>JAAGEH010000155.1:2364855-2487929 GCA_011751065.1 Lasiurus cinereus
GTAAGGTCCCAGGCAGAACCATCTTTGCTGCGCCTATTTCTATTGAACAGAATTTGCAATAGAATAACTTTAAGTGGTTTTCCCATTTAAAGAACACAATAAGAATATACACTGAGTGGCCAGATTATTATGATCTGTGAATGCATAATAATCTGGCCACTCAGTGTCTATCGTATATAATAAAAGGCTAATATGCAAATTGTCGCCTCAACCAGGAGTTCGACCAGCAGACAGGCAGGCCAACCACCCATCCCCCTGGCCAGGCTGGCTGGACCCCACCCATGCACTGGGCCTCTAATTCATACAGTGGCGAGATTATTATATGTTCAGAGTTCATAATAATCTGGCCACTCAGTGTATAATAACTAGAGCCCCAGTGCATGAAATTCGTGCACTGGAGGGGGAATGTCTCTCAGCCCAGCCTGCACCCTCTCCAATCTGGGACTGCTGGCTCCCAACCACTCGCCTACCTGCCAGCCTGATCACCCCCAACTTCCCTCCTCGGCCGACCATCTTGTGCGAGTTAGAGGGTCTTTATTATATAGGATAAATATAGGTTGACCTACTAGAGGCAAGACACTGAGCACTCGAGTATATTGTGATCTCCCTAAGAAGTGACCCAAAATTATGCAAACGATGCCCTGAGCTTGCACCAAAGAACTGCACCACCTCTGGTTGACTCTGCAGGTCTGTGCAACTCAGCCGACAGCTGGATGATCGTGCCCAACATCAAGCAGAACCACTATACTGTGCACGGTCTGCAAAGCGGAACCAAGTACATCTTCATCGTCAAGGCCATCAACCAGGCGGGCAGCCGCAGCAGCGAGCCCGGGAAGTTGAAGACCAACAGTAAGTGTCGTGAGCTCTCAGGCTGCTGTCTGTCCCCCTTTTTTTCCTTTCCTCTGTCTCGGGCATCACTCTCAGCCTCCGAAGCAAGGAGAGAGCCGGCGGAGACCAGTGCATTTAGCATCAGACACCTGTGGGTTCTAAAACTGACTCAAAATCTTAAGGGCTGTGAGGCCATTACCCTCTCTGTGCTTCAGACTTTCCAGTTTTACTTATTTTTAATATATTTTATTGATTTTTTTACAGAGGAAGGGAGGGAGGGAGAGAAACACCAATGAGAGAGAAACATCGATCAGCTGCCTCCTGCACGCCCCCTACTGGGGATGTGCCTGCCACCAAGGTACATGCCCTTGACCGGAATGGGACCCTTCAGTCCGCAGGCCGACACCCTATCCACTGAGCCAAACCGGTTTCGGCCAGACTTTCCATTTTTAAAACAAATAATCCTGGAGGCTTGTGAGAATTGGGGCCTATATGTAAGCCTGAGACATATTTAGGGCTCTGGCACAGTACATGACAGATGATGATGTTTTCTCGAATACATGATCAAATGAATAACTCCTTCTTGGGGAACTTTTGATTTACTTCAGATACCTGCTTAGGTTTGTGGCTCTCAAGAATGACTGCTTCACTCTCCAGGTGTCTGGGGACATTTTTGTCACAACTGAGGTGGATGCTCCCTCCTGGCATCCAGTGGTGTGAGGCCAGGGATGAGAGGAAACATCCACACAGCACAGGACAGCCCCGCAACAAAGAGTGATCTGGTTTATACACATGGTTTATAATCCTGTCGTCTCTCTCTCTGTGTCTCTACTCACATGTGTTTTGTTTTATCCTCTTTTTTCTTTACATCTTTTTGATCTGGAAATATTATGTTCTATGACATGGTATTTCTTTACGTAAGACCTCCCAAGAGAGAGCAAATTGGAGTCTGTCAGTATGGTGCCAGGTTAGAGGATTGCCAGCAGCCACGGAACAGGAGCAATCGCCATTTTTCAGGGGGACCCTCCTGTAACCCATCTCCGTGACTTCAGAAGTCAAATGTCATTTGCCTCCTGATGTTTGTGTCTAAGACACATGCTCTTCACCAGGAAGCTGATCTCTCCTCTCACTCTTTTCGCTGACAAATGATTTCAGAGGTTCAGTAGGGAAAATATGACTACATACCTACACTGAGGTCAGTTCTGTGGAATATGTCTTTTGAGACATGTCCTGACTGTGTGTTCAGTAAACAAACCATCCTTTTCGTCTTTGTGTGTTGTTTCTAGGCCAACCATTTAAACTGGACCCCAAATCTGCACACCGAAAGCTGAAGGTGTCTCATGATAACCTGACCGTGGAGCGTGACGAGTCGTCATCCAAGAAGAGTCACACCCCCGAGCGCTTCACCAGCCAGGGCAGCTACGGCGTCGCTGGGAACGTGTTCATCGACAGCGGCCGCCACTACTGGGAAGTGGTCATCAGCGGCAGCACCTGGTAGGCAGTTCTGTCTATGGTCCATCATAAAAGGGCACCTTACACGCCGTAAAATGCGATACAGTGGTACCTCAAGATACGAGTTTCATTCGTTCTGTCACCTTGAGGCGTGGGAAACTATGAGATGCTTGAGTCGCAGTAAACTGGTGGGTCGTGTGCAGCCAGCTGATCCGCGCGATGACTCCTATCTCAAATGTTGCTCGTATTTCAAAGCAAAAATCGCTTGCATGTTAGGGCACTCGTATCTCAAGGTACCACTGTATATGCAGAATCCTTGATCAGTCAGCTGTTGCTAGTCGTGCTACATAACAACCATGCCAAAACTCAGTAGCTTCCAACAACAATCATTTATTATTGCTTGATAACACCCCCATCTGTGGTCAGCTGGGCTTGGCTTGAAGCTGTAGATTGGATTTAAGTCTGTTCTGTGTGTCTTTTCATACCTCTGTGGATGTGGGGGCTCCACAGGCCGTGGTCTCCTCCGGGAGCCCAAGAAAACTAGCCCGACAGTGCGGGCACACTTTAAGCCTTTGCTTGCGACGTGTCCACTGACTTCTCCTTGGCTAGTCACGGGGCCAAGCCCAAAGCCAGTGCTGCAGGAAGTCTATCCCTCCCTGGGAGGAGGGAGTGAACATTTCCCAAGCAATCAGCTCATCTGTTCAGTCAGTAAGAAAAATAACTTGTTTCAAGTCTACGCGTTTTTTATTTATGGCAGCTATGAGTCCTCATTCCTGGGGAGAGCTCGCATGCTAACACGGCTCTTCCCTGCCTTAAAACAGCGGTTCTCAACCTGGGGGTCGACTAAGACCATCGGAAAATGCAGATATTTACATCACGATGCATCACAGTAGCAAAATTTCATGGTTGTGGGTCACCACCACATGAGGAGCTGTATGCAAGGGCCTTGGCCTTGGGAAGGTGGAGAACCGCTGCCTTTGAGCCACACAGCAGAACTGAGCAGTTCAGACAGAAAACTAAGGTCCACAGAGCTGAACTATTCAATTTGTGGCCCTTTATGGGAAAAGTTCGCCAGTACCTATTGTAAGATATTACTCTTCATTCTTTAAAAAACCGAATTGCTATTGTCTTGTACACGGTGTGGTTTGAGATTGGGCTGGTTGGTGCAGAGGGCGGAGAGCTAAAGGCTGGGACTCCCTCGCCAAGGCCTGGTGGATCCGCCTCGAACTTTAGCCTAAAAGGTCGTGGTGCAGTCTGTGTAGGAACTCGTTTACTCAGCAAGCTAACCTCACCGAGCTGGCTGCGCCTATTCCAGAGCCACAAACTTACTCTGGCTCACGAATACTTGTTTGTTTTTGCACAAAAAGGGAGCCATTTTATTTTGATTTCACCAGCTCTCATTTGGCGCAGCTATGTGCCAGGCACTGACCTAAGCATTTTACACATGTTGACTCATTTATTCTAACCCTTGGCAAAGGTAGGTGTTAGTCTCCCATTTTACAGAGGGGGTGACTGAGGCACATTTCCAAGGTCACAGCTAGCAGAGTGAGGAAGTCTGCAGTCAGCATGCCAGCTCTCAACCACGGGCCTGTAAAGGGCGGGAGCGCCAATATTTCTGGTTTGGCAGACCAGGGGATTTTTGTCGCCATTTCTCAACTCTATGTGTAGTGTAGCGGAGACGCAGCCCTAGACCCCATGTCCCCAAATAGGTGTGGCTGTGCACCAATGACACTTCGCCTTTAAGCAGCAGCCGATGCCAGGTCTGGCCTGTGAGCTGTAGTTTGCTGATCCCTGCTCTGAGCCCACATGCTTTGTTTTTGAAACATTATAATCACTCTGGAGGCTCACAGTGGTATGCTTCCATTAGTAGCTTAATCCTTGCTTTACAAAAGGCTTAAAAGTCCACTCCTGATGACGATGCTTATTATAATAGTGCAATTTTAAGATAAAGATGCTAAAACATTCATTATAAAAAAGTTTTCAATTCAAATTTATGCAAATAGTACCTGTGCCTTATAGCACAAGTCAGCTCACATCTCAGGGAGAAAGTCTCCTTTCTCCCCACGGTGGTACCTACAACTGGCTCACAGGGCCGAGTTTCTTCTGTTGTGAGCATCACAGTTCTCTTCCCAGAACCTTGTCCCGTTCCCACACCCTCCTGGCGGCTGGCAAACGAATCCTTCCGCCCCGCTCAGTCTGGTCCGGGCTGGCAATGACAGGTTTTAGCTGCACCGGAGCAAGATAAGCAGCCCAGAGGAAAAGACGACGAACGCTTGCAGGTGCAAAAGAGCAAACTTGGCTACTTAATTGATGTGCTATATTAACCGGGGGTGGAAACCGGTGTCTAAATAATTACACGCTCGTTAATAATTATTTATGATAAATTATCCCTGATCATTATGATCTCATTCGCATTGATGAATGGTACGGGAAATTCCTCCAGACCACTTCAGTTACATAAACACAGATCAGCGTTACCTCCAGATGTCAAAACCAGCTCAGGCGGGGGAGGACATTTAAAATTAATTGCCACACTTTGGATTTTTGCAAACATGATTATGTCAATTGCAGAAAAATTCTCGTGTAGAACATTTCCTGGGAGGTTTGAGTGAGCAAGGGGGTGACCCTTCCAATCAAATTTCTGGGACACCTTGATTTGCACCAGCTAATGACACCTATTTTCTCACGAAATATAGTCTTAACATGCATGTTGTGATCCATGCAATGGGGCATGCGAACACTGCTCTGAGAAACCTAATTTTTATGCGTTTTTAATTCGCCGAGTCTCACTGTGTAACTGAATGGAACATTACCTTCTGCCCGCTCCTTTCAAGTTCAGTAGAAATATGTGCAGAGGTTTCGGATTAATGATGATATAATGGTATTTTCCTCTGCTTAATGGACTGTACGCACAGTGATTTTCTTCCTCTCTGATGCTGTTCTGTGCACTTGGTTTTGATGAAATGCTGTTAAGTAAACATGGGTTCGTTCGCAGAAGTCAAGGGGAAGAGGGCGAGATCCTGAATTTTGCTCATTTTAACCTGTTTCTCCCCATTTGCTGAATGAAGGCAGTCATACTGCGGCAGCTACTTCATAGGGGGTTCCAATGGGAAAGAAAAGTCAAAGTTCTTTCATCAAAAATAGAAATGGGCCCTGACTGGTGTGGCTCAGTGGATAGAGTGTCGGCCTGCGGACTGAAAGGTCCCGAGTTCAATTCCTGTCAAGGGCATGTACCTTGGTTGTGGGCACATCCCCAGTTTGGGGTTGGGGGGGGTGCAGGAGGCGGCTGATCGATGTTTCTAGCTCTCTATCCCTCTCCCTTCCTCTCAAAAAAAAATTTAAAAAATGTCATGCAGCCACAAGGAAACAGTACGGACATATGTCTGTTTTGTGATGCAAATACAGGTTCCAAATTATCTGAGAAAAAGGGCAAGGGTGTCTACCATCGCACAGACGCCCTCCGTGAGGAGAATCCACACAACTGCGCACAGAAATGCTTCCCAGTGCTCAGTTAGTCTCCACAGAAAGACAGAACTCACGGAGGAAGGGGCCAGAGGCCTGCCTGGAGCCTGCTGTGCCGTCTGTGAAGTCTTGACACGCTCGGGGTGCTAGAAGGCTCCCCACAGCCCAGATACAAGTATGCCCGAGCTCACCCAGAAGCTTCTGGAAGCCTTGCCTCTGCTTTCTGGAAAAGAGCGTCCCCCTCTCCCCCCGCTCTTAGGACTTCTGGATCTTGTGCCAGGGACTTGCTTGCCATAGCAGACCCTGATCCAGACTCCTACTGGAGAGAAGATTCTGGAAAAGGTAGCCCCAGGATTCTCCCTGTGATATAGGGCGGGATATTTGAAAGGAAAGAGGAGGCTGGAGTGAGGGTAAACAGGTTGGAACACTGAGATTCATGGGTTATCAATTCCATCTCTTTTAAATCAATGATGGTGTGTTGTCATCGGTTTTAAACATGCTACTCTTAAAGCGATTGTATATTACACCCAACGTGTGATTTTTAAAAGAATGTCATTTTATCAGAGACCAATGAAGTTTTTCTCTGCACTGGGTATGGTATCATATGTCAACATCTGGTTAGACTAGTTTCTGCTATAACATATTAAAAGTTGAACTGAGTCACTGTTGTTTTTTTTAGAGAGAGAGAGAGAAAGAAACATTGCTTAGTTGCTTCCTGCACACACCCGAACCAAGGATCAAACCCGCAACCTGGGCATGCACCATGACCAGGAATCGATCCAGCAACCTTTTGGTGCACGGGACAAAGTCCCAACCAACTGAGCCACACTGGCCAGGGCCGACTCATTCTGTATTAGGAGGACGGGTTTCACCTATCCTCATAACTGAAATACTACAAATATTTCAGAGCCATACCTTCGTGGGGTAAGAGATTACAAGGCTTAGAAGATTGTCAAAAGAATGATTACCATTGTTCTGAGCGGTGAGAGAACCTCTAGAATAACCAGGATAAACACTGCGAATGTCTGAGCAGAGGAGAAGTGTAATGGGAAATGTAAGCAGAAGGCTCTGGGCAGTGGTGAATTCCACCGTTTCTGGCGAAGGAAAGCATTAGAGCATGTTAAGTTTGCGGCCTCTTGAGTCCTCCTAGGTTACATTCTGAATCTGTTGCTTATTAACTAGCGGCCCAGTGCACGAAATTCGTGCAGGGCCTTAGCCCCAGCCTCTCTGCCACGGGCCCTGCCTCCAGCAGCTTTGTCCGGAAGGACGATTGGTCTACTTGGCTTATTACGCTCTTATTATTATAGATGTGTCACTGGGCAAAAATCATAAAGTCCCATACAGATGACGGGGCGTATAAGACGACCCCCGACTTTGCCAGTTAAAATATAGAGTTTGGGATATACCCGCCCTATAAGATGACACCTGGCATATAAGACAACCCCCGACTTTGCCAGTTAAAATACAGAGTTTGGGATATACCCACTGTATAAGACGACCCCCCGACGTTTGAGAAGCTCTTCCTGGGTTAAAAAGCTGTCTTATACGCCAGAAAATACGGTAACAGTTACGGAATGTTCCAGGAAAGGCTTTGTGCCAGAACAACCCTCAGCGATGAAGACTGGCCTTGTCCCCGTTTCATAGATGAGCAAAGTGAGGCTGGTTGGTACCAGGCACCTGACCCCGTAAGTGAAAACCACTCTCCCCGCTCGCTCGCCTCGTGCCCAGTGCACTGTGGGCAGTGGCGGGCCAGACATCCGCTGACCGAACGATGGGGCGCTCACCGCTGTCGCCGCCTTGTTTCCGCAGGTACGCCATCGGCCTCGCGTACAAGTCGGCGCCGAAGCACGAGTGGATCGGGAAGAACTCCGCCTCCTGGGCGCTGTGCCGCTGCCACAACAACTGGGTGGTGCGCCACAACGGCAAGGAGGTGCCCATCGAGCCGTCCCCGCACCTGCGGCGCGTGGGCATCCTGCTGGACTATGACAACGGCTCGGTGGCCTTCTACGACGCCTTGAACTCCGTCCACCTCTACACCTTCGACGTCACCTTCTCGTCGCCCGTGTGCCCCACCTTCACCGTGTGGAACAAGTGTCTGACCATCATCACTGGCCTGCCCATCCCGGACCACCTGGACTGCGCCGAGCAGCTGCCCTGAGCACCGGCGGGCGCCGCCCCTGGTTCGGGGGCCGAGAAAGCACAGGCTTCCGGCGTGGGCTTAGACCTCGCCAAAAAGCACCCAGAAATCAGCTGCGATAGGTTCCCCAACCCTCTCTCTCCAGCCCACACCCCCTCACTGTGTTTTGTATCAAGTACAGTCTTGATTGAATACGTTCTGCAAATTTCCTTTTGTATTCACAGGAAAATTGATAGATTATTTATAAAAGAAACATAACCGGGATTCCCCCGCCTGTAGGAATGATTTGGTTTTGCACATGCAGAGGCCCACACATCTATGGGCTCTTTCCAACCTTCATTGCATCACAGTCTGTAACTGTGCATAACAGACGATGCAGCTCCTTTAAAAATAAAACCTAGTTTTTGAACGTAGTAGGGAAGTAAATGGGGTTTCTTTGGGTTATCTTGAGGTGTTTTAACTGTGATGGTGGAAGCTTTTAGTAGGTCAACCGCAATGGAGAGCGAAAGAGTAGAAAGATCTTGGGATCTGCCACGGCTAATTCTTTCACTGCCTTCTGATGGCCGGGGGGTGATGCTAGGAAGATTCTGAAACCTTCGGCCGCAGTTTACCCTGTTCTTCCCAGGATGAAGGATTCTGGGAGAACATTGAGAATGATACCGCAATGGCAAACGGTCCCTTGGAATCCTAGCGATGGTTCAGAAATTCAAGCTGATTTGTGTTTGACCGGAAGTAGGATTCCATTTCATGACATCCATCTATCTCATGCTTTCTTGTCATCGTTTCTTTAGGCCTGTGGGATTTCCTCACCACATGTAGTAGCTGTCCTATCCTTCCCCGCCCCCAATCATTTCTCCTCTGTCCCTGGAGCTGAGGAAAGAAAGCGTTTCTCTCCCAAATGGCACACCACTGTGCACTGAGTCCTCTCTCCAGGACATCTGCCACTGCCGTGTCCCAGTAGAAGTCATCCTCAGACACTATCGATGAGTTGCTAATGACAAGGGACTTGCATAAAGTACTATTTGCTAGTAGATGTGCCTCAGATGTTACTATCGACTGACCTTTATTAAACACACCTGGACAGTTGTAGACGTCCCTCTGTATATGCTAGGGTAGTTTACCGTAGAGTTGTAACAAAAACAAAAAAATCAGATTTCCTCTCCCCACACTGGAACCTGCCAATAGAATCTGCCAAATGCAGACCCGACCCCTTGGAATGGTCCACGAAGTCAGTGCCAGGCCTTGGAGCTGGAATTTGGCAATGGCTCTTCCTTGGCAAAAGCACGACACCTATAAATCGTTTCATTTGCTCAAATACGGATCCAGGCTCCCGGGTCGGCCATTTTGCCTGAACAGACCGGTGGCCTGAGGCATTGTCTGGAGTGATTTTGTTTTTTGAACCAAATCAGCCAGTTGTTCCCTGCACCCCGTTCCCAGACCCGCTGTGTCAGTGCCACATCCTGCGATTGCGAGTCGACTTCACGGCGGCCCCCCAGCACCCTCTGTCCTCTCCACTGGCAGACGCCCCCCTTTTCTTAACAGATAGAGTCTATATATTTCCTATATTATTTATACCCAGATGAATATTTTGATAGCTACTTAGGACAACTTCACATCTAAAGGATGGACACCTCAGTGGGGAAAAATCATTCTCTGGAAACTCGATAGGATTTTTTTTATAATATAAAACAACGTGTATGTGCTTTCCCGGAATATGCTGAAAGTGCTGTCTTAGTAATTTTTACATCCTGTTTTTAGTAGTTGGATGACATATTTTAATGCACTTTGTACATTAACAGGTTTTGAATAAAAGGGTCTAAAACTCATGGTCTCCAGGTACCAATAAATGCTACAGTTTGCCTTATGACGCTCCTCTAAAGCATTTACCAGAAGGACAATATTTCCACGAACTTCATGTTTTTCAATATAAAGCAGTTACGCCTCAAGTTTTCACTGCAAGTGGTTTAGGTGATGTTTTGACTATTTTTATAAGGACGAGGAATTCTGCTATAATTTTGTTGTGGAAGTCTGTTTGCTAACTTAAAAACATTGTGGATAGGGGCAGTTACGATGTTGTCATATTTACAAGAAAATATGTATATGGTGGAAGGCCACATTGTTTACTTTCATTGCTGTAATGATGTAGAAAAGATTTCCATGTGGATTTTTTTGTTTTGAAAGTCTGAAAAATATATGCTATATACACTTGCGGCAGTACAATTCTTTAAAATGGATTGGGGTCACTGTTTGTTTTTGAGGTCCTTACTTCAGAAGCAGCATCGTAATTAAAGGGAGAAAGAGATGGCCATGCCAATTACATGAAAACAACAAAATCGCTGCAGTGCCAGGCGAGGCTCCTACAGCCGACATCCTGCTTATGCGAGCGGCGCTGTTGCCATCTTGGGATTCTTAGTGCTCGAACAAAAGCCCGCGTTTTCATTGTCCACTGAGCCTCACAAATGACGACCCAGCCAGTCCTCGTTAAAGAAACAACACACAACAACAACACTGAGAAACGTGGGCCCACATGAAGAACCCCGGATCCAGTGGCGAAAGGGCTGGCCATACCGTGCAAGTAAGAATCCCGACGGATTTGAACGAGAAAGGGCCTGAAGATTTTCTTTCCAGCTGTGAAAGAAAATGACTTCAAAAGCTGCGGATAGGAATGGTGTTTCTGCTGGAGAAGAGGAGGAGGGCGGTGAGAAACCGGCATGGGGTTTGGTGCTGGTGCACTGACCCTAAACGTCCCGCGGAACCGAACCAGCGCCCTCCAGTGGACGTGAACTTCCTGTTGGCTCCAGGCGCCTATGCATTGACTGCAGAGACACGTACATGCTCCTTCACCTGAGCTTTTGGTGTGGGGAAGTTGATCTATCTGGCCTACCCTTATAAAATGCTAAAAAGGAGATAAAGACGCGAATGGGCGAGGGAAGTGGTTTGCAAAGAGTGCTTCTCCACAAGGAGACGCTTTGTCAACGGCTGGAGTCATTTCGGGGTGTTCGAACTTGGAGGGGTGCGACCGGCATCTAGCGAGCAGAGACCAGGGACGCTCCTCAGCACCCCGCAACGCACAGCACAGCCCCCACCAAGAACTGTCTGGCCGAACACAGGAGCAGTGCGCGAGGGAGGAACTCGTTCTTGGGGATTTGTTAGAGCAAAACTCCCAAGTATTTCCTACTTTCCCTGCCCTTGCCTCAATGCCTGGCACATCACAGAGAGAAGGAAGGGCACGCCCACATCTTCCCTGCAGCGGTGCCTTCTCTCAGAATTATTCACAAAATCCTCACAGGATCTGAAGCCCGAGAAGCAGCCCCAGCGAGTGTACACGGAGTCCACGGCTGAGCGTGATGAAGGGCTGGCGGCGAGTTGCTGCGTTTGTGCATGGAAAGGCGGTTCTCCGGCCTGCTCCTGTCACCCGGACAAGTTCAGTCCCCGGTACTAGGGTCCCCCTGCCACGCCCTCCCTCGGCCAGACTCTTCTCACCTTTGCTGTTGTTTTCTGGTTCCAAATAAAGTCATTTTGTGGTGCCAAGGTCCCTGTCTCTGCT
Organism: Lasiurus cinereus; assembly: GCA_011751065.1. Taxonomy (NCBI): domain Eukaryota; kingdom Metazoa; phylum Chordata; class Mammalia; order Chiroptera; family Vespertilionidae; genus Lasiurus; species Lasiurus cinereus. The sequence continues at coordinate 2,376,282 of JAAGEH010000155.1, forward strand.
GCCTCTGTTGCCTTTTCCTCATTTTGTTTTCACATTCACGATTTCCACCAACACTCAGCCAACCTCTGCTGTTCTTTTTGTACCACTTTGCAACGTAGGATTTGTTTTTCTCTCTTCTTGAAATGTGCCCCCATCCCCCATCCCACCTCTCTTCAGTCAAAAAGACTCCAGACAGCACCCAGGGACTTAAACACACACACACACACACACACACACACACACACACACACACACAATAAAAGAGAACCTCGCTAGGAATTGAGACCCGGAACAAGAATAGCTTGATGGTGAATCACAGGTGGGACGGAGTGGCGGGGTGACGGATGATTTGAGCAGAGTGGGGGTCCGATGAGGTCTGGAAGAACCCCAGCAGGTGGTCCATAAATCTATCCTCAGCCCCCTCCTCTGGCTCCCAGGACTGACTGACTCTCATCAGAGATGCAGGCCTTTTGATCGAAACCAGTGCTGTGCGGTGTGGTTGTGGATCTGCAGCATTGGGGAGCTTGTTGGACATGCCAGTTCTGCAGCCCAGCCCCAGATCTACTCATCAGAACCTCGGGGGTGGGGGGCAGAACCCCACAAGGTGAGCACTAACAAGCCCTCCAGGGGATTCTGGAACAAGCAGCATTTTGAGAAGCGCTGCTCTGGAGGGTTTTACCTAGTTTCGTGTCCCATGTAGACATGCACTCAGATCCTGAAAGGTGTGTTCAAGGTCATGAGCTTTAGAAGCAGCTGGTATAATGCAGGGATGCTTAACTGCCTGATCATCAAAACCACTTTTTTAAACAAATTCTGATCCTAGACCCCATCCTGAGAGATTGGGGAGAGAGCCTAGAGAGTGAACTAGGAAGTGATTCTAAGGTGCCCCCAGGATTGGCAGCCAATGCCATCGTCACAGGGCTCATCACCCTGTCTCTGAAGGTCAGGCTGCCAGTATTTTAGGGTTTGAAGGCCATGCTATCTCAGCAACTACTCAACTCTCCACTGTAGAGCGGAAGCCACCACAGAGCGAATGTAAATGAAACTACACACAGGCACGGGGCCGCCTTTGGCTCCTGCAGGGCACCAACCCCTGCGGCGCAGATACAACCCTGGACTGGCAGCGCGAAGCCCTCAGCGCATGCTCCAGCTTCTTCCTCACCCACTGACCACCCACCACGCCCCCCCTCAGCCTCAGGGACCTCTCCAGTCCTTCCCAACTCTGAACCGTACCAGTTCTGCCATCACAGAACTCCTGTAGAAGTGGTGTGCTTAAGACGGGGCCACTAGGGGTTACGAGATGATTCTTTTATTCAACAGAGCGGGGTGCGCCCGTTCTGATGATTAGCTTTGCCCCCCCTTCAGGATTGTGACTTGAATCAGCCCTCCTCAGAAGTGACAGGTGTATAAGACATATTCCCTTGACTAAGAGTTTGGAAGTACGTTTAATGTGAACTTTGAAACTGAACAGACACTGCTATAATTAATCACCCTTCAAGTCAACTTGAGGGGCATGTGATACTCTCCAGAGAATAGCCTACCCTCTTTGGGAAATCATTTTTTAAAAATGCGTTGAAGAACGTAGTCGCTTGTGATTGTCGGAGGAGCATGAAAAGGGAGACACTTGGGACTTGCCAAATCCTTTTCCCATGAGTGTCATTCTATGTTTTTTAATATATTTTATTGATTTTTTTACAGAGAGGAAGGGAGAGGGATAGAAAGTCAGAAACATCGATGAGAGAGACATCGATCAGCTGCCTCCTGCACGCCCCACACTGGAGATGTGCCCACAACCAAGGTCCATGCCCCCGACCGGAATCGAACCTGGGACCTTTCAGTCCGCAGGCCGACGCTCTATCCACTGAGCCACACCGGTTCCGGCCTGAGTGTCATTCTTACTGTGGGATTCTCAATCCACAATGTAGCTGTCCTGTCCTACTATGTGTGATTCGTGAAAGGAATTCAGGTCTTCCTTTTGATCTCTTTCAGCCATGTCCTAAGATAATTATAAAAGTCTGATCAAACAGGTAGAATAGTAATTAACAAGAAAATATGTCAGGACTGAAAGCCAGTCACCAATTAAGGAGAGACCCAGAAAATAATGAACACCGATTCTTTTGCATGGTCTACTTACTGCCACAGCTCAGTTTTTTTATGTTCATTCAAAGCTGGTCAGTTTCAGCCGAATATTTCAGATACTAAAGCGTATCTCACCCCCGCCCTGAACGTATTCTCCCTCAGCCTCTGCCCTCTCTCACCTCTTTTCTGTCACGTCTCTCAGAAGCTGTTCAGATGTTCTGCTCCTGTTTCCCCAGTTCCCATCATGCCCCATCCCTTCCCACGCTCCGTCAGGCATTCTTTGTCTTTGCTCAAACAGTGCGCACTGATGCGAAAAGCAGTGCCTGCGTTGGTACATTTTCCCGCTGATGCCTGGCCTCGCCTTGACATACAGCAGCTTTGGGGATGTGACCACGTCAGTTTTTTCCTAATCTCCTCCTAGGCAAATGCCATCTCCTCCTCCACCATGTGCAGATGCCACCAGGTTTAAATATCTACATCTCATTTCTCTGCCGAGATCGGCCCCACATACTGACCTCTAGGATTCCTACAGGGCACCTCAAGTTTGACATGTCCAACACTGCACCAGTGATCTCTCCCTAGAACCTTGCCCTGTCTAACCAGCTTGATGAATCAAAACCCAGAAATTCATGCTTCCTGTCTTCCTCGCCCGCCATGCCCACTGGTCACCAAGTCCTGTGATTGTCATTGTTTTTATTATTGATTTAGAGAGGGGGGGATAGAGAGAAACATCGATGTGAAAGGGTCACATCCATCGACGGCTCTTGCACACCCCACCCTGGGGATTGAGTCTGAAACCTGGGAATGTGCCCTGAGCAGGAATCAAACTGGTAGCTTCTCGGTGCGTGAGGCAAATGCTCTTTAACTGACATTTCTCCACATCTACACACGCCCTCTAAGTTCCAAGTTTCACACTCTGCCTCCACAGCTGACGTAACCAGCTACCTGAAGTTGAACTTATATAATTGTCACTTGTTGGCTAAGCTCAGCCCACGTGACACACAATCCAGGTGCCAATAAAAGGAGCTCCAGGCTGTCACTGTCAACTTGGCCTTGAAGATCCCTCTGACTTTGGTGCCCCACCTCCTTGATAGTTCCCCCCAATTTCCCAGAAACAGATGCCCTGTTCTTCAAGACAGAATCATAGAGTCCCAGCCTCCTTTCTCAGTTTTCTCTGTGGCTGATCCTGTCCTTGAACTCCCCCTGCCCTGATCCTTAGCATATATTGTGAACTCCATAGGCGCCAGTAGCCCACCACTTGGGATTCTACCCAATGCCTGTGTTTCCAACTGCTCAACTTGACCTTCAGTCACCCACTGGGTGTGCTGCCACACTCCTGTGTGTGGGTTGCCTTCTCTTTGTCCTTCATTCTTTCAGAGCTGGTCCCATATTCCCAACTCTGTTGACTGGCAGCCCCTTTACACAGACTGGTCCCACCCACATTTCGCAAAGGTACAGCGACTCCAGAACAACTCCAGGCTCTTCAATCCTATACTATATTTTACCAAGAAACTCACGTTAAACAGTAAAGATTTTCTCAAGTTCCAAAATGGTGGCAGAGTCAATGGGAGCTACACTGACATGCTCCCAGGACCAAACTGGAATTATAACTAAAATATAGAAAAACTATCCAGAACACTGAAGACGAGCTAGAGAGAACCCTGGTAACCAAGGACAGGAAGTGGAGACCACAGAGACTGGGAGGAAGTGCAGAGGCATGAAAGGGCCGGCCGGGCTCCCACAGACAGCACCTGAAGTTCCAGAGGGATATTACAGATGGGGGGGGGGGGGGGGCCCTCCCACTGAGAACTCTAGAGTCTAAACCCAAGCTGGGCTCCCCAGCCCAGAGCAGCAGGACTGAGAAAGGTGGCCACTTAACATCAGGATGGGAAAGCAGCAGAATTGTCTGCCGGGGAGAGATGGCTGGAAATGCAGGCACTCTCTTAAAGGGCCGATGCATAACATTTTGGGTGCAGCCACTCACGTTGGGTTTTGGCAGAGAACGCGTGAATTGGACCAGAGCTGTGTGAGCAGAACCCAGGGTTGGAATTTTGGGGGTTAGAGATCAGAAGGCAGCCACTCTGATTTCCTGTGCTGAGTCATTCTCACACACTGCAGAGGACCAGCAGACCTTCACCAACCAGGCCCTGGGTGGTGGGGGAGGGGGTGAGGAAGCAATCATCCTACTCGGTTAGAGAAGCTCTAGTCCCACCCTGTGGCTGATAGCCTGAAGCTAATCAAGACTGAATAACAGGCTATAGGCAGAGGTGGATCTCTGGAGGCTTGGAGTCTTTGCCCGATTTTCTGGGCCTGGGGCTAGGAAAAGCAGACCCTGGTGCACAGCTTGTTCCTTCCCAAGGGTACCCAGCCGCAGCAGACAAAGCCATACGCCGTGGATTGCCGATAGCTCCAAGCAGGGTACTCAGAGCCAGTCACAAACAGGATCTGACATTGTCCTGCACCAGAGATTAGGAGTCAGAGCAGATCTAATACATAGACACAAAGCCAAACAGGCATCCAAAGTGGGCAGACAAAAATACCAGCCCCAAAAGGAAAAAAACAAGAGAATTCTCCAGAAGAAGAGCTAAATGAAATGGAGATAGGAATTTATCAGATATAGATTTCAGAATAATGATGAAAAGGATGCTCAGAAGCATGAGAAAAAATAGAGTAACTATGAAAAAAGACCAATCAGAAATGAAGAATGGCATAGCACTAGTAAAGATCACATTGGAAAGAATATATAGTAGATTAGGGGAAACTGAGGATCAGATCAGAGAATTAGAAGACAGGGTAGGAAAAAAATCACTCAGTCAGAGAACTAAAAGGAAAAAACTATTAAAAAATGGGACAGCTTAAGGGAGCTGTGGGACAAATGAAATGTAACAATATTCACATTACAGGAGTCCCCGAGGGGAAGAAAACCATCATTATTTGAAGAATAATGGCAGAAAACTTTCCTAACTTGATGAAGGAAAAACTTACACAAGTTCAGGAGGCACGGAGAGTCCCAAGCAAGAAGAACCCAATCAGGCCCATGCCCAGACACATCGTAATTAAAATGCCAAAAATTAAATAAAATCTTAAAGGCAGTAAGAGGAAAGTAATTTGTTACCTACAAAGGAGCTCCCATAAGGTTGTCAACTGATTTTTCATCAGAAATGCTATAGGCCAGAAAGGAACGGCATGAAATACTCAAGGTAATGAAAAGCAATGATCTGAAATCAAGATTATTATATCTAGCAAGGCTATTATTCAAAATAGATGGTGAAATAAAAAGTTTCCCAGACCAAAAAAAAAAAAAAGGCTAAAGGAGTTTATCATCACCAAACCAGCACTACATGCAATGCTAAAGAGAGTGCTTTAATAAAAAACATAGGCATAAAGGATTAAAATGGCAATAAATAAGTACCTATCAAAAACCTTAAATATAAATGCATTAAATGCTCCAATCAAAAGACATAGGGTAGGGTAGCTGAATGGATATGAAAACATGACCCAAATATATGCTGTCTACAAGAGGCCCACCTCAGAACAAAAGACTCACACAGGATGAGAGAGAAGAGAAAGAGAAAATTTTTTCCATGCAAATGGATGTGAAAAAAAAAATCTGGTGTAGTAATATTAATATATGACAAAGTAGACCTCAAAATAAAGGCCATCATAAGAGGCAACAAAGGTCACTACATAATACTAAAGGGATTGATCCAAAAAGAGAATATAGCCCTGGTAAACGTGTGTGTGTGTGTGTGTGTGTGTGTGTGTGTGTGTGTGTATACTGATAAAAACTCTCAGCAAATTGGGAATAGAAGGACCATACCTCAACACAGTAAAGGCCAAATATGATAAACCTACAGGCAACATCATACTTCATACTCAAGGGCAAAAACTAAAACCATTTCCCCTAAGAACAGGAACAAGACAGGGATGTCTGCTTTCACCACTCTTATTCACATAGTACTGGAAGTCCTAGCCACAGTGATCAGACAAGAAGAAAACATACAAAGCATCCAAATTGGAAAGGAGGAAGTAATACTCTCATATTTGCAGATGACATGATATTGTACATAGAAAACCCTAAAAACTCCACCAAAAACTACTAGATGTAATAAAGGAATTCGGCAATGTAGCAGGATACAAAGTTAACATCTAGAAATTGATGGCATTTTTATACACCAATAATGAATTCTCAGAAAGAGAAACTAAAACAATCCCATAGCAACAACAACAACAAAAAATTAAGATGCCTAGGAATAAACTTAACCAAGGAGATAAAAGACTTGTACTTGGAAAAGTACAGGATATTGAAAAAAGAGATAGAGGACGTTATAAACAAATAAAGAATAAACTGTGTTCATGGACTGATAGAATTAACATCATTAAAATGTCCGCACTACCCAAAGCAATCTACAGATTCAATGCAATCTCTATTAAAATATCAATGATAGATAAAACAAACCTAGAACAAATACTCCAAAAATGTATATGGAACCAAAGAAGACGCCTAGCTGCAGCAGTCTTGAGAAAGGAGAACCCAGGTGGAGGGTTCACGGTGCCAGATATCGAGTTACACTGCAAAGCCACTGCAGTCCAAACAGCCTGCTACTGGCCCAGGAACAGGCAGACAGATCGATCCAGAGACACAGAAGCATGAGCAGACCGGGGCCTCTCGGAGTGATGGCAGGGGTGGGTGGTGGGTGGTAATTGGTCAACAGAAGAATTTGGATGCATATGTGCACAAGCCATGGACACACACAATAGGATGCTGAAGGCCTGGGGTGGGGGTGGGCTGGAAGGGGTCGTTGGGGGTAAAAAGGGACATATGTAATGCTTCAGCAGTGAAGTTTTTAATAATTATAAAGATATCAATGGATTGAAAGTAACAGCATGACAAATGATACAGCATGCAAACCATGATCAAAGGAAAGCTTCAGTAGCTGTATTAGTAGCAGACTGTGTAGACATCTAAACAATGAACATTTGCTGGATACAAAGTTAACATCTAGAAATTGATGTTAACTTAATAAACGCAGCCTAATTCCTTCCTATTCCCGTTTGCTTTCACCCCCAAAAGAATGAGAGCGAGAGCAATGATGGGGTCAGTTAAAGAAACAGTGTTTAGAGTTGGATAATTTGGAGCAAGCCCATCTACTGTATTTTCTGGTGTATAAGATGACTTTTTAACCCAGGAAAATCTTCTCAAAAGTCGGTGGTTGTCTTATATGCAGGGTGTCACCTTATAAGGCGAGTATATCCCAAACTCTATATTTTAACGGGAAAAATTGGGGGGTCGCCTTATACGCCCAGTCGTCTTATATGCCGGAAAATACTGTATCTATATTTTTTTATAGAGAAGAAGGAAGAGGGATAGAGAGTTAGAAACATCGATGAGAGAGAGACATCGATCAGCTGCCTCCTGCACACCCTCTATTGGGGATGTGCCCGAAACCAAGATACATGCCCTTGACCGGAATCAAACGCAGGCCGACGCTCTATCCACTGAGCCACACCGGTTTCGGCGGAGCCAGCCTATCTAAATGGTGTTGGCTCTGCAGCCTTTCGGTTGGGCCTCCTGCTTTGTGGCGTCTGTGGGCAGCGCCCGGTAGACAGGGTCCTCAGATGGTGACAGAGATGAATAGCTTGGTTACATTCCCGGGGCCAAGCCTGGGGTTAGCCCCGCGTGGGGAGCCGGCTTCAGAAGCAGCCAGACACACAGCCAAGAAGGAGCGCCCCGCTGTCAGGGCGGCACGGAGGCCGCCCCGGCTCCTGACCTCTGGCCCCTGGGGGGCTGTCCACACAGAGACCGCGGGGAGGGGTCCAGCGGGCAGCATCTGTTACCGCTTGCCTCCTGCTCCCTGCCCGCATTCCAGCCCTGGCGCGCAGGACGTCCTGAAATGGAGACGCTTGCTGCTGGGGGGGGGGGGTTCGGAACCTTCCAGGGATTGCCTGGAGGCAGAGGTGCCAGAGCGTGAACCCTCCGCCCCGGGGTGCATGGGGGCCAAGCAGCCTGCGGAGCCCAAGCCCTTGATCGCGGGGCCGGCGACCTCATTAGGCCAGACATCGGGACTCGGGGCCAAAGACAGAGGCGCTGGCTCCTCCGGGCGTGTGCCTAGCTCTGGAGATGGGGGTCTTTTTCAACTTCCCAGCCCATCGTCCTTTCCCGGTGGGATTGTCCAGGCACGGCTAACACGGCCTGAGCGAGGGATGAGAGGACCAGTGTCCTCATAGCCCCGTGGGCATGGAGGCCAGGCAGAGAAACCCCACGGGCGCCCCACTCCCCGCGGGGAGCCAGCGGCGGGGCTGCTGGAGCCGCACAGAAGGCTCCGGGCGCCTGCGTGGTTTCAGAGGGGCAGCCTGACGGAGGGGGTGGGGGGGGATGAGCCAGCACAGGACAGCACGTGAGACACAAATGTGAGCGATTTCCCTGGATGCTGTGGGGCGCAGCCATCAGGCAGGGCACGGAGGAGAAGGGCCAGGCCGGGCTGCAGAAATCCCCCCGCAGGGAGCCTGGAATGGGGGTGCGGGGAGGACCCCTCGCCAGCCCGGGAGGAAATGAGCGGCCTGCATGTAGAATGCCCTGGGATGTGGCAAAAACGAGGAAGTGGTTCATTCTGGCTGACTACCGTCTGGGTGTCAAGTTTTCATTTTCCATGTGGGCAGGATAGGACCCGCTCTGTTTGCTCATGTATTGGGGGACTCAGCAGATCACCAAGTCTAATCTGCCGCCCTCGTGGACGCACGGGGCACGGGAGCCGGTATCTGGTGAATAGATGTCCCATCCATGTCCCTTCCCTCCCTCACTCGCTCTTCGGACCAGCTGCTCTGCACCCTGGCTCAGCGTCGTCCAGTCTTTTCCTCGCTGTCCCTTCTGCAAGGCTGAGCTTCTCCACCTGGGCCCTGGGAGTGTGGGGGTGGTACTTCCTTGTTGGGGCGCTGTCCCGTGCATTGCAGGATGTTTAGCAGCAGCCCTGGTCTCTATCCATGGCACCAGTAGCACCCACTCCTGTGATGGCCAAGCATGTCTGGGGACAGTGCCAAATGTTCCCTGGGTTGTGGGACATGATCACTCCTGTTTGAGACCCATAGGCCTAGGTGAACATTTTATTTTTTTTAATATATTTCATTGATTTTTTACAGAGAAGAAAGGAGAGGGATAGAGAGTTAGAAACTTCAATGAGAGACATCGATCAGCCGCCTCCTGCACGCCCCTACTGGGGATGTGCCTGCAACCAAGATACATGCCCTTGACCGGAATCGAACCTGGGACCTTTCAGTCTGCAGGCCCACACTCTAACCATTGAGCCACACCAGTTTTGTCGAGGTGAACATTTTAATCCTAATATGAATGTCCCATCGTTATAATGTTCTGTCATTTAACATTCTTTCTGCCCACGGAATCTTCTCATGTCACCTTTCTATCCCTCCCTGCCACCGAGTCACTCATGCAGTGTCTGTTGAAAATGCAGCTCATTGTCCCTGGTGTGCCCACAGGGCTGTCAGTAAAGTCAGGAGGGGGGAGGGGATATGGGAGGAAGACACACCTCCAGCTTCTACTTGGATCTAGAAGTTACCAATAAGCAAATCCCCAAGAGATCCGTCTCTGGGGACACCAGGAAGTCAGATAGAGAAATGTTGATGGACTTGCTGATAATACACAGATGATTATTCCTGCAAAAAAAGATGGAAGCTACAACGTGTTTTTAAAAAATACCTACAGGGAGTTTACTTGTGCTCTCCAGTTATTTTTGCCCACAAACATGGATTATTTCTAGACTTCCTGCAGCACCGGAAATACTGGCACCCTCACGGTCCAAATCAGCCTCAAGGCAGGACCCTGCCTCCGGTCATGGCCGTATGACTGCTCCGCTGTCAGGAAACTCAGCTCTAACCCCAAGGCCATTGAGAGAATGGCCGTTCGCCTCTTTGTTTGCTAACAGCTGGAAACACATTCTACATAGCAGGTGGGGGGGTGGCTGTTTGAAAGGATACGGTAGCCTAACCATTACATCTTCTCTTTCTTCCTCCTTCGCACAGTTCGGGAGAACTCACCCATTTCTGCCTTCCCCTGAGGAAGTTTTCCCATTAGAACATACGCTTCCTGAAGGCAGAGACTGCTGATCACGTTTTAATATTTCTAGTGCCTAACACCGCCCCTAGTTTTTTCTATGGCCTCAGTAGGTAGGAAGGAGGAGAAGAAGAAGAAGGAAGAAGGGAAGGAAGAGGAAGAAAGGAAGGAAGGGAAGAACAGAGAGAGGGGAAGGAGGGAAGAAAGGAGAGATGGAGGAAGGAAGGAAAATGGACATGAAAAATGAAAAGGAGGAAGAGAGGAGAATACAGTGATACCTCGAGATACAAGTTTAATTCATCCGTAACCTTGAGGCGTGGGAAACTGAGACGCTCGAGTCGTGGTACACTGGTGGGTCGTGTGCAGCCGGACGATCCCCGCGATGACTTGTATCTCAACTGTTGCTCGTATTTCAAAGCAAAAATCGCTCGCTCGACTGCTCGTATCTCAAAAATCTCATATGTTAGGGCACTAGTATCTCGAGGTACCGCTGTATCAGTGTTAGATTTATATATCACTCAATTCGAATGTGTTCCAAGATCTGAAAAATGTATACAGCCAACGCCCTCTCCTTCATTGCCACACAACCCAGAGCAGCTCCTGCAGAACAGAGAGAAGCGACGGGCTGGTGCAGAGGGTCCAAGAGATGCAGCTGCAAGAAAACTGACGGCAAAAGAAGATAAGCAACTAGGCCAAGTCCGAGGCTGCTCAGCCTTTGGATTCCACACATTCTCATTACCGTAATAACCGAAAAGAGACCAAAGACAGATTCTGCTTTGGAGCCATACACAAGAAACAGGATTAGAATGAAACAAGAGGTTTAAAAGTCCTCCAATCCAACCCAAGAACTTTAAGCAAAGCCAACAAATTATTTTTTATTTTCCTTTTCTACCGGTTTTTGAAGGCAACCCTACTCCTTGAAAGATCCTCTTTCATTCTGTTTTCTCCGGACCAGTAAGGTATATTTATTGAAGAAATTTTTGAAAAAAAAATATGAAAGTACATAAAGGGAAAAAGGCAAGCAAAATAAACGCCCGTGGTGTTCCAGGAATTATTCAATCAATGAAATTTTTCATTCCTGAAAAAGCCCATTTCTGCTCCCTATTCCATATGAATCATGCTGCCTTTGCCTCCTGATTCAAGACCCCGTGCTCTCCTCGCCATTAATGAGAAGTGTTGTATATTTTTGAAGTGTGTTTAAAAGTCTTATTTTAGGACACGGGCCAAAAGGCAAGGTTGTCCAACTCATTAACCTGCTCCATAAACTTCCAGCCGCTGTTTCCTGCGGGAGGAGAAACATACCTGGGACTGGAGTTACTGTGTTAATTCTTTCCTTCTATTTCAAGACCGCTCTGTCCCCATTTCATCCGAAGGCGAATTACTTGCGCCCGCTTCCTCCCCTGTGCCAGAGGGACTTCGCCAGTTCATTCTGGTCCAGAAGCCCAGTTGCTTCAGCCGCTCCGCTCCCAGAACCAGAAGCTAACCACCAATTAAGAGCCAGAGGAAATCTGTCATGATGGAGGGGGCGGCCCGCGGAGGGTGCTGCCAATCAGGGGGACCCCCGGATGGAGCGCCCCTCTGACCCCGTTCATGCCGAGGGCGCTTCTCGGGCCCCCCGTGTTTGTCCAGAGCTCTCTCCCAATGTGGCCTCTCCAAACAGGAATTGTGGGTTCTGTCCATCGGCCTTTTGTTTGGGTTCCACTTCGGGGTTCTGTGCCGGGGCTGGGAATTGGGGAATTCCGCTCCTGCAGGCCCGGATGCAGGTGGGAGCTGGGGCTCGGGCCACTCAAGGAGACCGCTCAGCTTCCAGGGGGCCTGCAACCGGGGCTGCCTGCGCATTGATCTGGAGGGGGGCTGCTTGCTCAGCCCTCGCCCTGGGCCCGTGCCCACATTTTAATGACGCGCCGGAGCCAAGACCTCGGCTGATTGGGAACCCGAGATGCGCGCTCGGGGCCCTTTGGCCATAAAAAGCCGGGCCGGCTCCGTTCCCGGCTCTTTCCACCTTGGCCCCCGGGATGCCGCGCTACGGAGTCTGCGCGCCGCTCTCCGTGGTCCAAACGGGCTGCCAGCGCATGCGGGCCTCCCGTGTGGTCCGCCTCAATAAAAGACAGAACCCCGTCTCCGAGACCCGGTGCCCCGCGAGCCTGGGACGCACATGTCGATGGGACTGCCGGCCATCAATCACGGGCCAACATCTGAAACGTGGCAAAACCTGGTGCGCCCGCTGTTGCTGCTCGCAAACAGCATGTAATTCAAAGCAACTGCGGGGCCTGCCTCCACGGTTCCTAATGAATAGATTCAATAACTCGAAACCGGCGGGGGTGGGGGGGGTCTTTCTTCAGGGCCCCGGCATTGCCCGTTTTGAGGCAGCTGCTCTAATTTTTTTTAATATATTTTTTATTGATTTTTTATAGAGAGGAAGGGAGAGGGATAGAAAGTCAGAAACATCGATGAGAGAGAGACATCAATCAGCTGCCTCCTGCTCACCCCCTACTGGGGATGTGCCCGCAACCAATGTACATGCCCTTGACTGGAATCGAACCCGGGACCTTTCAGTCTGCAGGCCGACGCTCTATCCACTGAGCCAAACCGGTCTCGGCTGCTGAGCTAATTGTATTCGCATTATTAAGTAACCCGGGTTATTTTTCTGTATCCGCTGCTCAAGTTCCCCCTGAGAAAGTTTTGTCATCGTTGCTGCCGCGGCCTTAGTGTTCTCGCTGGAAAGCTCAGGCTCACCCTGGGCAATGACATGGTTGATGGTAGCGAGAAATCCTGGCGGGTCGGTGACTCCATTGATTACAGGAATTTTACTGATGTTTGAAATGCTACGTGTTATTGCAGAATGTTCTGACAATAAAGAAGAGCACAAAGGGAAAACAGGAAAGCATCTCCGTGATCCCCCATACAGAAAACACACCGGTTTGTTTACCGTAAGGTCAGGGAGATGTTTGCCAGAGAGATGGAGAGAGACGGAAAGGGCGAGAGAGAGGGAGATCCCTTATGGTCTGCTCTTCTCGCTTATCAAAAGAATTGCTACCGCTGAAACCGGTTTGATTCAGTGGATAGAGCGTCAGTCTTTGGACTGAAAGGTCCCAGGTTCGATTCCGGTCAAGGGCATGGACCTTGGTTGCAGGCACATCCCCAGTGGGGGGCATGCAGGAGGCAGCTGATCAATGTCTCTCTCTCCCTTCCTCTCTGTAAAAAAAAAAAAATCAATAAAATATATTTTTAAAAAATAAAGAATTGCTACCTCCTTTACCCTAATTGGAATCCAGAGGAGAAAATCCAGTCACTGTTGCCAACATAAGGAACTATTTTCCGCCAAGCAGAATCCATGATAAATTAGACACAACTCCCACCTCAATTCCTGAAGCAAAGAGAGACTCATTCCAGAAGGGCGTCTTACACAGGAAGCAGAAGTACAGGTTGAGGCCCGATGGCAATTTGATAGGCCCAGTGCTACAGTGGAGGAGAGTGTGTTAAACCAGTGGTGCTCAATTTGGGGTGATTCCGTCCCCCGGGGGACATCGGTGGCGTCTAGAGGCATTTTTAGCTCTTACATCCTTTGTGGGGGTGGTGGCGGGGTTGTGCGAACGAGCATCCAGAGGACAGACACCAGGGATGCTCTAGACATCTCACAGTGCACTGACCGTGCAGTCTCTCCACCACAGAAAGGTCCAGGCCCCCGCCGCTCACAGTGACAGAGTGAGGACCTCCGAGTTAATCTCATCCCGTCCTTACCGAAGACAATCACAATGTCACAGCCGCACAGATGCAGAGAGAAGAGGCCAGACTGCCTGATCTGGTGGGGGGGACACAGTTCTGACAGAGCAGCGTGTTTGGCAGCACCGGTGTGAAGACCAATGGGCATACAACAGGGCAGTCCTGGCCCGCTGTAAGTGGCGCAACAGATGGTCACTGTTACCCTTGAGGGCTCAACCCAGCCACCTTTGACATTGGCCTCCAAGCTGCGATGCACACGTGACGTGTCCTCTGGCCACAGACGAGTCAATAAGGGGCTCCGAGGAAAAGCGGAATCGTTTCTTTAAGAGTTCATTTGCGCTCTAAATCAGAGCAATACATCATGTGCAGGGAAGGCCCGTTTGGGCTGCCTTGTTCTGTGATCAGGGCGTAATGAAGTGGTCTTAAGAAAGTCTTCAGGCCACGGACCGCTTTCCCACCGCGAAGCGCCTTCTAATGACGAATGCTACATGAATTTGTGGCAAATGTTGTAATGAGATTCTGCGGGACAGTTTTTCAGCCAAGTAAATCTTTGGCTTCAGCGTTCTAGACAGCTATCATCTGGCTGTCCTTGCCCGCATTAACTAATCGCCAGTGAAAAATACAACTGTCATTCACAAATCATATCAAAGATGGGAACAGCTGGAATCAAATTCAAGAGACTGCATCATTTTATCATCTTGACATTAATCATTCTACATGGATAGCACAGGCAATCTGGAGCGAAGAATAATTTATGTTGCAATAGAAACATTAACCATTTAGGCCTGGGAGACGCTGGTCCGCCTCCCTCCTTCCAACCCAGAACACCCCTAGAGACTCAAGGCCAAGGATTACACGAAAATGTTTTATGAAACATTATTTATAAAGTAGCTATGAGAGCTGGGGGGCGGGGATCCCCATATAAACAAGGCTGAGTTATCTGGTCATCTTGGTTAGGAGTCAGCAAACTACAACTTGTGGACCAGAGTCCTGCCCACTGCCTGTTTATCCATGGCCTTGGAGATGAAAATTCGGTGACATGTGAAACTGACATGAAATTCAAATTTCGTTGTCCGTAAAGCTTTATTGGCGTACAGCCACGCCCATCTGCGTACATATTGCCTATGGCTTCTTTCCTTCTAAAATGGCAGTGGTGAGTAATTTCAACAGAGACTTATATGGCTCATAAGTTCCAAAATATCTACCTGGCCTTTTACAGAGAAATGCTTCCAACCCTGACCTAGTGATGTGACATTACTTTTTCTATCAATAATTACAGACTCTACTAAATATCTGTTGGCTTTTACCTGCCGTACCACTGCCCTCCAATAGGCTAGCACTCCAGTATCCCGATGGGCAATCACATCTCTCCTGGGATGAGTGGTCTTGGTGAAAAAATAATTCCCATCTCACTCAGCCAATATGTCTTCTGCTTTCATCTTAGTGGCCTTTGATCTGCACCCACAACTTCAAGGGGGCCTCCCTATGAACCCTTCCTGTATTCATTTGATCAGTATCTATGGAGCAGCTCTTACTTTCAGGCACCGCACTAGGCTCTGCACCAAGTAGATCAAATCCTAGCACCCGTGGAGTGCATCTATCCAGAATAGATGACAAACAACCAACCAACCAAACAAACAAGTAACTTCAGATATTGCTGAGTGTTACAAAGACAACCCATGTGGCTATTTGACAAGGAATGGGTGAGACTGGCTAATGTCAATTGGTAGTCACGAACGGTATCCCCAAGGCAGCTACGTGAACTGTGGACTGCCCATTGACAGGGACCCGGAAATGTACATTTGACATTTTCAAGCTCAAAGGAGACAGTAAGTCTAAAGATAGGAAACTGCAAGTCCTAAGTCTATAAGGAGAAATTTCACTCCCTGAGCATCTAAGGAGAGGAGGGTAGAGGAGTGAAGGAGATGTTATCTCCAATGAAACCAAGTGAAGAAATGATTGAAGAACAAGAAAGGGACTCTGATGAGGGAGAATTCCGAGGCAGGTCTATAAGAGACAGGCTAGCACTGGTTTGACGTAGATTGCTGGGCGTTACAGTCCCAAAGGCAGGCGGCCCTGAGGGGCAGCGGAGAGAAGAAATCCCCTGAATGTATAGTCAAGAAGGACGTGTCATCTCTTCCTTTTCCTGGGATAGGAAGACAGAGGCCTGAGACAGTTTCAATTCTGGGTCCCAGCAGGGGCTGAAGGACTGGATGAATGGTTCTTGGGTAGGAAAAGCAAGAATGGAGGGATTGGGGGGAGCAGTAGTTATTGCCAAATGGGCCTAGCACAGTGGGCACACTCATTAGTCAACAGAGCCAAATAGCAACAGGACAACGATGGAAATTTCTTTTGAGAGCCGAAAACTGACTTCTGCGCATGAGCCACAAGTTTCAATCACACTGTACGTGCACGCCCGCACGTGATATTTTGTGGAGGAGCCACACTCAAGGGGCCAAAGAGCTGCATGTGGCTCGCGAGCCGCAGTTTGCCGACCACTGGCCTGGGACATTAAACTTTTCATGACAGTTTGATTGCTACTCTGGCCAAACCGTTGCCAAGTGTTCAATTTCCCAGAAGCAGTGTGTCAGGAACTTTAACCGTCCACCAAACAATGTATGCCCTCTCCGAAGTATAGGACTGTCACCAGGAAATGGCCACCGGGTGGAAGGCTGCCTTTCCTAGCCCCTGTCAGCTCCCCTTGTTACAGCAGTAATCTACTCGAACATGAACCTGAACCCCAGAGGAGATGACATACACCAGTCCTCCCTAGATGCCTAGCATGTGGCAGTTTATAGTCTCATAGAAGTTACTTCCCATCACCTCTGCCATATTTTTTGTTAGAAGCAAGTCACTAGGGCAGCTCATACTCAAGAGGAAGGCATCAGTATGAGAAAGGATCATTGGGGGCCATACTAAAGACAGCCCACCACACTATGTAGCATACAGTACCTGTATTTTCTGGCGTATAAGATGACTTTTTAACCTAGGAAAACCTTCTCAAAAGTTGGGGGTCGACTTATACGCCCAGTCGTCTTATACGTCAGAAAATACGGTAGTTGCAATAATAGAATATTAATCCCTCTCTCCAGCTTCATGATAAGTGATGACCTTGAGGTGGAGGAAGTAGCAGAGAGCTACCTTGAACAAGAGGGTGTTTTTGGTGGGTGGGTACTATAAAAGGACAGGGTCCCAGTAAAAGGATTGGACTGCCACAGTGCACGTATTTCTTGTTTAGATAAACAAGATCTTCTTGCGATTTGACATGCCCTTCTCGATGTTTCTTCCTTCTTCCTTTCCCCAAATGACCTCATAGAGCAAGCAAAATACAGTGGTACCTCGAGATACGAGTTTAATTCGTTCCATAACCTTGAGGCGTGGGAAACTATGAGACGCTCGAGTCGCAGTAAACTGGTGGGTCGTGTGCAGCCGGCTGATCCGCGCGATGACTCCTGTCTCAAATGTTGCTCGTGTTTCAAAGCAAAAATCGCTCGCTCGACGGCTTGTATCTCAAAGATCTCGTATGTTAGGGCACTCGTATCTCGAGGTACCGCTGTAGTGAGCTGGGTGGAACCAAGTCACGGTCAACATGTGCCATTAACTTGGGACATATTAGTCCCGCGGTGCCCAAACGATGGTCCTCGTACCCCTGGTGGTCCGTGAGGCCCAAAAGGTTGGCGACTGCTATCAGCCTCTATATTTTTCCTAGTGAAACAATTAAAACAAATAATTTTGAATAACGATAAGAATTCTTCCAATCCTGAGACCCTTCTACTTTGGGATCAAAGGTAAGAGATCTGGAGTATAAAGCACCGTTCCTTTGTCCGGGACTCCAGTAACAATTGACCTCCTTTGGTTATTTACTTTTGTTTTTATTAGGTCTTGGTGCTAAAAAATCTCTAACTAGGCTAAACGATGAGTAGGAGATGGAGAGGTGAAATGAGCTTTCTCTACATGATGACGGAATAGCAGTATTTGTATGGACCAAACGAGGTGAATGTAAACAGTGAGGTGCTACCCTAACTTATAAAAGTTCTTCGAATGAAAACTTGCAAGAAAGACTGATCCACAAAGCAGATTTGGGTGGGGCGTGTAGAACTCTATCTGCCACAGTCCCTTTACTTTCCATAAGTACCGTATTTTCCGGCGTATAAGACAACTGGGTGTTTAAGACGACCCCAACTTTTCCAGTTAAAATACAGAGTTTGGGATATACTCGCCCTATAAGACCACACCCGGCGTATAAGACGACCCCTGACTTTTAAGAAGATTTTCCTGGGTTAAAAAGTCGCCTGATACGCCAGGAAATACGGTAGGCACTAAAGCTGCTCTGTAGAGTGGATTTGAAAACCACCAGGCCACACACTGGAAGGGACTTTTTGTTTATCTCTGTGTGCACTTCATCTCCAAGGTAAGCGTGGTCTGCTTAGTCACCCTGGAGATCCCGGCAGGCCAGTGCTTGTTAGAGAGGACAAATAAGTTGAATTTGGAGAGGGGATTTTGTTCAAGACGCTGGATGTTTTGAAGCTAAGAGTTTGCCCCCTTCTGAGACCCAAACAAAGTGGGAGCAGGGACTTCCGTAACCTCTAAGAGGGCCGAGCGTAGAGAAGGATGAGGTGCAGAAAGGAATGATTTAAGGAAGATTCTGGAAAACACCATGCAAAATCACTTCTGACTCAGCCTTGGAAACATGTGTCTCTCGTTTCTTGAGATCCCATTTCAGAATTTAACAAAACAAATTGCGTTTAAAAGTTTAAGAAACTGTGGGAGGCGCCCCCTACTAGAATGTTTCCAGTGGTGTGTTGATGTGGCCTCCATCAGCTCAGTCTTTCTTCTCTTTGAACTCACTTTGTTACTTTCCATTTATATACATTTTAAAATTTCTCAAGACTTCATATAATCATTGGATTTTGCTCACGAGCCCCACGCTTAAATTAAACCATTTGGACGACAAATTCTCGGAATCCTGACACACAGTGTTTCCTTATTTTTCATACATTTTTGCCGGATGAATGGTGATGACCATAAATTTTTGATAATGTCAAATTAAGCACTGCTCGGTGCAAGAACTTTTCCAAAGAAAAGAACTTTCATAGCTGAGTTTAACTCAAAAAATTGCCTGCTATTTTTCCAGTTAATGATATTGACATTTTATTATATTAGTTCATTAGAGCATGAAACTTCCTGTCTTGTTTCTGAAAAGCTATTTTAGTACTTCATATAAAAGTAACTCTATACCAGTGGGACACAGCAAATGCAATGAAACGATCAACCACTCAGTGGGGGAAAGAAAGCATTGTGAGCCACTAATCATTATTTTAAATGGAGCGCATTTTAGACCTCTCACCTCATAGAGGCAGGCCATACTTCACTGAAATAGGTCCCTCACAATATCTCAGAGTGGTGAAAAGCAGATTTTTTTAACTTGTTTTGTTGTATTTGCAAAGCTTGCTCCCGTCTCCATCGGTCGGGGTAGATGTGCTCATTTTTTTAAAAGAATATATCCCTACTTGTGGTGGATTCTATTTTTCTAAAGTTGGCCACAACACTATTTCCTGTCCCACATGTTCGTCTTCAAATGTGTCTTAGCCTATCCCAGTGGTCAGCAAACTGAGGCTCGCGAGCCACATGTGGCTCGTGAGCCGCGGTTTGCCGCTCTGTTGACTAATGAGTTTGCTGACCACTGCTGAGGCATGACCCTTACCCAGAACTTTTGACTTCAGGTTAAAGACATTGGTATATTATTAAAATGTTTTTTAAGTGGTTTCCCCTAATCAGTGGTCGGCAAACTCATTAGTCAACAGAGCGGCAAACCACAGCTCATGAGCCGCAGTTTGCCGACCACTGGCCTATCCTTTTTTCAAAAGGGAGGAGTCTCAAACCTTGCCAAGCTTATGATTGCAATGACTTGCAAGCCTGGTCATTTGGGGTATGTTCACTCTTGGAATCCAGGCGCCATGCTGTGAGGAAGCTCAAGCAGCCGCAGAGATGGCATGCAGTATCCCATTCAGTCCCTGGCAGACAGGTGAGCGAGCGAGCCTTCAGATAATTCCAGGCCCAGCTATTGAGTCACCACCCCCCCCACACCCCCAAAGCCAACTCTTCCCAGTTTAGGCTCTAAACATTGCAAGTCCTCCCTCTCTGTCCTTCCAAACCCCTGGCCCACAGAGCTGTGACGTACGAAATGGCTGTTTTCTGGAACGGAGTTTGAGGTGGTTGTTAGGCAGCAGTATTAACAGGAAGACAACCTCCATCTGGTTGTCACTTTAGTGACATGGCGGTGTGCTTTCAGCCTTCACATATCTGCTGAGTGCCCCAAGCGTCCCAGGTGACAGAGATGTAGAAACACAGAAGTGGCTCTTGCGTTCCAGGAGCTGGCACTGAGCAGGGAGAGACTGCTTGTAACCAGTTAGTGAAGGATGGGTTTTAGCCGAAACTGGTTTGGCTCAGTGGATAGAGCGTCATCGGCCTGCAGACTGAAAGGTCTCAGGTTCGATTCCGGTCCAGGGCATGTATCTTGGTTGTGGGCACATCCCAGTAGGGGGTGTGCAGGAGGCAGCTGATCGATGTTTCTTTCTTATCAATGTTTCTAACTATCGCTCTCCCTTCCCCTCTGTAAAAAATCAATAAAATATATATATTTTTAAAAGAATGGGTTTTAGGTAGCATGATGCAGGGCCCAGGCCAGAGGTCGAATAGAACCCCCTCCAGAGCACCCCCCTCTTCTTCCCCTCTCCAGCTTCCCTGCAAACCACAAAGGAGTTCAGGCACATGAGAGTGGACACCCTAACTTGCAGATCCGAGGGTCTTCTGAACATTCTGCGAACAGCTGCCCCGTGGCCAGATCTCAGGCCTGGGGCACGGCCTGCTCTCTACTCCTGGAGACACGAAGGACACTGGGAAGAAGCCAGCTTGGGCATTTGGACATGGAATTCCCCGATCTCTGGTCCAGGGGCACAGTACAGAAGGGGGCTCCACGTCCACTTAGCCCAATAGCATCCTAGGCTTGTGAAGAGGTGTAAACAGAGGACGACCCTTAAAGCATGAGGACCGAGGCGGGACCCTGGGTCTGGAGCAGACACGCGGGGAGCACACAATGGAAATGCCATTCCAACGTGTCACCAAAGGCACCCGGGCCAGGTGGCACTCGCGCTGCCTCTGGAAAGATGCATCTGTCTGGGAACATGACTGTTGGTACTGATGCCTCTTTGGCACTGGTGTTCTTCGGGTGAACACAGAGAGCCAGCGGGTTGACTAAACGCTTTCCTTCTCCATTGGTTTTGGGCAGTGGAAGTGCCACAACCTCAGACACAAAGGGTCATCACGAGGGGCCTGGCGGGACTTGTAAAGCGGGCCCTCTTCTGGGCTACCCCGACCCTCTGGACGTGCAACTTCCTGAAGGCAACTCACCTCTCCGAGTCTGGAAGGAGCTCGGAGCCTTGTGCCAGCTGTGCAAATCCACACAGACAGACTGGAAATGCGTTCCAGGAAGTTACCCTGTAAATGGGCCACACAACCACCCATTGCTCCCTGTCCCGAAGGAAATGAGCACCAGAAGAGGAAATAAAATCAAACCTTAGACTTTGTTAATTATCGGCCCTTTGAGTTAGCCCTTTCTGTAAAGGGACAGAAGAAATGTTTCGGCTTTGCCAACCATCTAGTCTCTGTCATAACCCTCAGTGCTGCCATTTTGTGCCAAAATAGCCACAGACAACAGGTGAACAAATGAGCATGGTGGTGTTACCAACACAACCTTATTTCCAGATACAAGCAGAGGGCCAGACTGGGCCTAGCGGCTGTGGTTTGCCAACTCGCGGGTCATTCCATTATGAAATGAAAAGGTTCAGTCATTATATTCAAAAGAAAACCAAACACTATGACTCTCATCTTGGCGAGGGCCTCCAGAATGTGCTAGAAGTAATCAGCAATATTAATGGACACCTTTGCCTTTGTGTGTGAGACGGCTTGTTTTGAAGTGAAACAAGACCTCCATCATCAGGAGACACAGCCCAGATCATCGGCATTCCGTGCTCATTGAGTTAATCACAGCGGATAAAAATAAAAGAGCAACATAAAAGAGAAACACTTTGCTAAAAAATCAAAGGCTATTTTTACTTCTCAGATTACTTACCTTTCTTTGGAATGTTTTTTTTTTTTTCCCTAAAACCACTTCCATCTCCAAAGTGAGACTATGGAGCCTGCACGCGTTTTACATCCCTTAATTAAAAATATGTGCAAGACACACAGATAAAGTCACAGATCTCCAAGAGGTCACGATTGCACCGGAAGAAGAAAGTAAGACTGGAAACGACTGTGATACAAGACAGAGGAAGGCAAACGAGGCCAGCCCCTGCCCTGGGCTTGCGTGCTTTGCTACATCCCTGAAAAGGGGAGTTCTCAGTTCTCCGCACACATACCATGTGCCAGGGTCCCTAGTTGGCCAGGAAAATACAGCTCTTGGGAGGGAAACTAGGCACTTGCCAGGCACAGCTTCTGTGCTAATGTGGCTGGGACGGAGGAGGTGCAGTGTTCACGGCCCTTACAGAGCCATGTTTAGTCAACTCGCTGGTTCAAGCCCGAGCAGGGGCCAGGAGAGCAAACCAATCCCAGATCCCACCATGGGCAGACTTGAGACGGATCAGGGCTGGCTCAGGAATTGTTATGAAAGAACACAGAGGAGTCGTCTCAGGCTGGGGAGGAAAGGCAGGCTTTACGATGGTGACAGTGACTATTATTCTTGTCACGATAGGACCAACATGGTTAGTTGATTCTTCAGACCCTTCACGAGGCTCCTTGGTACAGATGAACAGTTTGCGTAGAGAATGTTCTCGCTTAAAGTGGCATCTAAAGTGTCTAAAATCTGCAACAAATGCCCTGAGTATGACTTAAAGGATGCAAAAAGTAAGAAGCACTAGTATCTCACACCGCTTAAGGTTTGTCAACCAAGGATTGTTGGCACCAATTCACTCCCAACAGGAATGCCCAATTTGGGGTGCAGTGAGGAAGGGAAGTTTATTCGTTGCAAACAGCTCAACAGGGATACAACAGCACAGCCCCGGACAGCTCTGGGGCCTGTCTACCCTGACAGCTCCGCTCTGTTCCTCAGTGGTCTGCCCTGCTCTGCTCGCCAAGACATCTTCAGCGTTGCCGCTCCGCCAGGGAGACTGCAGTCTTCAGTGCAAAGGGAGAGTGCACTCTCCCAGCCAGGAGGACCCATCCTTGGTCCTTAATAGGTCCGTCCTCATGCAAATGAGGACTCCAATCCTCAAAGTCTGATTGGTCCAAAAGGCAAATGTCCTGATTGGCCAGAACTGCGCAGTGGATGGGGAAAGCCTCGGTTCTATTGGTTGAAACAGGATTCCAGGAACTCCTCTGTACGGGCTGGCTCGGATGGCGGAAACCTGGTTCAGGCAGGCAGTTCCGTGCAGGCTTCTCCCTGAAGTGCAGTTTGTGCCAGAGGCCACCGTGCAGAAAAGGCTGCCCGGCTCTGTTTTGTTGTTTTGTTTTTTAAATCTGAGCCCAGTCAGACCAGGAGCCCTTCCTGGTAGGTGTCTTTTTTCTCAAGGTTCATAGGTTAACATGTGCTCTGCCAAGAGCATGCTCTCTCTTCTCTGGTCTCACTCTCATGGTGCTGTTTGGGCCCGCTGTGTGATTTTGGGCAGGAGGTTAATCTCTCTGTGCTTTCGTCTTCTCCTCTGAGCAAATGGGGGGAAAGCAGTGGTCACCCACCTCATCGAGCTGTTGAGACGATTACCGAGCTCATGCCTGTAATGTGCGGCTACAGCGCAGGTTGTCTAGATCTCGCCTACTTGTGTTTGTTCTGTTGCTGTTTTCTGTGTTTTGTGATGCTTTCACATTCGGGGCGTGGCGAGACGACCCTTCCCAGAGCTACGTATGCCTAGAGACAGCCAGCCAATCCATCCACAGCGCATCCTGCCATCTTCTCCTCAATCAAGCTCTCATCACGCAAGCCACTAGCCCAGTTATGGTCTGGACTGTGTCACCGCCCCAAATTCATATGTTGGAATCTTAACCCCCAATATGGTGGCATTAGGATGGGGGGGTCCAGAGAAGGGATAAAGTTCTGAGGATAGCGCCCCATGATGGGATCAGTGCCCTTATGAAAGAGACCCCAGAGAGCTCTCTCCCTTCTTCCCACCATGTGAAGACCCCAAAAGAGTCTGCCATGTAAAAGGGGGCTCTCCCTTCACCCAACTATGCCGGCGCTCTGACCCCAGAGTTCCGGACGGAGGGAAAGAGGTTCCTATTGCTTCTAACCCAAGTCTGTGGTATTCTGTTAGAGCGGCTTAATGGACTCAGACAACCCCTGCCCTAATGCAGCGGTACCTCGAGATACGAGTGCCCTAACATACGAGATTTTTGAGATACGAGCCGTCGAGCGAGCGATTTTTGCTTTGAAATACGAGCAACAGTTGAGATAGGAGTCATCGCGCGGATCGGCCGGCTGCACACGACCCACCAGTTTACCGCGACTCGAGCGTCTCCTAGTTTCCCACGCCTCAAAGTTACGGAACAAATTAAACTCGCATCTCGAGGTGCCACTGTATCATCCCAGACCAGCTACCAGGCAAGAGGGGCAGTGCCCGCCAAAATGATTCAACCTGGCCAATCCCAAGGCTGCCTCTCCTGCCTCGCGCTTTCTTTGCTTGAAAACCACCGTAAGGCTCTTCCCAGGCTTGCCACTTGCCTCTCTGCCTCCTGACCCGCTCTGGTCCTTCCCTGTGTGGCCCCGTGTGGCGGGTGGTGATTCCTGTTTTTAGAGATCTGTGAGTATGAACGTCTTCCTTCATGACACCCGTATTTTCTGGTGTATAAGACGACTGGGTGTATGAGACGACCCCCAACTTTTCCAGTTAAAATAGAGAGTTTGGGATATACCCGCCCTATAAGACGTGATAATAAATTGTGATATATTCATACAAGGAACACTACACCAAATAAAAAGACGACCCCTGACTTTTGAGAAGATTTTCCTGGGTTAAAAAGTCGTCTTATATGCCAGAAAATACGGTATTTTCATGTCCGTGCATCTTACTAGACTTGATTAAAACGAATCCCAGTTACATTTGAACACACTATCCTTCTCCGGTGCCTTTAGCCCAGATCCCTCTGGGGCAGTGTATTTGTTGTCTATTGCGACATTACAAATTTCCACAAACTTGGCAGCATCAAATAACATGGATTATCATCACACACTTTCTGTAGGTCATAGAATCGAGCACGGCATAACTGGGTTCTCTGCTTCACAGTCTGTCATACGTCTGCATCTGCGCGGCTTGCTAAGGCTGAGGTATCATCTGAAGGCTAGACTGGAGAAGTGTCTGCTTCTAAGTGCACATGGCCGTGGACAGGATTCAGTTCCTAGAGGGTGACTGGACTGAGGACCTTATGCTTCAATGGCTATTGGCTGGAAGGTGCCCGTAGTTCTTTGCCATACGGGCCTCTCCAACATAGCAGCTTGCTTCATTAAAATGGGCAATCACAGCAAGACTTCTTATGACCTCCCATCACCTTCGCTGTCTGCTGCTGATCAGAAGTCAGTGACTAGACCCAGCCCTGCTCCAGGGGATGTAATTACACAAAGGCATAGATACCAAGAGGCGGGGATCACTGGGAGCCATCTTAACAACCGTCCACACTGGAATCATCCCTCCTTCCTTCTGGGCCCATCAATTTCGTGTTGGGCTCCCCTGACTGAGGAGT
Organism: Lasiurus cinereus; assembly: GCA_011751065.1. NCBI lineage: Eukaryota > Metazoa > Chordata > Mammalia > Chiroptera > Vespertilionidae > Lasiurus > Lasiurus cinereus. The sequence goes on from JAAGEH010000155.1 coordinate 2,401,852, forward strand.
GTGGTATGGGGTTAGCCAAGCAGAATGCCACATTCCCTAGGTTTTGTGATTACGGATTAATCAGTAAGATTAGCATCGCCCAATTAGCATCAAGAAGATTCTGAAAAGGCATCTCTCACTCTTCTCCGTGGGCTTGAACCTAAGAGGATATGAAAGTCCAGACCAGCTGCCGCCATCTTGCTACAAAATGAAGTTTGAGGTGGAACTTATAAAGGACATGGAGCCGAGAAAAGGAGGGTGAGAAAAGGAGGGGCAAAAGTATTGCTGACAAGCCAGATAATTTAATCTGACTGAAATCACTCATCTCACGTGGAGGGGCCAATGAAACATCTAGAAACATAACCTCTCTTTCCCTCCTCAGCCCTTTTCAAAAGCTGAGCTGAACACAAAGTCCCCTTATTTTTTTTTTTTTGAGGAAAAAAAGGACCGAGTGCCCTATTCAACAAATAAAAAAGCAATGTGCATTACTTGGCAGAGTAGACCCGGTGCAAGATATTTTAATTTCGAAAAATAAAGCTACATGCAATCCTTGGAGGTGTTCACCAGTTAATATTCAGACCTGAGGATTTAAAACTCATCAGCGTCCACGAAAAGCATTTTCTCCCCTTTTTTCTGGATGCTTTTTTTTTGGACCAAAAGCGTTTCGTAGACTGAACTCTCTAATGAGGGAATATTTATATGACATACCAAAGCAGATGTGAGTCTCATTTTATGAAATCCAAACCCAGATGGTCTTTTCTTTCCATTGTCTTATGTAATTTATATGAAAGCAGAACATGAAAAAAAAATTCAAATGTAATTTCGTTTCCACCATTTATGCCTAATGGCCCTGTAATCACTCTCGTGGCCTCAGTTTCTCGGCTGAGTCTCCAGAGGGTCTGCGGATTACTTCATGCCTCCGAGGTGCTCTCCAGCCATTGGAAATGCCCGGCCGAGGGGAAATGTCTGTTATCGTGAAACATGCATTTCCAATTTAGCCTATCCACCATGTGTCCTCCGCGGAGAGTCCAAAATGCTCTTCTAATTTGAATCAGCCCAGAGGATATAAAGTCAAAGAAAGACCCAGAGATGGAAAAAAAAATGAAATAAAATTTTTTTAAAAAACTGACCCTGAGCTCAACTTCTTTAAACGAGCTTTCGTGGGGAACATGCTATTTTGTTTGGTCATCGGTGGGGGACGGAGCGGAGGACTGAGGGATGAGAGAGCGAATACAAAAGGGCTGGGAGAGGAGTCTCAAAATTTCTTTCTTGCCTGCGAATTCCTGGAAGCTGATGGTGAGAGGGTTTAATTTTTCCACTTGGCTTGGTGACAGTTCCTGCCACCTTCCCAGACATTACCTTGACAACCATTCGTGCTGCGTTCTCGAGAATTCGTTAGCAGGCTCGGGACAGAATAATCACAGCCATTTAGTTACCCTCCATTGAAAATGGTATTTGTAAATGTTGGCTTCAAACACTCGAAAGGGCATTTGGAGCGCCGCGGACTGCATGAAATTGGACTGCGTAATGGGGTATACGTTCCAGCACCTCATAAATTGTACGGGATTCATATATGCACGGCGTAGAGATAGCTCGGATTCTCTTTGAAATTAAAAAGTACTTGCTTTTTGTTTCTCCCTGAATTCAATTCCCACCCTCCCAAGCCTGTGAGTGATGGAGTGAGCCAGAGGGGACCGCGTCCCCCCCCCATCAGTGACCAGATACCTAGCGAGTTTCCGGGGGGGTTGGGGGGAAGTCCATGGTTTGGAATCCCAAATGAGTCAAGGTGGGTGCAGGCAGGGAGGTCTGAGCAGCCAAAAGCAAATTCATATCAGGGCCCTGGGCATCTGGGGTCTGGAAATTTCCACAAGCCAAGGAGAGCGGAGCACAAAATTCCCTTCATCTAATGCAAGGCGTTTTTCGTGCTTTGTACAGTGGTACCTCGAGATACGAGTGCCCTAACATACGAGATTTTTGAGATACGAGCCGTCAAGCGAGCGATTTTTGCTTTGAAATACGAGCAACATTTGAGATAGGAGTCATCGCGCGGATCGGCCGGCTGCACACGACCCACCCGTTTACCGCGACTCGAGTGTCTCATAGTTTCCCACGCCTCAAGGTGATGGAGCGAATTAAACTCGTATCTCGAGGTGCCACTGTATTTTCTTCTCTGTGCTTCTAAAACTAAATGCAACACAGGGGGGGGGAAGCTTTTCCACATTTGCAAGCAACAGCTAAGAAGCAATAAGAGAGTTAAAAAATTTACACACCATTAAACCTAGAGTCTCTCATAACACTCTGAGCTTTTATGGCAGATGCTGAAAATATGTGCCGCCTGAATAGCGCCGGGGAGCGGCTGAGGTCCTTTGTCATTTCGCTCTCTTTTAAGTTTATTTTTTCAGGAGATGGACCTTGAAGCGTCTTGTATTTCCCATTCACCAAGTCTGTCCTTCCGACAGCACCTTGATTCCCCCGATAGCAGCCTGTCAGCAAACATAAGTCACTCGACGCCAGCTCTGCCCACCAGCTCCTGGGCTCCCTCCAATTCCAAGCCCCAGCAGAGCTGCGCTCGCTTGCTCTGCCTCAGAGACACCCCCGTTGGACTTGGCAGTGAACACCGAGTCCCGAGGAAAACTTACGTGGACGAGGATTATGAACTCACAACTGTCTGCATGCCCCCAGTGGGTGACCGCTGTCCCTGTGGGCTTGCCGTGGAATGAGTCCAGGTCTCGGGGGGACTGTGACAGTCAGTGAAAAGCACCCCAGCAGTGAAGCCGCCGAAGGACCTGGTGTTTTGTCAACCTCGATGAACGAGAAGCAGAATCTTCATGTCGTTGGTGAACTGTCCACCCACAGCTCAGAAGCTCCTGCTCAATAGCGATTTAACCCTGCACGGCTACTTTCTCACCTTTTATACTTAACTAGAGGCCCGATGCATGGAATTCGTGCACAGGGGGTGGGGGGTTCCTCAGCCCAGCCTCCACCCTCTCCAATCTAGGACATCCTTCTCACAATCCAGGTCTGCTGGCTTCCTACTGCTCACCTGCCTGCCTTCCTGATTGCCCCTAACCACTCCCCTGCCAGCCTGATGCGTAACTGCTCCACTGCTGGCCTCGTCACCCCTAACTGCCTTCCCCTGAAGGCCTGGTCACCCCTAAATGCCCTTTCCTCAGGCATAGTTGCCCCTAACGGCCCTCCCCTGTAGACCTGGTCCCCCCCAACTGCTCTCCCCTGCAGGCTTGGGTCTCCCCCCCAACTGCCCTTCCCTGCAGGCCAGGTCGCCCCCAACTGCCCTCCTCTGCCAGCCTGGTCACCCCTAACTGCCCTCCACTGCAGGCTTAACCACCCTCAACTTCCTTCCCTTGCAGGCCTGGTCCCTGCCAACTGCCATCCCCTGCGAGCCATCTTGTGGCAGCCATCTTGTGTCCATATGAGGATAGCCATCTTTGACCACATGGGGGCAGCCATCTTGTGTTGGAGTGGTGGTCAATTTGCATATCACTCTTTTATTAGAGAGGAGGATTTTAGGGCCGCCGCATGCTGCAGTGCTTATGTGGATGGCCTGATGCTGACACAGCAATGCAGTGTGCCCAGCAGCCCACCATTAGAAAAAACCCACCTCTTCTAATTGAAGAAGAAACGAGGACATTTGGTGGTTGGATGATTTATATCCGCGAGGCAGCTTCACATATTTTTAGAGTTATATCAGCGACTGAAACCACACAATAAATACCTCCAGATTCAGAGAACTCTTAATTTTTTTTAAACACAAACCTTCCAATCTACAAAATGTTTTGGTCATTTCCATAAAGCACAATTGATTTTAATAACTCAGTTACCTTACAGAGAGCCTTAATGAGTACCATCGTTCCTTCTAAATGGAAAGAGTTCTGAATTTTAAGATCTTATAAACATAAAAGTAGATTATTTGATGATTTTTATGTAAATAATGTCTGAGATATTTCAGCAGCCTGCCATTTCCACAGCAAATGTATTTTGGTACCATATTTTCCCCATTAGGAATTTTGTTTTCAACGGAGCATCCCCCATCAAAGAAAAGATAAGCATCAAACTGGAGAACCCTGGGAGTTTTCAGCTAGAATCCGCGTCGTGGGGTTTATTGCTGTCTTTGGCTGAAAAGGTCTGGGGATCCGCACACAAAAGCACACTGCTCTCTGCTTGTCGTGTTTTTAATCTCTGCTATAAAAAAAATGGCATTGTTGGCCCTTGAAAAGCTTCCATTGTCAGAAGGAAATATAATAACCGCTCCCGCATAGAGGCCAGGTGTCCTGCAGGAACCAGCCTGGGGGTAGAGGGAACCTCTTCTCTGAGGCCCGGGCCCAGCTGATCTGGGGGCTGCTGTGGGGAGCCCCCAGCCTTGGGCTGGGGAGAGCTGGGCCCGGCACACAGTCACACACAATGGAGCTTTGCTGCGGAGGGAGCTGCGGGCAGACCTGGGAAACACAATAAGCTTGATCTCTCGCGTGGGAAAAGCCATGGTGTTGAAGAGCTTCACAGAGTGCCAGGCTTCTGTCTCTGGGTCTCAATCCCTGGTAAATTCTTACCTTGCCACCACCGTGAAACGCAGCCACGGCCACGCTCAGCTGTGCTACGTGATCCCCGTGGCAGAGGTGAGGAAGAGCCCACACTCGTAAGGACTTTCCAGAAAATACTCTGAGAGTGTGATTTAAGGAGGCTTTCTGGCCATCGTTTTTAGAGCGATGCAGAACATGCCTTGGTGACATCCATACCCCCGCCAAAATGGTAACCCTCCGCAGGGCACTTGGATGCGAATAAGAAGATTAAGAGGTCAGTGGGGAAGTGAAGAGGGGGGTCATTTGCCACAATGAGCTCTGCTGCAGGAGTTCAAGCAAACAGACCCCCCAGGATTCAGTGACTGCAGAAGGGTCCGCTCTCCACACAAGGATGCTGCTTTCTTCCTACCTGTGATTTCCGTGTGTGCTCTGAGCCTGTGATCTGAGGCGGAGACAGATACTCCTCATGGCTCCCATGCAGCGGACACCAGGCACTCAGACTGACATGAGAGTGGTCCCTGGATTTTCCCATGTGCAGACCCCAGTGCATGGCATGTGTCAAGTTCACTGTGTGGTGGGGATAGTCAATGAGGAAGTGAGCACAAACTCTCCTAAAGCTACTGGCACAAAACTAATGGAGCAGATCCTTGCTACCCACTCATTTGGCAGTGGGGTGTTACGGTTACCCACTCAGCTGAATTTAGGATGAACATAAATGCATCAATTTTCTGTGATATAAAGGCCTATGACATATATTTAATATATAATTAAAATGTAACCAAGTCCACACATTTAGAAAATGCATTGCATTTGATAGTTTAGAACAAGAGTTGATATACTTCATCAAGGAGAAAGTAGTAAATATTTTGGGCCATATGACCTCTGTCTCAATACCCAACTCTGCCTGAAGACGTTACTAGAACCACACCCTAGCCTCGGGCTGCGCTACGATGGGGCTTGGATAGTGCTGCCTTCAAATGTACAGCACTGAGTCGCCTCAGCCAACACGAGACCTTTGAAATAAGTGGAAATGACAGAGGCATGAAATGAGATCGAGCTGAATATTTGGAGAGCTGCTGTTCAGGGCAGTATGCTGGTTAGAAGTTATTACAAAGAGTAAAATCATTTGATCTCCATCCTTGGGGTTGAGAATCGACCAATAATAAAACCCTCCATCCACAGGGTTTTTCACTCAATGGATACAGGAAGTTGGAGGTCTGTGATAATTATAAAGTCTTGAGAAACATAAATAATTATGGAATCCAAACTAAATTTTCCATATACTATATTTTCTGGCATATAAGACGACTGGACGTATAAGACAACTCCCAACTTTTCCAGTTAAAATAAAGAGTTTTGGATATACTCGCCCTATAAGATGACACCTGGCATATAAGACGACCCCTGACCTTTGAGAAGATTTTCCTGGGTTAAAAAGTCATCTTATACGCCGGAAAATACGGTAAGCAAAAGCTGCGGCACTATAGACAAGACGGTTTCAGAGAAAATTATTGTTGAGAAGAAGAAAAGGAGGCCCTGACATGTGGGAGCTGCGAGGTCTGCCCAGCCAGGCCGGGGTGATCTCCTTCTGAACAGGAACAGACCCCAGAGCATCAACATCAGACGAGGCCACCCTATGGCTGTGATGGATCAAGACAAAAACCAGATCCTGTGTCGTCGTCTTTGAACACAGAAAACACGAACATTGTCCAAGCCACCAAATACAAGACCTCCCCCTCCCCTGGCTACTTCCTCGTCAGTCACAGCTGTGGTCTCTCCTCCCAGCTGAGCTCTGTATACCCAACCCCAGAATCCCCCGCCTGAGATTATGTGAGCCAAGGCAAAATCCGCTTCCTTACAACCTCCCCGAAGTCACCTGACCGAAGTTCTGATCTTCTAATAAGTGTGTTGGGGTCCCCAAGACCACTCCCAAGTTTGGCGAGTCACTGGGATTCACAAGACTCCCGGCATGTAGTCACACTCATCACTAAGATGTACTCCGATGAAAGGATTCAAAGAAAAAACCATCAAGAGATGTGAGAGAACCCAGAGGAAAGCAGGCCCAAGCTTCCCGAGTCTTCTCCTAGGCTAGGGCATGTGGCTCGAGAGCCGCAGTTTGCCGACCACTGTCCTAGGGGAGTCACACAAGATGTGCTTCATTGCTCCGGTATTGAGCTGGGACAACATGTGAGTGCTGTCACCCGGAAGCTGGTTAGAGGCTCAGTGCCTCATGTTTTCATTGGGGGCTGGTTACACAGCCACTTCCTGCCTACCATGTCCCAGAATTCCAGGTTTCCGGAAGCAAAGCAGGTGCTCAGCATCAAGCACAGTGCCTTCACCAGCAACTGAAACACAGGGAACCACTCCTACATCTAGGGAGTGGTGATAACGCACCTCCAGAGTCCAGATTCCCGCACGAAGGCCTTGCAAACCGGCCTTAGGAAGGGTAGCAGCCTCAGGCCTGCACTGGTAACTGTCTTCTGCACAAGTTTCTTATAGCGCCCGCCTGCCAAGATGTCCACTGCCCCCCAGGTGTGTGTTTCCCTCTCTGCAAGTAAGAAACCCTTTGTTCAACTCTAAGTGCATGCTAAGGTTCTTCGGCTGGAGATCATTGACACTCTCCAGAGCCAGGGTGGAAGGACCCGCACCAGGGACAGCCTGACATCAACCCTCACTGGTCCAATGTTAGCCCGTGAGTCCCCTCTATGGGTGGGATGGCAGAGCTGACCAGACCTGGGACAACAGGGTGCGAAGGACGTAAAGAAAAATGAGCCCATCCTGTGGCTGCGAACGTGCATCCCAAGCATCTCCTGCGGACAGGACATCTGCCCAGGTTGGGGGAGGGTCAGGCGTTTCCCCGGCGACGAGGAGCTGAGGCATCGGTGGCTAAGAACTAAATACAGTGGTACCTCGAGATATGAGTGCCTAACATACGAGATTTTTGAGATACGAGCCGTCGATCGAGCAATTTTTGCTTTGAAATACGAGCAACATTTGAGATACAAGTCATCGCGCGGATCGGCCGGCTGCACACGACCCACCCATTTACCGCGACTCGAGCGTCTCATAGATTCCCACGCCTCAAGGTGACAGAACGAATTAAACTTGTATCTCGAGGTGCCACTGTAAAGGATTTAAAGGACCACAGTGTCCAAGGCAATGACTCCATGACTGCGGACTGAGTTGAGGGGGTAGGTAGCTGGGAAGCAGCGCTGGCTGACGGTATGCCTGGCCTGTGTAATCAGCCTCAATCCCCATAGCGACCTCCTGAGGTAGACATTGTGTCCGCTTCATCCTGGGCGCTGGATGTCAGGAAAGGGCATTCCTTTGCCCAAGGTCCCAGAGTCGGTGGCAGAGCTAGAATTGGATCGCGGGGTCCATGGGCTGGAAACCCCGTGCTCTGAGCGTTTTCCTGGCTCTTAGATTATGTGGCCCCCAGGGCCCCCCATTCTAGAGGAAGAAGGGTGCGGAGAGCAAAGGCAGGAAGGGAGAAAAGAGTAGGTGTGTGCGGAGCAATGCCCCAGGGAGGGTGCTTGGTTTCCAGCAGTTGAAACGCAATTCTGGGATCTTAGAGGGAAGAGGAATGAATTTGGAAGGTGAGAGTGCAGCAGACAGACTCAGTGGGGTGGCTGGGGAAATAGACCCCGAAAACCAGGGGCCTGCAGGGGTAGGGAACGAGAGGGGCCTGGTAGCTGAGAGCAAAGCCTGGTGTTTCCACGCTGTTCGTCTGATTACCTTCAACCGTTTGCATCGGTTCACCCCCTTGTCAGGAAACATATACCAGGGGCTTCTAGGCCAATGGAGTGCAGGCACCGCCCTGGGGGGCATCGCCAACTAACAGGGGAGCAATTGGCATGGCAGAACAGTAAAAGCGAGTCACGGGACAGCATCCATAAAATGCTAATGGAGTCACACGCACAAAAAGGGGCCATTGGCCCCTCCAGAAGGGCACCGGAGAGCTTGAGGAAAGTGTCTCTATTGCCTGAGAAAGGGTCTATTTCCTCACCTTTCGGGTCTCAGTTCCCCAACCAGATTGGAAGCTATTCAGGCCTGGGGAGGGTGACTTCTAATCGCTTCTCCGAGAAGAACCCCGACCATGATACGGGCCTGCACGCTGGTGCCACGCCAGGCAGCTCCGGTTCGATTCTGTGGCCTCTCCCCCGCTCAACAGAGTTACGAAAATCAGCTGCTTTTGACACAAGACAGAAGGTGGATTCTTCATGGCCAGCGCGGGCACATTATGGAAACATTAAAGTTTGCCGTTTTGAATCATTGCATTGTAGACACTCTGCTTAATTCCCAGGTTAATAAAATGCAAATGGCTCTCTTCAGGTTAACCGTTTTCATGGGCCATAGTTATCTCCTTCGGTCGTTTAACTGCATTTGGTGGAATTATTTCATCTGCACCGAAGAAATTAGACTTCAGAGTGTAGCCGGTGAGATGATTTAATTAGGCTGCTTTAATCACTCAACTCACGGTGTTCCTCTTCTAAATTCTTTATATGTTTGCATGGAAAATTCCTTTTGGAAACCAGATACTTTGCGCTGGTTTATGGGGCGTTATTTTTATTGTCGCCACAGTGGAAGCCCTTGGAATCACATTGGTGAGAAGCGAGTTCTCCACAGGGAGAGAGACGTAGCTCTTGCCAAGCAGAAGGGAGTCAGCATCCTTCGGGAGATGCTTACTTGGGACTTACACCCCCAGGAAATCCTAACCTCCCTGCTTCCCACTGGGTCCCTTGCCAGAGTAAAACCTGGTGCTTTCGGGGTGGATGTTCCCCCAAAGGAAGGTGGGAGCCCGGTCACTGCCAGGGGGAGTGTGCAGTGGTGCAGCTGCAGTGGAAAGAGAATCAAAAATAGAATTTCCAGCCGAAACCGGTGTGGCTCAGTGGATAGAGCATCGGCCTGCAGACTGAAAGGTCCCAGGTTCGATTCCGGTCAAGGGCATGGACCTTGGTTGCGGGCACATTCCCAGTAGGGGGCGTGCAGGAGGCAGCTGATCAATGTCTCATTGATGTTTCTAACTCTCTATCCCTCTCCCTTCCTCTCTGTAAAAAATCAATAGAATATATTTTTTTAAATAAAAATAGAATTTCCATATGTTTCAGCAAGTCCACTCCTGGGCATATACTCAAAAGAATTGCAAATAGGAGCTTGGATAGATATTTGTATGCCCATGTTCATAGCATGATTCACGACAGCTAAAAGATGGACGCAACTCAAATGCCCATCAGCAGCTGTAGGGGTAAAACTGAATGTGGTTTAGAAACTCAAAGGGACCATTATTCAGCCTTTAAAAGGAAGGCAATTCTGACACCAGCTACCTATGGATGAACCTTGAATACATTACGCTAACTAAAATAAGCCAGTCACATAAGGATGGCTACTGTATGTTTCCATTTATATGGCCGAGCGGGAGTGGTCAGATTCAGAGAGACTGGAAGTGGAATGGTGGTTGTCAGAAGCTGGGGCTGGGGGGGTGGGGAAATGAGGAGTTGAGTTCAGTGGGTACAGAGTTCCAGCTGGAGGAGGAGAAACAAGTTCTAACACGGATGCTAGTGGCAGTTGCACAGCAAGGTGAATATACTTAAGGCCACTGAATGGTACACAGAATGGTAAATTCTGTGCTATGTGTGTGCTATTTTAATAAAAAGATATGGAATTGGAGAACTCTACCATTTGAAGTGCTCTTAAAATAGTAACCTATATGTGAAACTATTAAATATAGCGTCTCTATTTCACACATTTTGACCAAATATGTACATATATATATATATATATATTCAAGAGGCCAAAGTCATTCTGGATGACTTTGGAGACCAACTTGACCGGGAGTTCTTAAGCTGAGGTTAAGGCAGGCCTTGAAACTCTTGCCATTTGATGTACACATGAAGCGTGCAGATGTGATTTTTGTCCCGGAGCCTGTGGTTTCATTCAGATTCTCAAAGGCCCGCGGCACGATAACATTTAAGGCTGCATGAAAGCATGGAGGTCTTCGGCTTTGACTAAAATGTGGTCACGAGCCGACAGGAGAGCTGGCATGGGGGTGAGGAACCACGTGAGGAGACATAGGCACGCAGAGGGCAGCCCCAGCTCCCAAGCTGCATACAGAAATACACACCTCCCCCGCCCTCCTCCTGAACCCGTGTGTGTGTGTGTGTGTGTGTGTGTGTGTGTGTGTGTGGTCACAGTACATGTGCTGGGCAAGGGCCCTCAGGTTTTAGTTTTGATTTCATTTGCCTGATTAAATTTATTTTATTTCACTCATATTTAGTGCTTATCACGGGGACTTTTCGCATTGCTGCTGGATGAAAAGGAAGCACTAATCTCATGAAAACGTAGCACTGTTCACGTGCAGGTGTCTGATAACGTTTTCACACTGTCTTCTTTCACACTGTCTTCTTTCACACTGTACTTGGGAAGGGAAGGAGAGGCCACACTTCAGCCAGTTCCACACAAAGTTCTTTTGCTTCTCTGTCTTACACACACACACACACACACACACACACACACACAAAGTTCTTTTGCTTCTCTGTCTTACACACACACACAAAGTTCTTTTGCTTCTCTGTCTTACACACACACACACACACACACACACACACACACACAAAGTTCTTTTCCTTCCTTGTCTCTGTCTTACACACACACACACACGGCACTGAGAAACACTATGGACTTTTTTAATCATACAAACTCCATCAAATATCAAGACTAGATCAGGCAGTAGACACTAGATTGTCCTCCAGTAACACACAGCCTTCAAATCTCGGCTTCGCCAACCAAACACCTCGTTCTCGCTCACATGTCTGACATGTTGTACAGGTTTGTGCTCATACAGTCACTCAGGGAACCGGGTGGAAGCAAGCTCCATCTGGACAGGTTCCCATACCAACCAAGGTAGACGAAAAGGAAATGCTAACTTACACACTGACTCTTAAAGAATCTCTTCCCATTTTTTAAATTTTTTAAAAATGTATTTTATTTATTTTTTACAGAGAAGAAGGGAGAGAGATAGTTAGAAACATCGATGAGAGAGAGACATCGATCAGCTGCCTCCTGTATGTCCCCCACTGGGGATGTGACCACAACCAAGATACATGCCCTTGACGGGAATCGAACCTGGGACCCTTCAGTCTGCAGGCTGACACTGTATCCACTGAGCCAAACCAGTTTCGGCTCTTCCCATTTTTTTAACCAATGCAGGTGATTTAGCCCCACCCTACCTTCAGCAAAGTCACAGGCGTGAACCCCTCTGGCATGCCAGGAAAGAGGGGATAATTCAAATATTTGTGATGGCACAAATAACCTCCATAATGACTGTGTGACTTAAGCCACAATCATCTGAGAAATGGCTTGGAGAAAGATTCATAGGCGTTTATTAAAGTTCAGTTGGGAATTACATAATCGCAGAAGATGAGGGAAGTCTATAAAGGAATTTTTCTTACAAAATATTTTTTGGAAGAAGAACGGTTCCGAATGAAAGTAATCAGATTTAGGACTCAGGCAATGAGTCGGGTTAGGCCTCAGATTGATCCACACCAGCAATAGCTTTGTAGCAGCCCCAATAAGCTCGCCAGAAGATTAGTCTGATTTGCTGAATCTGTCGCCCTAAATCAAATGGAGCAGCTGCGCCACAGTAAATAGACTTCTTCCAACCCCCTTTCCTGCCACTCCTCTGACGGGGCCTGCGCAGAAAGTAAACGGATGGGAGGGTAAAACCGGAGCTGGGAGCGGGCAGTCAACTTGCAGCTGTCCGGCAAGAACCACCGCGGCCTTTTGTACCGGACAGGAGTGGGGGTGGGGCCCTCAAAACAGGCAGAGGTCTGAAGACATCCACTGTCTTCACATGTTTCCGACATGCAGTTCTCTTTCCCTGCTTGTGTCAGACCGGAGAGATGAGGACAAGCCCGCATGCCCCAACCATGGGACATGAGAGAGGATGAATGCCACACCAGTGTGAGCCACGTCGTAAAGGGAAGAGCGACTCATCCATTAAAGACGCTGAGAGCCAAGGTAGAGGCAACTGATCGGCTGCTTCTCCACGCTCACCTCCCTTTGAAGTGCGTTGGGTGTCGACAACATAATTTGATGGAAACGTGACATTTTGGTTGGTCTTGGGAGAACTTAAATAGAATGACTTTAACTCAGTCTAGGAGAAAAGTACGATGCAAAAGAACCAACATTCATTCATTCATTCATTCATTCATCATCCATCCATTGAGTGGGCTGAATGCACATACTAGCTGCTACTCCTTCCTACGATCCTCCTATCAAGGCAGCTCAAATATTATACGGAGCATCACATTTCTACAACTTGACAATGACAGGCTCACCTTCACACGAAAAGCAGGGAACCAGAATCCATGTGTACCGCTTTCCCTGCCCCAAATTCCTTTCTTAACTCCCAGGACTGTTCATGCATTTATAAAACGAAAGGCAGAGACGCAGAACAACAAAGAAAAGAGGAGATAATAGGATCAAACTCACAGCAGCTGGTGAGCAGATGGATATGATAATTCATCGAGCGGGCTCAAGAAAGTGGAAACCTAAATCATCAATGGAGAAAGCCCAGGGAAAAGCCAGTATCATGGATCCCCCCCCCCTCCAAAGCTTAGGAATTCACTGGCTCAGATACTGTAGCAAAAAGAGTACAAATGTGGAGCATATACGGGCTGGTGGAATTATTTCACAAAACTAGGGTAAATCATTCCAAAATTCTCATAGAACCAAAAAAGATCCTGAATAGCCAAAGCAACACTGAAAAAGAACAAACTAAATAAATAAATTAATAAATAGCAAAGTTGGAGGCACCAGGTTCCCTGGTATCAAACTATGTTACAAAGCCACAGTAATCAAAACAGTAAGGTCCTGGCGCAAAAACAGACACAGAGGTCAATGGAACGGAATAGGCAGTGCAGGAATAAACCCATACACATACAGTCCATTAGTCTATGACAAAGGGGGCAAGAATTCACAATGGGGGTCACGGGCACAGTCTCGTCAATAAATGGCTCTGGGAAAACTAGACAGCTACGGGCAAAGAGTGAAACTAGAACACTGCCCTGACCACACACAAAACTCAGCTCAAAATGGATCAAAGACTGGCCTGCAGGACCCGAAATCCTGGAAGCAAAAACAGGCAGGCAGCTTTTTTACGTCAGTTTTAGCAAGTCTTGGAAAAGGGCAAGAAAATAAAAATAAACAAACGGGACTACGTCAAACTACAAAGCTTTTGCCCAGCAGCAAAGGAAACCCTCAACAGCCTACTGAATGGAAAAAGATATCTGCAAATGGTTTCATGTCCACAATATATAAATAACTCATAGAATGAATTAGCTAATTAAGAATGGGTAGAGTCCTGGTAGGCAAATTGAGAAAATATGCCACAAGAACCCCTAAAAAGACAAAGATGGGTGTCCTGGCCCCTCAATATTACGGGGCTCACCCGTCTCCGGTTTCTGATGGCCAAGCTGGATTGTCATCTAAGAGCATCCAGCATGGCCAGTTGGGACCGAGTTCATGACTCAACCTGGCCATCAGGAAACCAAGAAATCACTGCTTTAGGAGAATCAACGAATGTGCCAGGTGCAACCTTGACCTCTGCAGATCGAAGGGGAAGGCAGGTCAGTTCCTGGAGGCTTTCTGTTATACCCAGACGATTCCAGCCCTCAGCCCCTGCCAATCACAGAATCCATACAAACACCATACACTCACCTAAACATACTCGAGGCTTTTTTTTCTCCCTGACCCGATATATATATTTAATAAATCATTTTTCCTGAAATTATCTGTTTCCCTGAACATCACATTTCATCACATGTGTGGTTTTCCTTCACATGGTGCAGATTAGGGCTCCCAGGTAGCAGAACTTGCCCCACTTCTAAAGGCTGGCTATCGCTCCCCTCTATGTTGACGCTGAAATTACAGAAAATGGAAAACTTGTAATAACAAAAGCAAAACAAAACAACAACAGGCAAACAGCACTCCTTTCTACATTTTGTCAAAATCAATATGTGCCTGATTTCTTATTATAAAAGTAACGAGCATTGGAATAAACTTCCAACACTAAGAGGAACATAACACAGGCAGACGCTCTGGTACCACATGCCATACTACTCCAGGCGCTTTCATACATGTGTTAGTATCTTTTAAAAAATCTATTTTATGGCTTTCAGAGAGGAAGGGAGAGGGAGAGAGAGAGAGAGAAACACCCATGAGAAAGAATCATTGATTGGCTGCCTCCTGCACGCCCCCTACTGGGGATCGAGCCCAAACCCGGGCCTGTGCCCTGACCAGGAATGGAACCAGGGACGCTTCTGTCCATACCGACACTCTAGCCACTGAGCCACACCAGCGAGGGCTGACAGAATATCTTTAAAGCAAAGCTGGAATCATTTAATATCATCTCTTCTCACCGAGTGAACATTTTTTCTGTCAATTCCCTCCTGGTTGCTCAACAGAAAATATGTAAAAGGCAAACTTTCCTTAAGTGGTTGCGTTGTTAAAATGTCCCTTGTTTGATTGATGAGTGTCCCGCTCCACAAGAATGGAGAGATGGGGTACTGGCGAGTTTCTTAGCCAGAAACAGGGCAGCGTCACCGGTACCTCTGGGCCTGTTTGCTTCTGTGTCAAATGAAGGGTCGAAAGCAAGTGTCCCCGAGATGAGCTTCGAAGGGAAGGGCCTGATCTTGGAGTCGGGGGTGTCCCTCTTCGGCTGACCCCCTGCTAGACAGAAACCCCGTGCCTGCCTCTGGCTTCACTGAGCCTGCTGTCCTCTGTCCAAAGGGACCGAACTGAACTCTCTTGCACAGGCTGTGGAGTGGGAATTTCCGTCTGAGGTTCTGGCCGGGGCCCAAGCTGCAGACAATAGATGATGCTAGACTGTCCACCCAGGACCTGAGAAGTGACTCAACTCTGACCCCGTGGCCCTCATTCATCGCCTGCACATGGCGGGAGTCCAGGCCCTGCGACAGGGGAGATGAACGCCGAAGAGGAGGAGGGGGCCTTGAGGTGCGACCCCTCCCCCATGTCAGCATGGCTCTGAGGGTGTCAACCACAGGCTCCCCTCATTTCTCTACTTCTGGCCGGGGCGGAGGCCAGCCCAGAGACCTCTGTCTCCCCCTTATCCCCGCACCGGGGCCTCAGGGACTGGCACCCCACTTCTCTGCCGAGCAAGTTCAAAGATGAGAGTCAGGGGCTGGGGCGGGCAGGGGCACGGGTCTTCAGAGCTCAGCGGGGGGAGGGAGCGGCGCCAGAGGAGCCTGCGGGGGACAGGCCTGCCAGAGGTGTGACCCCACATTAACGGGCTGTGGGGGGCACACTGTCCAAGGCACGCTGGAGAGAATGGCTGCAATCCAGGAGGCTAGGAGGAGTCTGCGGTCCCCAGGAGCAGGGTACCCCACATCCCACAAAGCACTGCGCCTGATAAAGAGCCAGCTTCGGGGCGGCTGCCCACATGGGCACCCACACTAGACAGTATGAGTCTCAGACTGGAAAACAGAGTCGTTCCCTTAGGACAGCGATCGGCAAACGGCGGCTCGCGAGCCACATGCGGCTCTTTGGCCCCTTGAGTGTGGCTCTTCCACAAAATCCCATGCCTGGGCGAGTCTGTTTGGAAGAAGTGGCGTTAGAAGAAGTTGAAGTTTAAAAAATGAGGCTCTCAAGAGAAATTTCCGTCGTTGTCCTGTTGATGGTTGGCTCAGTGGATGGATGAGTTTGCCGACCACTGGCCTAGACTCTCGATTCCAATAATGACAGGCTGTTGTTGTTCCTTGTGATGAAGCCAAGTATTTGTCAACAGTTGCTTTGGAGTGGCAATTCTCCCGTAACATGTGACTAGCACTTTCTCCAGTTGACGTCCTCTGCTTATTGTATCCAGCAGACATGGCCTTCCTGCTCACTGGACAGTTCTTGTTGCTGAACTTGGAAAGGGTGAATCTCAACGAGCTACTGAGGGTGTCAACCACAGGCTCCACTCATGGTCAAGGCTGTGTTTGATCCAAGCCAGGCGGGTGTGATTTCAGTTAGAGTTTTCTAAATGACACTCTGGTGTCCATGTAACTGGCCGTGGCGTGTGTACTCTATGGAATATGTCATATGTGTGGTCTGTGGACTGTGTGGGATGACTCTGCAGGTAAGAAGGTGGTCCTTTCCAGTCTCTGAACACTCCAGCAGAAGTAACAGGCTGGAAGGTGCCCATGCCTCTAGGATATCTTCATATCCCCCCTCCCCGCCAAATCCCCATCTGCCCCTGCTGATACCCAGAGGGACTCCGGGCTGTTCCGATGCTAAAGGTTTTATCATGCACATCTTCTGGCCATTCTCTTTTAAGCACCCGCATTTTCAGGTCCTCTGATCCCCCTCTGTTTTCCAGGGTCTGAAGATGCTCTAAATGTGCGCAGTCCTGTTTTATGGGGGCTGGAAATAAAAGACAGAGCTCCAGTGTGACTCGCTCTGAGATATCAAAGTAGATACTCAATTAGAACGCAGTTCTCCGGGTGTTCTGTTAAACTCTTCCTTTTATTAAATGTTACACATCATAAATTTTCAGGGCAGCGCCGTTCCTGGAATGTGCAGGGCCCAGTAGTTAACTTTGCCACCGGCGCCTTAAGACTCATTTCTGGGTTTGCTTCTCGATTGGTGGGTTTTTAGAAGAAACATTTAAGTTTTCACCCACATAGACAGAGAACATCATTTCCCCAAAATGGTCACTGAATGTGTCTGCTCCTCTCCCAAGGTACTATCTCAGAGATGATTCTTTTCCAAAGAGTTGGTCGGCTTACTGGAAAGAGTAGTTTCAATTTTCTAAATATAGGCCCTTTACTTAAATAAGTAAACAGCTTATTTTTCTCCCAAGACCTTTGGGCCATTTTAGTAAATAATAAAAACAGATGAAATTTATCTAGTGTATACCCTTTGACAATCAGTGTGCTGGGTACTTTACATACATTTATTTGTACCTTGTAACCACCATTCAAAGAAACTATTATTATCATCATGCACATTTTATAAATGAGAAGCTGAGGTTTTGAGCGGGCAAGTAATGATCCAAGGTGGTGGGGGCAGGATTTGAACTCGTGGACTCAAGCATAGGCAGTCCAGCAGCAAAGCTGTGACTCTCAGCCGCCCCTCTATCTTTTTTCCCTGGTTACCGCTAAATCTGCAAGTTGAGGTTACTTTCAGGGACAGCTCTGATTCTCTAATACTGCACAACAAACCACCTAACAGTGACATTAAAAACATATAGCGCACTTTCTGGCATTTAAGACGACTTTTTAACCCAGGAAAATCTTCTCAAAAGTCGGGGGCCGTCTTATACGCTGGATGTCGTCTTATAGGGCGAGTATATCCCAAACTCTGTATTTGAACTAGAAAAGTTGGGGGTCGTCTTATACATCGGAAAATACGGTACTACCATCTCTAAGGTTCTGTATGTAGACTGAGCTGGGCTGATGGTTCTGGCTCAGAGTCTCATCTCATCCTGACGGTGGCTGTCGGATGGGGGTCGGGGCTGGGGTCATCAGAAGGCTTTGCTCTCACACAGATGGGGCCTGGGATGGCTGGGACTGATGGAGCTGGTCACTCATCTCCCTGTGTCCATGCAGCTTCTCCGCGGGGCCAGCCTGGGCCTCCTCACAGCGCGGTGGCAGGCTCCCTGTCCAGTAAGGATTCCAAGTAAACCCGATGAGGTTTCTTATGCCCTGGTCTTGGAAATTCCAGAATGTCAATTCTACTATAGTAAGTGGAAATGTTCTCTTTTGACTACTGTTTTATTCTATTTTGAGGGGGGAAAAACAGCTAATTGTTTTTTCAATAATTTGGCTTTCTCTTTTTAATGGAAATAAAATAGAATCCAACTGAAAAGAGATTAAGTTTTTGAAGATGATTATTGCTCTTTGTATGCGTAGATTATCGTTCCATTTCTCTCCTTAAACTTCCTATTCTTGCTGAAACTGGTTTGGCTCAGTGGGCAGAGTGCTGGCCTGCGGACTGAAGGGTCCTGGGTTCAATTCCGGTCAAGGGCATGTATCTTGGTTGTGGGCACATGCCCAGTGGGGGGTGTGCAGGAGGCAGCTGATCGATGTCTCTCTCTCATTGATGTTTCTGGCTCTCTATCCTTCTCCCTTCCTCTCTGTAAAAAAATCAATAAAATATATATTTTTAAAAACTTCCTATTCTTGAACAATTTGAAGACGTTGATCCAAACAGAGCTCTGAATTTCATTCTGTGCCCAGAAAAACCACCATCATCCCTGCTGCCAACAATGACACAACAAAAAGTCTTCAATTGAGTCCACCACAAACGGATGGCACCCTGGCACCGATTTTATTGTGTCTGGACTCATTTGTCTCTGGTTCCTCAGCTCTATCGTGGCCTCTGGCTCAGCGCACAGGTTTTAGCCAGCTGAAGGCCACTCTATCATTCCTCGGAGAGAATGATCCTTTGCAATAGAACATTGCAAAGAACCATGGAAATGGAAGAACCGAGGGACTTCGATTCGTCTGACTTTGCCTTAAAAGTTAGATGAAGGACTCGTCGCCCCAGTTGAAATCACTGGTGTCGGTAGAGACAGTGTCAGAGCTTTGTCTGCCTCGAGCTTTGTTTTTTGTTTCATCCAGGTTTTCTCTGAAAGAACCCAGAGAGTAAACCCCGAGAACAAAGATGCCTTTAAACCTGGACTCTCTGGAAACACCTGTCGACTAGAAGATACCGTGACCCTGGCTGGGCTGTGGGTCATTGTCTCGCGGTGTTCTTTTGTCGCTGGCCTCCGATGCCAGGTGGGGGACCCATCTGATCTGGAAAGAGCATCTACTGAGTAAGATACATCTGAAAGATAGAACATTCTTTTTGTAGAAATGAAACTTGCATGGAGGTGAGGTTGACTAACGGGGAGATTTTGTTCGTTTTCATTAGACTTGAAATGTCGTTGATCTCTTCAGGAGGTCAGATTGGGCCCAACAATGAAAATGACTAACTCCCATGGCTGAGTCAGCCATGCCCTCCTTGCTCGGGATTCAGTCCTCAGCGATAGGATTGTTTTCTCAGGAGTGGAGAACATTCTCCTTCTGGTTTGTTGCCTTAATGTTGATGCAACAAGAGCGATAATGACCAAAAAACAGGCAACAACAACAAAAAGCAGAAGCTAGCTCTCCCGGACCGCTGAGGCCTGGGTAACGGAGTCCAGGATGACGTCAAACGTCCTATAAACCACGTGACAGCCCCCCAACAATGATGTGGTGAAAGAAATGGTAATGGTGCCAACAGTGCCCAAATCTGCCACGGCTTCTCCCAGGGGAGGCTACTTCCTGTCTCTAGTCGCTGCCTGTCCCAGTCCCTTTGACCTGGGTGGGGGGTCAGGATTCTTTATCTCCCCCCCCCCCGCCCCATGGGAAAGTCATCCTTGGGTTGGAAAGAACTGGCCTCCAGGAAGTGCCATCAACAAGACCAAAACACCTGTTCTGTGCCACGGTGCTTTCTGATTCTTCATCTAACACATGCTTTAGCACAGGCTCAAAGGATCAGATCACATGTGCATTATGTGTAACCCTTCGCTCCAGCTCACAACCTCTAGGAGAAATGGGCCTTCGGGTGCCCTCTTTCTAGACAGAAAGCCAGTCCTGAAGACACAGATTTCCAAACCATTTCTTCCCCTTTTCACCAAGTGGCTTTTTAATTAGAGTCGCCAGGTAAAATACAGAGGTTTGGTTCAATTGAAATTTCAGACAAACCATGAAGTCTTTTCAGGTGAGGTATGTCTCGGCAATGCCAGGGGCCATGTTTGAGATATAGTTATCCCAAAGATTACTCCTTGTTCATTTGAAATTCAAATTTAACTGGGTGGCCTGTTTTTTGTTATTGTCATTTTGGTGGGGTTTTTTCATTGTTTCTTGGTCAAATCTGGCGATTCTATTTTCTGTAGATCCAGGGCAGCTTCGAGTATTATCCTGGAGTTCCTTCTCCTCCTGGTGGCTCTTTCTGATTTTTCTCTTCCCTTCCTCTGACTTCCCAATCCTTCTTCCGAAGATCCCATAATTCCCGGGGCTTCTACCATTGCCTGGTCTCTCTGTTTTGCCCAGTAAGGACACACTATGCTTCATATGTTGATCAACAGCCCTCTGATTCGTCCAAAGGAAAGGTGACTTTCAGAAATTCTGTCATAATGCGAATGCGAATGCTAACTCCTTACAGCACTCCAGACCACTCTCCTGGGTAACTCTGACACATTTTCACTCCCTCTTTCCACCCAAAGTGCGTGAAGTTGAGGAGTGATTGGGGAGCAGACATCAGAATCCTTATTCAGACGAGTATTGCATGAGGAAAGTTAAATGAATTGAAACTGAACATAAACATGTTACTATTTCCATCAAGCATGACTTTTAAAAAGCTCTGCTTTACAACAAATATGGATTATTAAATGATCACATTCTTCATGTAATTCTCTTATATAGAAAATTTCCCTTGGACGTTTGATATCTGATTTAATTTACTAATTAAATGATACACTAATGGGGACTCGAAGAATGTTAAAGAAATAAGTATGGAAGAAGAGATGGGAAAAAAGAAATCTGGGACAAGTAAGAACTTTTGCAGCAAAAAAAGAAACCAAGCAGTCCCTGAGATTATTTGTAAGCTCGCAAATGTTTAAAAGAAGAAAGAAATGCGAGTGGAAAAATTAAATTGTAAGTCATATGTGACCTCTGTTTTCAGATCATAAAGTCCTTACAAAGGAAGAGTACAAGATATAAGCCATTAGCTGGACGCCCTATTTATAGTTTCTAGAATGCCTGTGGCTTCCACTTGCCCAGTCTCTGTGTTTTTCGCAGTAAGGACATACTATGCTTTGTACCCTGACCAACGATCCTATGATTCAAGCAAAGGAGAGTTTCAGAAATGAGATCATAGTGCTAACGGTTCAGAAAGCAGACTCGTGAAGGCAAGGACCTCACCTGTCACGTCTACCTCTTCTCTCCTAGTACCTAGAACAGCACTCAGGCCAAAACAAATACTTGTGGAATGCATGATGATATGAACACAATCATTCCATTGGGTCAACTTGCCTTTATTTACACTCCCGCCGAAGCAATGACGTCAGAGCATTCCTCGTGTGGCAAACAGAGCCGGGGACGGTGTTGAAGGACACGTGGCCGACTCCCCCACTTCTTCAATCACCACCAGCCATACTCCATCCCCAGGGCCACGGTGCTCAAAATTCTCACATCTGTGATGCCCTCTCTTCACGGCGGGGCAATGCCCACCGAGATTTATGAAATATCCTGTCCCTCTGTGCTGGGTACCGGAAACCCAGCGGATGTCTTCGAGAAAGAAGAGTGAGAGGTAAAATATGACCTCTGACTCACAGACCTGAGTAAGCTGTGTACCCTTATAGCAAACCGAGGTGTTCTAGAAGCCCATTGCAGGAAGATTCCATAGAGGAGACTGGGCTGCATCTTGAAGGTCAGATACAAGGTGACTGCACTAGTCAACACAGGCAAACCGCTCTAACACACAGCCCCAAATCTCAGGGCTTACCACAATGGAAGTTCTCGTGCCGGCAAGAAGCCCAGTGTGATACCCCCATCACACAGCTGTTTGGGGCTTCCACCGACCCCTCCAATCTCAGAGACCAAGCAGCGCCTTAACCCATCCGCTGAAGTAGCTCTAACTGGCCAGGCCCGGCCGCAGCCAACACCAGCACTGCCCCAGACCAGTTTCTCAACCTTTCTAATGCTGCAGCCCTTTAATACAGTTCTTCATGTTGTGGTGACCCCCAACCATACTTCATCACTGTCATTTTGCTATTGTTATGAATTATAATGTAAATACCTGTGTTTTCCGATGGTCTTAGGCGACCCCTGTGAAAGTGTCGTTCGACCCCCGAAGGGGTCGCGACCCACAGGTTGAGAACCACTGCCCCAGACCCTCACACACACCATCTCACGGCACAGTCCGTGCAAGACGATCGCTGTGGGCCCGGCAGGCAGTGGAGACCGCTTTGTGAGTCCTGCACCGCTGCCTCGCCAGCACCAGAAATGGGACTCAGGCCGGCAGGGGATGCAAATGGGGGAGCAACCAGGGGGGGAGTGTAAAGTCAGAAGCAGAGTTGGAGCAGCCAAGGGCTCTGAAGGCAGGTGCCCAGGAGCCGTTTGGGGTGCGAGGTTCGGAGGGAAGACAGCCCCTAAACATAGAGGCGGAGGGGGTGGACCGTGTGATGACCAGCGAGAGGGGAATGAGCCATGGATGTTTCCAGAAAGAGATACGGAAGGGGCTACTTTTGCCCCAACCGCCTTCTCCAGCTCAGTGATGCATTTTCTTGCTAAATCTTCAGAAGAGTGTATGAACAGCCCTGATTCAGACAAATCTAAGCCCTCTTTATACTGCTGACTTTCTCCTTTCTGCAAGTTACAACAAAAAGACGCTTTGAAAGTGGTTAATAAATATACAGGAATGCGGTCCTTCTGGAAAAGCCACAGGGGAGGCACTGTGTGTACCTAATATTTATGCAAATGTTAACCACATAATGGGCGACCCAAGAAATGATGACGTGGCTGCTAGGACCCGTCGCTTACACTGCGAGCGTTTGACTCACAAAGAACAGCCCGCTGCTCTGTCAGCGGAGGCTCTGCGTTTAGATCAGTTGCGGTGGGAGCTGAGAATAGCAAACCTAAGAATGAACGGACTGAGTGATGTTTGTAAGAAAGGAGCAATCTGCAAATGGATGGCGAGCATGCAGATTTGTTAGTCACACTGAATCCTAAAGGTGCCGTGGAATAGTAAGTCACTGAAAAATAGAAGGAGTTGACCTTCGAATTGCCAGATTCCCATGTTTTCTTCAGCTTATTGTGCCCTTATTGTTCCATCAAAGATGTGGAGAGGCCAGCCGGTATGGCTCAGTGGTTGAGCATCAACCTCTGAACCAGGAGGTCATGGTTCCATTCCTGGTCGGGGCGCACATGCTCAGTAGGGGGTGTGCAGGAGGCAGCCGGTCAATGATTCCCTCTCATCATTGATGTTTCTATCCCCCTCTCCCGCCCTTCCTCTCTCTAAAATCAATAAAAACATTTCTAAAAAGAGTTGGAGAAATGTATATGAAAACATAAAATTCCTCTCCTTACTAGAGAGTTCTTTGGGAAAGAAGAGACTTTCAGGGTCAATGAGTGCGCGCTCTGATTGGATATGTTATGCCTCCAAGGCCGAAGGGAAACAAGCACAGTGTTCATTTACTCCCTCCTTTTATTTTCCTGTAATTCTCCTATTTGCTTATTCTCCTGTTTATACAGTGGTTTTGTGTCTATTCTACTCGTGCTCTTCGTTTCAATATTTAAATAGAGTCCCTCTGTTTTCCCCATTCTGTCCAGAACGATGACTTTATTTGCATCATCATAACGTGCTCCTCCATTTTATTACCATCCTCACCTCTTTACAAACGACTTGTAGATCTTCTCATATTGTACGTTCCATTTCAAAGGTAAATTCTGGTGAGAGTCCCTGGCATATTCCAGACCACTTCTCATGGACAATTTTACAGTTTCTGAAAGGAGGCGCGAGTACTACGTTGAGAGCAGAGACGGGTAGATACGAGAGCTCCCTGGAGCCTCAGGCTCCCGGTTTGGGCTTGTGCCTCCTCCTCCACCTCCTCCTCCACCGTCAGCTGGGCTCCTGCAGAGGAGAGCGAATAACTGGGCATTTCAAGTAGGAAAGTGCTCCTCATCTAACAATTAGCCAGCCAGTCCCACTTGATTTCAAAACAGCAGTGTTTGTTTCTGCAAATAAATGGGGTCTCAGAGAAACGCCTCAAAGCAAGCCTAATGTCTTTTCGAGTGGTCCATTTATGGCCACTCCACTGCTCTCGTTACAAATATAAAAGGGCACTAAAACGTTAGATGACGCCTGTCAGCTCATTTAGCTCTCAGGACAAAAATAAGCATTAAGTCGCTGGTGGAAATTAACAGCACGAGCCTCCAGCAGGAAACACGTCAGTTCCCCTCTGCCATTCCGCTCCAACATCAGAGCCAGTCAAAACAGATTTACACTTGAGAAGGTCACACTTGTCCCCCTGGGACGCACTCCCCCGCTCCGCTGCAGTTTGATGCAGGGTTTTGCCAGGAACAGGACATTCCTAGCACTTTCTAACTTCCCTTCCTCGGCTTGGGACCCGCGAGGCCTCAACAACAATGGGGGATGTCGTTTGGGGCAGAGACAGTTGAATTGGGTTTCATTTGGAGCTAATTGTACATTTTGAGCGATTCCGTTTGGGCAAAATCCAAAGCATATTTTTTTTTTTGCAAATCGCTTTCCCCATTAAACGTGAAAACCCTTTCTTTTTAAAAAGGAAATGTAATCCATATGTTTGGAATTTGTTTACACTGAAATTATAAAAATATCGATTGTATTCGTGCTCCAGAAGCTTTCCGCACCACTTTGTCCCTCTTTCAAAAAAAACCAAGGAGTCGTAGATTGCCAAGCGCTAATGAGGACAAACCCATAAATGTTAGAAATATTGACTTTATGATTCCTTCTGCTCTGACCGTAGAAAAATATGTCTTTGGTTTTCAATCACCCATTGTGGAGAAAAACACCCTTTTTTTTTTTTTTTGCAGAAACCTATACCAAACAGGCCTTTTGGGGGACTGAGTTCTCATTGTGGAGGCAGGTTGCATTTTGCCTGCACTGAATCAAGCTGCTTGCCCCAATTCAATTACGAAAAGAATTAGATTTCTTTGAAAAAGCTGAGAAATCGGGAGAAAACAAGAAACTGAGCATTTCCTAAATGCTCGCTTATTCCAAACCGTATCCAAAATTGTCCACGTGAACTCACGGGGTTCGTTAGACACAAGAAGGGTTCACACCATCAAAACTCCCCACCTGACCGTCAGGCAGGCCAGGAGGAGAGCGCGACGCCAGATGTTCCTCTCTAACGAGGCTCACTGCGAAGATGAATGTGTCTTTGGGAGCCTGAAGATCTCAGAGCCAGAACCCACCATCTGTTTCTGGAAAGAACCCAATCTGAGCTCTTCCAGGCTGTGCAGATCACGTGGTCTCCGTCACAACCCCTCAGTCCTGCTCCTGGGTGCGCGATCCGTCACCGGCAACACACAGATGAACGTGTGCAGTTTTTCTACCAATAAAGTTTGATGAACAAAAACAGGAAGAATTTGACCCAGGGCCATAGTTTGCTAAGAGCAGTGACTTAGAGTCGCTTCTGAAAATACACAGCTCTACTTGGTGCATATCTAAGGTCGCACTTGAAAACATTGGCTGTGGTCACTGAAAGGTGAGAGTCAACTTTTCATCTCTTATTATTTGCATGCTTGGGATTCTCGTGTTGAGACCCAAAGAACTAGCTTGTGAAGAGACCGAAACCCCGTCCTTTGTGCTGATAAACATTCATCAGCCTGAAGTTACCAGTGAGAGTTTCACCCTTCTGGAAGTTACTGTATTTGAGCCCACTCTGCTCTTTCAGAACCATCTGCATTCTTCATGAGTATGAACAACACTAAGATGTTTGGGAACTGCTAGTTACTTACTAGCATGAGCCAGTATTTTGATGAGCAGGATCCTGGTATGGTTATTCAGTCTCCAATGCAATTTTATTCGTCTTTTTGCTTAAAAAAAAAAAAACGCACTGTGCTCACTTGTGGTCCGTAGTTGCAAACCTGACCTTGGACCCAAGACTTATGCTTGGAGAGCAGAGTGACGGAGCACAAGCGGTTGTAGAGCCAGGCCACGCCGAATCAAATATCTGATCTGCCCCGTAGGAGCTGTGTGACCTTGGAAAGATGTCAACGTCAATGTTGGTGCTTCTCTGTTCTCTTAGGGCAATACACTCGCAGTGTTTGTCGGGACATAGAGTTCTGAATGAACAACAGGATAAAAACCACACTTTCCTGCAGGTAGTGGTAGCTACACGACCAAGATCTGGACAATGAGAACAGAGTGGAGAGGATTTAGTCATTGTTTTCTCTGGTTGAATAAGGTGTGTGTGTGTGTGTGTGGATTCTCCTTTTAGCTTGCTCAGAATTCGGCAAGCTTCTGCATATTTATGTTTTTCATCATTTCTGAAAGTTTCTCAGCCTTCGTCGCTTCAAAATTATTTCTCTCCCCATCTTAGTCGCTCTGTCTTTCTTGTTTCTGAGGCTACAAGTAAATATTTAGTAAGCTTTCTCACTATCTTCTGAGTTTCACCCTTTGGTTTCATGTGCTTCATTTAGGACTATTTCTTTAAGTTATTCTCAATTTACTATGAATATTGTTTTTTTTCTATTGTATTTTTCAGATCTAACATTTTTATTTGGATCTTTTACCAAATTGCTATGTCGATTTTTATATCTTCCAGTTCCCTGCCAAGGTTTTACAATTTTGTTTTTCTATTCTCCAACAGAAGAATCTCTGTTGTTTTATAGTCTGAATCTGATAATTCCAATCACTGTCGTCTGCGAGCCTTTTTCTGTTGTCTGCTGTTTTCGTTGGTGCTTGCCTAGATGATCTTTTCTCCTTGCAGGTCCACTTAACTCTGATCATGTGCTTGACATTATATATGAGCTATTATTTGTGGAAATAATTTGGAGACTAAGATGACATTTTCTTAGTTATGTTTCTCTCTGTCGGTGCCTGGGGCTAGTGCTTACAATTTAGTATTACCTTGATCTAAGTTTGAGAGTTGACATTTGCTGAGAGAAAATCATGTTTTTGAAAAGCTGGTTTTCAGATGAGGCAGGGGGCGGGAGGGAGAGAGTAAAGAAGATTCAAAACTCTGTTCTGCTTATCCCTTAGAGTCACCAAAGGACAATTAAGTGTCCCTTAGAGCAGTGGTCCTCAACCTTCCTAACGCCGCACCCCTGCAATACAGCTCCTCATGTGGTGGGGACCCCCAACCATAACATTATTTTCATTGCTGCTTCATCACTGTCATTTTGCTAGTTATGAATCATAATGTAAATATCTGTGTTTTCCGATGGTCTTGGGCTCTACAGCAGCGGTTCTCAACCTGTGGGTTGCTCTGATTTGTAACAGTCCTGACCCACATGTTGAGAACCGCTGCTGTAGAGCCTAAGACCATCGGAAAACACACATATTTACATTAGGATTCATAACAGGAGCAAAATGACAGTGATGAAGTAGCAACGAAAATAATGTTATGGTTGGGGGTCACCGCAACATGAGGAGCTGTATGAAAGGGGCGCGGCATTAGGAAGGTTGAGAACAATTGCTAGAGCAAGGGCAACTCCAAGTGCTTTGCTCAATTTTGTCTGAGTTCTCAGCTCTCTGAGTTGTCAGACTCAGATTTCTCAACATCTGATGAGCTCTTGGCTGTTTCTTAGGCTTTAAAAATAATCCACACGGCTTTTCTTAGTAGTGGGAGGATTGGTTCATATTACTCGAAGTGAAACTCCTGAGATTTCCACTCATATTGTCAAGGGGGAGAGGAAGCTACTTTTCTTCCCGCCCTAATACCATCTTGACTGGGAAACATGGTTGAAGTATTGGCCGATCTTAGATCATGGGACTCAGTACACCCCCTGAGGGGAAGACAGAGAGACCAGACAAGAGCGCCCAGACCCATGGAGGCCTCGCTGAGCGCAACCAACACACTGCGCTGCCTGTCTTTAGACTGGTCTGTGGAGGACTGATAATTCAATGTTGTTTGGACCTTTTAACACACGGGCTGACAAGCCATGTTCGAGCTAAAAAGCAGGTCACGTGACCTCTGTGGTCACTTAACTCTGCAATGATGGTCCCAATTCTTCCCCTGACTTCCAGAAAGCAGGATGCAAGCAGGCTTAAACATAACTTGTGTACTTCTCATCCTACCGACTGCTCATCCCCTCCCCCACCCCCCCGCCTCTGCCCTGGGAAAATGAATGACCTGGCTTACGGAAGGCATGTAAGACACATGTGGAGGAGGGTCAGCATGTAGTGAAGTCAACCCAGCTGAGGCTATTCCAGATTTCCTGCCGAGGTGACCTCCAGTAGATGAATGAGCAGGCCCAGACAAAACCAGCAGGACCACTGACTGACCCGTACGCTCACAAACCACAATCACTGGCTGTTATAAGCCACTGAGTTTTGGAGAAGGTTTTTAAGACAGTAATAAGTGTGGCGAGATCTAAGGATTACATGGAGATAATTCTAATACTTAGCTTATAGTGTTGTTTTTAAATGTAAATGAGTTGTTTCCAATATGCCCCTTAGAACAGTCACTCATACATAGTAAGCACTCAGAAAGCATTATCTACTCATGTTATAGCTAGTGTTATTACCATAGCTATTACTGAGACCCACAATTCCTCCAAGAGCGGAAATTCAGTGCTTATCAGACATAATTGACTCCAATATCTAAAACGAAATTTTCTAAGGTGTTGTTATTCCCTTTGTTTTTCTTTCATTTCCCTTCTTATAAAATCTCGCCTCTCGTGAATACTTGAATGAGTTCTTTGGTGTTTATCTCAGACTTGGTAAAGAGAATAAATAACCTGAGTGGCAAACTGCTGAGGCAGGAGGCATAAGGTGGGGTTAGCTCTGCTTTCTTCACGGGCCAGTTGTAGAATGTCTGTAAGTCGCCTCACATCTTTAGGTTGCTTCTTCACACCAGGATAGTTAATGGCAGATGGGATCTTACTTGTCATTGCATCCCTAGGGCTGATACCTTATAGATTTTCAGCGAATGTTTGTTGATTATTTGGAGCGGAATGGAATCAAACTGAGTGAATTGAATTAAGGAAATTGGCTAAACCTCAGAAAGTTCCTTTTCAGCTTAGTGTTTCTATGATGTACCACATTTCTTCTTTTAAATCGCCTCTTTTAAACAACACTCTCCATTATAAACAAATGAAATAAAATCAGGTTGGCTCCTAGCAGAAGTTACTTTCATCCTTCCTTCCCAATAGATGTTGCTCTTTGCAGCGAGCTGTTTGGAAAAGTTGGGAATATTAGCCATTTTCTGCGTCTCCGCAGACTTTGTTTTCCTAAAGTGACAGGCTCATTTCCTCCCCTTATCTCTTCACCCTCGCACCGGAGGCTGTGCCGTGGGAACAAGAGGGGCAGGGACCCGGATTTACTGTTTATATTATTAATTTAACGAAATAATAAAATCCAATAATTGCGGAGGACTTGTGCCAGGTGAAAGCATGGCGACCCTCAGTTTCCCACCTCTTAGAATTTGGAAGCGAGCTTACAATTGGAGTCTTAACTTGGCCGTCTTCATAATGTTTGTCTGCAATATGTTTACTTAAGCTTTTCAGCATGTTCCCTGTTCATTGTCTGGTCTGATTTAAAAAAACAAAAATAGTTTACTGGAAATATGCCTGTGTGTACGTTACTTTTGCAAATAAGCGTTTTCTCTTAGTGCGAGAACCAACATACACTAGCTTACAGTTGTCAGCAAAGAGGGCATGACGTTAATGAGGACACCAGATGGCATGTTGGCTGTTAAGATGGCATCTTTGGTTCTGAGCAGGAATGAATTCTGTACAACTCTTGTTTTCATTTGGACTGTCCTGAAACAAACCTGGAAATGGCAGGTCCGAATTGTCCAAATTGTCCACATATACCAGGCGTGATTTTATTTGGAAATTTTTTGACACTAACCTGATGAGGTTTTGAAATTAACCATACATATGGCCACCGATCCAAAATACTTACTATCTGACCTTTCATAGGAAAAGTTTGCTGAACCCTAAGATAGGCAAAACACCACCCCCATTTTTAGATGTTGACATGGTGCATACTCTAAGCTACTTTTATCCTGGACATTGGTGAAAGGAACTGGCATTTTCCTTTCATTTGTGATAGCCATGACTTGAAGTGGCAGGTTTTGAGTTAAAATAAACATGTGCTGGTGACCATTGTTCTTGTTCTCTCTGCCTGTCCCTCTCCTTTCCTTCTTTCTCTCTCTCTTACTTTGAAAAACCCCCCCTTTTGTTCAGTAAACTAAGGCAGAAGAAGCATCTTGCACGTTCCAGGACAGGTGAGGGAAAGGTGCCCTCTCTGCTCATTGCCAGGTGCAGAGGCGGCAGCGAGATTCACTCTGCTTGGAAGTCAGGCAGGATCTGCATAGCTGGGCTCAATGGTGAATGGAAACCTGGTGCGACCCATGTGGCTGTCATCTGTACTTCCATCAAATCACCTGAGACCGGGGAAAAAATGGTGGTGGAATAGAAGGACGTGTCCCGAGCCTTGTCCTGGAGCAGATAGAACAGCTGAGGGTCACACAGGGAGTGTCTATTGGCAAGTGAAGGGACAGCTATACTCCAGGAGAAGGTGGGGGACTGCTGGATGGGACTCCCCTGACCGGGCAGCCCCCACTATTGCTGGGTTCCCTCACAGAGCCACCAGCTCAGATGCAGAGACCATGCCATCTTGAAGGGGAAAGTGGATGTTATCAGAAGCCTGAAAATCTTCATCTGCGGCACCCACCGAACAGCTGCGAACCCCAGAACACCGGTCCCCAAACTGGCGCAAACATGTGGATTCAGAGGAGCTCTACACTCCACCACGGAAAGGACAGATTTCACCTTGGATAAGGAGAGAGAGAACTACATAAACAGACACCCAGAGAAGAGAGACCATGGGCAGACAAAGAAACAGCCTGCATATGAAAGAAAAGCAGGCATCACCAGAAAAGGAAGTAAACAAAATGGAGGCAAGCAACCTGCCAGAGAAAGAGTTCAGAGAAATGGTCATAAGGTGGCTGAAAAGAACGGAAGACAAATTCAACAATATGAGTAAGAACCAAGAGAAAAATGAAGAACCAAGAGGAAATGAAAAATGACATTGCTGCTGTAAAGAACTCAATAGAAAGCATCAAGAGTAGACTAGAAGAAGCAGAGGACCGCATCAGTGAGCTAGAAGACAAGGTAGGAAAAAATACCCAAGTAGAGCAGCGTCTAGAAAAAAAATTAAAAAGGAGGAGAGTCTAAAGGAACTTTGAGACAACACAAAACAAAACATCTGCATAATAAGGGTTCCAGAAGGAGAGGAAACTGAGCAAGGGATAGAGTATGAGGGGGTGGAGTGAGTGTGTGTTGGCGGGGGGGTGGGGGGAATGGGGGGATAAGGTCACATATGTAATACCTTAATCAATAAAGAGAAAAAAAGTGGGTTCTAACACAGTAGGTCTGGGGCAGAGCCTTAGCCTCCTTATTTCTAATGAACTCCCAGGAGATAGCAATATTGCTGGGTCAAGCATCACTCTGAACACAAGGCCGTTCTTTGCAATTCCCTGGGGAGTTGTAAAACATGCTAATGCCTGATGACCTTGATCAGGGCATGCGGATGGGCAGAGTTGTCCAGTTGATTATAACATGCAGCAAAGTTTGACAGAGAGTGTTCTAGAGTTCAGGAGGTGAGAACTGGACTTGGATCAGTGACAATCATTTTGGAAAGAGATTATTGATAAATATGAATAAGGATCATATTGATTCTAAACGCAAATTGACCGTCAACCCACCACCCATCAAGTGATTTCTATAAACCGTCCTCCATTATATAACTAATTTGGGTTATTAGGGGAATCCATGTAATTCAAAGCTGGATGCACTTTACAAATCAGTGATCTGATTTCATTCCTCTTGTTCCTGGGAACTGCGCCTGGCCAAGCTGTGATCAGCTTCCTGCCTCTCATGCATCAATAAATACATCAGCAGCAGGCCACTGGGACCTCGTCTCCAGAGAGCAGAATGTGCGAGACGATCCAACAGTTCATGTTTTAGCCTTGTCTCTTTCCATTTCCAAATTACATGCTTATGGTAGTCAGGCGAAATCAACAGGAGGCCAAGTCTGCAGATGTTTGAAAACTTCCAGATGATTCCTTAGGTTGTTCGTTTTTTATCCTGATGTAAAGATGCCTACATTTATGGTCCTTGTTGTATATCTTTAAAGTGTTCCAATAAACCCAAGTGTCCCAGTCCTATCTCCATGTATCCAGACTGGCAGGCACAGAGCTGTTCATTACCCAGACCAAAATGCCAGCCTCTGCATCCCCGCCCCAATCTGGCCTCTGAGTGTCTACGTCTAACTGGCTTATTCCTCATAGATTACAGTCTTCAGAACCTGGCATTCCATTCCTTCAAAGATGGAAATCCATTTTAAAATGAGTCCTCCTTACACACCCCCACCAGTACTACTTGTATTCTCTTCATTGCAGTCTATTTTCTCTGGGCAATTGATCCAGCTTCCAGCTTGTATTACATTAAAAAAAAAATGGCTACATCTGATAAACTCAGCCATTTTGATCTATGCCGCCTATCTAATATGGTTGATCCAATTAGTATGCCGTGGTTCATATCAGTGGCTGTTAAAGTGAGTCCTTGGACCAGCTACACCAGCAGCACCAAGGAGCTTGACACAAATGTAAATCTTGGGGCCCCCACCCCAACCCACTGGGTCAAGACTTCTGGGGGTGAACCCAGCCCTCCGGATGACTCGGATGCGGGCTCCGGTCGGAGAAGTGCTTGGCTAGATTAACTGCGCTGCCTCTGGAGCGCTGGCGCGCTGCTCTCTCCAGGTGCCTTAGATTAGCCATGATATACGCCACCAGCGGGTCTCAGTGACATGCAGCTACAGTCGGTGCTTGCTCCCTCCTGGATCGCTCCCTGCTGCTGCAGGCCAGTTGGCTGGGGGCTCCTCTTCAGATGGCGGGTTGAGTCCAGGTGCGCGCCGTACATCTTGTTCGGGGGCGCAGGCTGCAGGGGTGGCAGCTACCTGGGCCTGTCATTCTTGCGGCGGAAGTCAGAAGCTCCCGGAGGACCAATCCTCGCAAGGCCTCGCCTCAGAGCTGAGACATCAGCCCTTTTGCCTTCACCCCCTGGGTCGAAGCTGCTCACATAACGGAGCCCAGGGAGACAGAGAGATACTTCCACGCCGGTGATGGGGGCACGGTGACGGGCTGGGGCAAGGGAGTGAACAGACGCAGAACAAAACTAACGGACTGCATCTTGCCAGCCACACAATGCAATGAAAGTCTATGAGGTAGCAATGGTAACCCAGTGAGGAGAGCAGGTGCAGTGGTACCTCGAGATACGAGTTTAATTCGTTCCGTAACCTTGAGGCGTGGGAAACTATGAGATGCTCAAGTCGAGGTAAACTGGTGGGTCATGTGCAGCCAGCTGATCCCCGTGATGACTCCTATCTCAACTGTTGCTCGTATTTCAAAGCAAAAATCGCTCGTATCTCAAACATCTCGTGTGTTAGGGCACTCGTATCTCGAGGTGCCACTGTGTTCTGAGAGTAGGAGGCATGCCATTATTGCATGTTCACGTGGCAAGCCCTCGACAAAGAATTTCCGTCCCCATTCCCTTTCCGGTTCTGCTGCTAAAGAACAGGTGCCGTGTGAACTTAGGAAAAGCCAAGGGAAATAGCTGCTGTCGCACTTGCTCCCGTGGCTATTTCCACTCTGAAAAGCTGACCAAATATTTTCCTCTCCTCCTGTGTTTTTGAAACTCTCTTAATTCCCATCACCGACTCTCTAACCGCATTCGACTGGCGGACGGCAAAAAGAAACCGGCCTCCCCTGAAGACACAGTGAAGCCTGTCACTGCTAACAGTTCACCACAGGCCAGTCACGGGGTCCTTACAGGATGGGGACAGCACCATCACACCCCGGGGGTTGACCAGGCGACGGAAAAGTCCCTGCTGACTTGACTGGGAGAGCCTGCCTTTCCTTAGCTCAGTGGTCGGGACTCTGGACCCGAGAAATGTTTGTTGGAGCGACAGTGCGTGGATTATGCTCAAGATGCTAAGTAACTGGCAAATGCTGAGCTCAGTGTCCCTCCAAAGGGGAGCGAAGGGAAGCTCAGACACTCCAAGGTGACTGTGTCACCATGCAAGGGACATGTGGAACGAGGCAGAGCGCTCCATCCAAGAGCAGTGAAGTTTCCAGAATGCTTTTTGTGGGTCAGGGCTGGTTGAATTTCTCACAGGGTGAGACAGTCTAACCCTCTGAAGGGAACTCCTGGTGCCGGTCCTGGTTTATCCACAGCTGTAGGCAGGAGACTTTTTTTTAAATAGCTCTATAAGGAGTAAGATGGGACTTTTGGGGGGAAAGTGGGACACTTTGTTAAATTCCTGGTCTGGAGTTCCAGCCTGGCCTTGCTTCGTACACTGTTAGACACGAGGCAATGTCTGTCAATCTTCTCAGCCCTCCTCTGTAGAACAGGATATATCAGTTGGCTTTGTATGTGAAGTGACCCGCTGATACACAGAATATTCCTACTAGAAATATTGCTGACACTGGGGAGAATTGGGGGAGCCCACCAATTTTCTGGGTAACATAACATCACACAGACTCCTTTAGAATTATCTGATTGGATTCTGATTGCACTGAAGCTATCCTCAAGCACACATTCCCCCTCAACTCCCATAACATGCAAGGAGTTTATATTTAAAAAACATTCTCCTTTTCCCAGGCAGGAGAGAGACTCTGCAGGTGTGAATTTTGAAGAATTGTAAACTTCAGCTTGTGGCATTTGACTTGTTTTTAGATTCCAGGTTTCTTGGTTTATATGTAAGAGCTTACAGAAAATAGAGATGTTGCATATGATTTCTAAAATTTCATTTTTAGAATAGATTGCACATGAGCACAAAAAGTACAGAGAAGCTCTGCTATAAAGTGATTCTTTAATTTCCAAGGTTCCTTTATTTCCCAACTTAAATCACGTTTTTATATCCCAGGTAGCCGTTTCTGTTCCAAACCTCGTGAGCTGTTCTCAGTCAAACTTCCAATCGGCTGGGAAAGTCTAAACAATAGTAAGGTCACTCCTTTCGACCTCATTGAGAACTGGTTTGATTTATAAACATCCCGAACCCCCGATTCTTCCTCTGCTCTCCTGTGACATGGTCTTGGTCTCCTGAAATAAACGGCCGCTGAATGTGATCCAACTACACGACAGCCTTCCACAAAATGTCCGGTTGGGTCCTAATACAAAATAATTCATTTTAACCCATGTTTTATCCTTAATCTAATGTGTGACAGTGGAGAATATTTTCAACTCTGATGTTCAGTAAACCCATACAGGTTTTCCATCTCTCCCAAGTTCCATGGTAAACTCCCCATACATTTTACTTTTCTCTCTAGGATATTAGAGTTTGAACTTAAATGGCCATCATTCGTCAGCTAAATCCATTACATTTTTTGTAATAGTTAACTGTTTCAGAGTGTCCCTATACGAGGGGAACTGTACAAGCCTGTGGTACAAATCTATGCTACAAGAGAGACAAGGTCACTCTGAATCTCCACTTGGTTCTGGCCTTGAGGTTAGCATAAGCATGACCAAGGTGACTCCTTTAATGCCTTCTAGAACAGTTGTGTTATGACCAAGGAAACCGTCTTCACGGTTTGCTACTCCAAGTGTGGTCCCTAGAGCAGCAAGCATGAGCATCCCAGGAGGCTAGAAATGGGGACTCTCAGCCCCCTCCCAGGCCTGCTGGGTCAGAATCTACATTTAAACAAGAGCTTCTCGCGTGCATGATCATGTCTGAGAAGCTCCTTCTATGGCGGCTGTATATCCAGGTGGACTGGACAGCCAGCCTTTGTTACCAATTCTCCTCTTTTTGCCGGTGTGCGCAAACTAGATGTTGAAATACTGAGCTTACCGTATTCTCCTGCGTATAAGACGACCCCCAACTTTTCCAGTTAACATATCGAGTTTGGGATATACTCTCCCTATAAGATGATACCCAGCATATAAGATAACCCCCGACTTTTGAGAAGATTTTCCTGGGTTTAAAAGTCGTCCTATACGCCGGAAAATACGGTACATTCATAATGGACTACATCCAATGAACTACAGCCTTGCCTGGCTTCTCGAGTTCTAGCTATGATCTTCACACGCCATCGGAGGACGGTGCCAACAAGACGCAGCAAGGCCAGAATGAGGTGTACATGGAGCACAGACCACTGACAGCAGAGGCTTCCACATCGAAATATTTAACAAGATTGGGTGCAAAGAGCAGAGAATCCCTGGCTGTTCCAATCCAAATGCCCCATGTTTGTTTACGAGAATCTGCTCTCAGGGTGCTGATAGAATATGCCATCTCCCGGTCCAGCATTTCATTCTGACTCAGGTGGCGTGGAAAATTCAGAGCCACGCCCTGCTTATGTGAGATGTTGGCTCTAGGGAAACCGCATTAAAGATACAAGGGAATCTGTACCATCTTTGCAACTTTTCTATAAATTCAAAATTATCCCAAAGTAAAAAGCTTATTTTTAAAAATACAATATTTGGCTTGCAATTTAGGCAAACTTTTCAAATGACCTTATTTAAGACCCAAGTCTATAAAAAGTGGGAAATATTAGAACAATGGAAATAAACACTCTTCTTACATATCCCACATTTTTCACCCTATGTCCTATGCATATATCTATTTACATAGCAAACTGAATGGGGCACAAGAGCATAAAAAAAAAGACTAACTACAGTATCAGAAATTGATTAATATGTTAGAAATAGGACATTATGGCAGAATCTCCCTTCCTCCATGATATACACACACAAAAATTTTTGAGTGGAAAAAGGCAGTGAAAAAAGTATAGACTTAAAAAGAGGTCTATCCATCATGCCATATATGAAGTGTTCAGATTTTATCTTATTGGTCAGGATTCTGACTGGCAAACAAGGGAATCCAGTCTCTGGTGAGTTGCAGAGGAAACGGGTTTATTGAAAGCTATTCAGTAGCTCCGGAATCACTGCGAGGGCTGGAGAAACAAATCCAAGGCGCAGCTTCCAGGAAAAATGCCAAAACCAGCTGCAGATTAGCCTAATTTGGGGGAGACGCCACTGCTATTTGCTGTTGCCACCACCAAGCCCAGTGCCAGGCCTTCAGCTTGATTGCAAATGATAGGGCTGCTAGATCCAGCTCTTCCGCACCAGAAGCTCAAACTTGCAGCCACTGCCCCCTCCCCCGAAAGGCAGCCAGCGGAGCATCATCCCCACCATCCCATGGAAGCTGACTACAAGCCTGTTTTCAGCTCAGCTCTGAACCCAAGTCCTGGATGGGGTTTTTATTCTAAACAAGAGGCCTGGTGCACCAATTCGTGCACAGGTGGGTTCCCTGGGGGGGGGACCTTGTGGGAAATGGGCCCCAGCTCACGCCCCCAGCCTCGCAGCCCCGTAGCCCCACCTGGCACCCCACCTTGGCCTGGCACTGCCCCCTCACCTGCTCCACCATCACGCCTGTGGGGGGATCAATCGGGCTTTCCCCCCCCCCCAACACACACACACTGCCCAGCTCCCCCAGCACCTGGGAGCTGGGCAGCGACCCCGGCCCTGCCGCCACAGCTGGTTGCCATCTTCAGGGTGACTGGTGGGGTAAGTGGGCCCCCGCTCACACCCGCCCTGGCCTGGCACCACCCACTGACCTGCTCCACCTTCCCACCGCAGTCCTGCTCTCATTGGGGCCCACCAGAGCAAGCAGGGCCTCCATTACCACCGGCTGCCAGCACCGCATCACTGACACCCACCATGTTCCCACCGCCCCCTAATGGTCAGCGCATGTCCTAGCAAGCGGTCAAACTTCCGGTTGGACAATTTGCATATTAGGCTTTTATTATATAGGATGGCAAAGCCTTGGTAACGTGCCACATCCTAGCCTTTAAGGAGCTTGGAAATGTGAGCTCTGATTGGACATCTGGGAGATAAGACCTAGGGTGCCCAGCTAATCCCCAATTGGCCAGGTTTTTCCTCATTTTAGCAACTGAAGTCCCACATCTCAGGAAACCCCTCCATCCTGAGCAAACCAAGACAACTGGTAATTCTGTTAAGACTTCACAACTTATGCATTTCCCTGAGTATAGAAAGGCTTTGAGAAAGATGACGGGTAGCCACAACTATGATGCTTGCCTATAATAATAATCAATATACACTGGTGGAAAGATAAATGTGAGACAATTGCATCTGTAGTCAAATTGATCACTAGACTAACTGACCCATATTCAGGAGAAATTGCCTCATCTCCCTTTCTATTCTCCTCACTCTTCACAAACTCAAGTGTCTTATTTAGTACTAGAAGAAACTACTAGGCAATTTTTTAGGTCTCAGAGTATCAAAGAAATTTTCAAAGCATCTATTGATATAATGTTATTTTTTTAAAATATACTTTATTGATTTTTTACAGAGAGGAAGGGAGAGGGATAGAGAGTTAGAAACATCAATGAGAGAGAAACATCTATCAGCTGCTTCCTGCACACCCCTACCTGGGATGTCCCCGCAACCAAGGTACATGCCCTTGACCTGAATCAAACCTGGGACCCTTCAGTTCACAGGCTGACGCTCTATCTACTGAGCCAAACCGGCCAGAGCTATGTGATTTTTTTTAGTTTGTTGATTTGATGTATTATACTAATTGATTTTCAGATGTTTAAACCAGCTTTGTATACCTGGGGTAAATCCCACTTTGTTGTAGTGTGGTGTATAACTCACTTTGTACATCATTGGATTCAATTTGCTAATATTTTCTTGATGATTTTGCACCTATGTTTATATATACAATGGAATATTATTCAGCATTAAGAAAAGAATGAATCTTACCATTTTTGACAGTGTGGATTGACCTAGAGGGTACTATGCTAAGTGAAAAAGAAGCCAATCAGAGAAAGACAAATAGCACATGGTTTACTTATATGTGGAATCTAATGAACAAAACAAACAAAACAGAAACAGACTCAGAGATACAGAAAACCCACTGACAGCTCTGAAAGGCAGGGGATGGGGGGCTGGTGAAAAAGGTGAAGGGATTAAGAAAAAATCAGAGGCACACACAACAGTATGATTATTACCGAGGGAAAGGAGGTACGGGGAGGTAGAGGAGGGTAAGAGGTGGATAAATGGTGATGGAAAGAAACTGGATTGTGTGTGGTAAACACACCACACAACATACAGATGATGACTATAGAATTGCACCTATATAATTTCACCTGAAACCTATATAATTTTATTAACCAATGTTACCCCAATAACGTCCATTTAAAAAGACCCTCCAAAATGCATGTTCTCTTCTACTGGCTTAGAAGTTAAAGCCTTAAACATTTACTATGAACACTTAAACTATAAAATTAATCACTATATTAACTCTTTCCCAACAAATTCAAAGACCTTAGAACACAACTCTAAAAATGTCTTCCCACTTGACACTACTTCTCTGAAGTACTTCAGACATTTTCATTTTGTTAATTTATAAAGATAATGTTCATTTATACTCCCATATGCTTTTATAAATGTACTAGAGGCCCAGTGCATGAAAATTCATGCATTGGAGGAGGGGTTCCCCTCAGCCCAGCCTGCCCCCTCTCACAGTCCAGGAGTCCTCAGGGGCAGGAGGCGATCTGGCGATCAGGGGAAGGCTACACCCCCATCACATCTCTGCTGCTGCCAATGCTGGCAGCACAAACCTCGGCTGGCCCTGGTTACCTGAGCCTCGGGCAGCCCTGGGAGGCTCAGGGGCTGAGGGGACTGGGGGACTCTGGAGGCAATATGCTAATTGACTTCTATGCCATCTTTGAGGGCAGGGAAGTCAATTAGCATATTCCCTCTTTATTACATAGGATATGATCATTGTTTGTTCTTGCATCTCAAACATTTATTCTGAATTTATTTTCCTTCATCCTAAATAAATCCCTTAGAACCTCCTTTAATTCATCTTTGTCCCTGAAGTATAGTTTTGCTGAGAATATAATGCTAAGTTGAGAGTTAGTTTCTGTCAACATTTAAAAGATAGTCCCATTCTCTGGCTGATCCCTCCGAGTATGAAAAGGCCCTTTCTCAAAGCCTGTAGTTTTATCACCACATGTCTAGGAAGAGGTTTTTCTTTATTTACCACTAGAGGCCCAGTGCATGAAATTCATGCATGGGGGGGGGGAGGTGTCCCTCAGCCCAGTATGCACCCTCTCCAATCTGGGACATCCCTCTCACAATCCAGAACTGCTAACTCACAACCACTCACCTGCCTGCCTTCCTGATTGCCCCTAACTGTTTCTGCCTGCCAGACTGATCACCCCATAACCACTCCCCTGCCAGCCTGATTGACACCTAACTGCCCTCTCCTACATGCCTGGTCTTCCCCAACTGCCCTCCCCTGCAGGCCTGGTCCCCCCCCAACTGCCCTCATCTGCTGGTCTGGTCAACCCTAACTGCCCTCCCTTGCAGGCCTAATTGCCCCCAACTGCCGTCCCCTGCAGGCCTGGTTGCCCCAATTTCCCTCCCCTGCAGGCCTGGCCCCTCCCCACTGCCCTCCCTGCTGGCCATCTGTGGCAGCCATCTTTAGCCACATGGAAGCGGCCATCTTGTGTGTTGGAATGATGGTCAATTTACATATTACCCTTTTATTAGATAGGATTGTTGGAATACATGATATTTCTTCCACCTTGAATTCATGATTTTCATCAGTTTGGGCAAATCTCAACCATCATTTCTTCAAATATTTCCTCTTCCTCATTCTATCTCTTTCTTTCTTATGGAACTCCAATTAGATATACAATATGCACCGCATAATGACATTCTGGTCAACAATAGACTACATATATGACGGTGAGCCCATAAGTTTATAATAGAGTTAAAAAAATTCCTATTGCCTAGAGATATTAAAGCCATCATAACGTCATGTCACAATGTGTTACTCCCATGTTTGTGGTGATGCTGTGTACAGTGTTTACAAAGTCTACAGTAGTTGACGGTAATGTCCTGTGCCTTTATATTGACTCACCACTCACTGACTCGCCCAAAGCAACTTCCAGTCCTACAGGCATCATTCCTGGTAAGCGTCCTATATAGGTATACTCTTGTTTACCTCTTTCATACCTTTCCTATGTTTAGATTGTTTAGATGCATAAATCCTTATTGTTGTGTTACAATTGCCTATAGCATTCAGTGTGCAGTCTTTAGCATAGCAGTTTCAGGCTATACTACACAGCCTAGGCATGCGGTAGGCTATCGCATCCAGGTCTGTGTAGCTGCACTCTATGATGTTCCCATGATGATGAAATCACCTAATGATGTGAATTTTGAGGGAACACAAACATTCTGTCTAAAACATTATGTAAGACATAAAATTCAGCAGATTAAATAATTGTAAGTCAAACATCTGTGTGTCTCCCTGCCAGGTCAAGAATTAAGACATTATGAGTACTCCAGAAATCTTCATGTATTCCTACTCCATCCCACCCGTAACAGGAAACGCTTCCCTGCCATCTCCTGTGATCTCTTACCTTTGCTTACAGCTTTACTACCTACGCATGAATATATCTAGAGTTCTTATCACAATGATTTTTTTTCATTTCTAAAAGTTCAATTTGATTCTTTTGAAAATCTGCCTAGATTCTTTATTATTTCCTGTTCCTTGCCATTGTTATTCCGTCTGTAAACATTTCATAGACACAGAGTCCTCGCCTAGTCTCTGCTTATCCTAATGTCTTCTGTCCTGGGAGTCAATATCCCCCAGTTATTGGTTTTGCTGATTCGCTCATATTGGCTTGTTTTCTTGTATATTTAGTCATTTTTCTATGGTGAGCTCATGTTCATTGTTCTTTCCTGTATCAAGATGTGCATTGAATTCTGCTGGACTCTGGGAGTTCCATCTTTGGAACTGCTTTAGCCTATTCACATTCAATCTGAACCTCGAAATCTAAGTGATAGCAGGTCGGTGGTTGCGGATGAACAAAGGAAGATCTCAGGACAGTCGCCATCGTCCTTATTAATCTCAGCATGACGTCAGTTCTCGCCTGGGGCCCCTGCGCAGGGTCGGGGCTAGTGCAGGAGTCTGAGGCCACAGCCCCCCTCCCCAGTGTTCCCCCCCCACTCCACCCTGCCTACCCTAATACCGCCATCTATGCCCAAGGCAACTCTGAACCTTCTCTTTCTCCTCCTTACATCCCTGGTCTGGCCACTCCTGTTATTACTATTATCACCATTTTGCCTTTATAAATTTCCTTCCCTTTACTGGCTACTCAGCATCACTCTAAAAAGTATATGGAACCCAGTCAGGATGGTTCAGTAGTTGAGCACGGACCTATGAACCAGGAGGTCACAGATTGATTCCCAGTCAGGGCACACGCCTGGGCTGTGGGCTCGGTTCCCTGTGGGGGACGTGCAGGAGGCAGCTGATCTATGATTCTCTCTCATCATTGATGCTTCTATCTCTCTCTCTCTTTCCCTTCCTCTCTGAAGTCAATAAAAAATATACTTTTT
Organism: Lasiurus cinereus; assembly: GCA_011751065.1. Lineage (NCBI taxonomy): Eukaryota > Metazoa > Chordata > Mammalia > Chiroptera > Vespertilionidae > Lasiurus > Lasiurus cinereus. The sequence continues at coordinate 2,444,540 of JAAGEH010000155.1, forward strand.
AAAAAGTATATTGCAATTGATCCAAAAGCTGCATGTGACACAGCAACAGGACTGTTAGCACATCTAGTGCCCTAGAAGGCAAGTTCCCGTGTCAAAATGGACTTTTAACAAGTGCAGAGGTGATAGAGAAATGCAGGTTAAATGCACATTGAGACGCCACCTCTCGTATATTAATTCAGCAACAATAAAGTGGGTTTGATAATGGACTCTCGGTGAGAATGTGGGGAAATAAGCACTTATTTCCACATGTTGCTGGTGAGGGTACGGACCGGTGCCACTTTCAGGGAGAGCAACCTGCCATTCCTGTCATGGGTATAAACACAGACACTGTTTGACCCAGAAATCACCTCCGGGGGTTTATGTTACAAGTACAGCACATGCGCAGCTTATTTATTGCAGCCAAATATTTGAAAGGACATCCATGCCTATTAGCTATGTCAGTGAATTACAGTCAAGGCGGGAGGAGTGAGAAGCACAGATTGGCAGTTACAGAGCAGTCATGGGGATGTAAGGTACAGCACAGGAAATACAGCCACTCAGACTGTAATGACTGTGCCTGGAGTCAGGTGGGCACTGGAAATATGGGGGGCCACTTAGTAAACTAGGCATGTGTAACCCTTGGGGTGCCCGCCTGAAACTAATATAATATTGTCTGTCAACTGTCATTGAAAAATTAAAAATGACCCCAAAAGAGAAAACTGAAAAAACAAAATGCAATCAAGATGAAAAAAAAAAAAGGCTATTATGCATCATTTTTACAAATGACAATATTTTAATATACTCATGGGGTGCATAATTCAATATTCATCTTCAGCCTTAACCAGTTTGGCTCAGCTTTTAAATATATATATATTTTATTTCAGAGAAAGGGAGAGAGAGATAGAAACATCAATGAGAGAGAATCATGGATCGGCTGCCTCCTGCACGCCCCCTACTGGGTGGGGATCAAGCCCATAACCTGAGTATGTGCCCTTGATCAGAGAGTATGTGCCCTTGAACAGAATCGGACCTGAGACCCTTCCGTCCACAGGCTGATGCTATATCCACGGAGCCACACCAGCTAGGGCTATTTTTAAAATATATATATTTACATACTTGTTCGGATGCTCCTAAAACATTATTGGAATGGCGCCTAGAACATTCTGTCACTGCCTGCGCCCTCGGGTTAGGGAACCGGGGGCCTGGAGAAGGAAGGTAAGACAAACTGATTGCAATAACCCCTTCTGTGTTTTTTGCATTTGAAACGGGGTGAACGTAGCATCTATTTGCACAGGGCTCCTCCGCTTCCGGTTGGCCTTGAGGGATGTGCTGGAGAGGGAGGGCCCCAGACAAACTCTGCTTTCTTCTCCGTTCCTCCCCCGAGGAGAGGGTGTGGAACAATCTGGAAGCCCCGTCGTCCAAGGAGGACTGGGCGAGCCAGTGCTGACTCACGTCTGTGCAGTCGCCTCCCGACCTTCTCAGGACCGGGTGCTCCGGCTCTCTGTTCATTGCCTTCCCCAGAAAGGAGGGGTGTCGCAGGTGGCGTGTCCTGACAGGAGTTTAACACACACACAGAAGAAGTTCCAGAAGCGGTTCTCGTTCTTTCGTTCTTCCTCTCGCTTGGGCCCGTGTTTTATGTTTGCTGCTCCTGATCGACAGCTTGGACTTGGGGCACATCTCCAGATCAGACTTCCGGACCTCTCCCTGGGGGAGTTGCATTTCTGGGTCCAGAAACGGGAGGGGAAGGGGATGCGTAGGTTTCTGGAGGGAGTGCAGTTCCACAACTTCGGGATTCAGAATCAGAAGTAGAAACCTCAACCTTCAAACTAGGAAGCCCCACTTCCCCACTCAGTCCCACCAGCGGAAAACACCCACATTCCACCACTCGATCGCATCACTGTTTCCAAAACGATGGCCAGAATATACAGGCTGCAGCAGAACTTCATCTTCCGTGTCGTTTTTACTCTCTCTGTCTTGGGATGAAATGTTTCGGGGAGACAGAAAAGCAGAGCATGTGGGAAAGAACATCCACGCACCGCCAAAAGAACCTTGTCCATCTTCCCCTTTTGCCATATTTGCTTCAGATAATTGTTTTTTTTTAAAGAAAATACATTTTTATTGATTTTTCACAGAGAGGAAGGGAGAGGGATAGAGAGTTAGAAACATCAATGAGAGAGAGACATTGATCAGCTGCCTCCTGCACGCCCCCTACTGGGGATGTGCCCGCCACCAAGGTACATGCCCTTGACCGGAATAGAACCTGGGACCTTTCAGTCCGCAGGCTGATGCTCTATCCACTGAGCCAAACTGGTCCTGGCCAGATAATTGTTCTACAAGAGAAATGGTTCGGGATGCGGCCTGAGGCTCCCCTGTCCCTCTCCTGCATCCATCTGTTTCCCGCCCTCCCGAGAGGTACCGTCTGCAGAACGGGGGGCCCATCATTCCCACGCCTGCTTTGCGCTCTCACAGCCTGTGTGGGCATTCATAAACCATCTGCAGCGCTGTTCGTCAGGTTTTAAACATTTTATCCGTGCTCTCCTGGACCCGCCCATCAGCAGCTTCCTTTGCGCATGCACCTTTTGATGGGGAAGGCCATCTGAGTCATTCCACGTTTCCCCTGTTGCCACAAATGCCGTGATAGACCTTGTGTACTTGGCTCTGTGCATACACGCGGGGCCCTCTCGGTAGGCCAGGAGACACCTGGTGTTTAGAGATGCCTCCCCTTCATGTTTCTAGATCACAAATAGCTTTCACACACGCTCAGACCAATTTACCCCGAGTTTTCGCGGAGGAAGTGTGGTTTGGATCCAACTACTGATGTGGCCAGTAAATCTGCGGCAGCTGTGTGGCACCCCACCCCTGGCCCCTCGCTCCTAGCACTTGAGTGCATAGCGGCCAACTCCCAGCTGCCGGACCTCCACTGTTTCCCCCTAAAGCATCCTCTGGCTGCCAGAGATCGCATTGCTGTTGAAGCAGCCAGAGCCACGGGGATGGCGGGAATTTACACCCCCTGGAGCCGTCTTACCCAGTGGCTGATGGGAGTTGGTGTATCAGCACCCCGGCTCTCTGGTTCTTTGGGCGGAGTAGCTCTGAGCCGTGTGTTGAATCCAGATTCTTGGCGTGCCCGGCAAGCTTCCGCTACAGTCATGCACAGTGATAACCCGCTGGGTATCACACCCTGGGTTCGGCCAATTCCGTCTTACCCACCCCCCCTCTTCCCAATAAGCCACCTGCACTCAAACCCTTGGCTCAGAGTCTGTTTGGGGGTTGTAGTTTGCTCCTAACCACACCGCACACACACACACAAAAAAAAAAAAAGAAGAAGAAGAAGAAAAAGTTTGCATGTTATTCAGAGACTGGGTACATTAACACTTCGCTGTTTGGTTCTTGGAGAAGATTGGACAGCAATCCCAGAAATAAAGTGCTCATGGCTGCTACGCCAGCACGCTTTCCTTTGAAAGCTACATCTTACATTCCATTCGAAATCCCTTCAAGTATAAAAGGCAGTGGTTTCCATAAAACTCACCATATTTGCCTGAATTTGAAGAAAATTATTCTTTTTTTAAATATATTTTATTGATTTTTTTACAGAGAAGAAAGGAGAAGGATAGAGAGTCAGAAACATCGATGAGAGAGAAACATCGATCAGCTGCCTCTTGCACACCTCATACTGGGGATGTGCCCGCAACCAAGGTACATGCCCTTGACCGAAATCGAACTTGGGGCCCTTCAGTCCACAGGCTGACGCTCTATCCACTGAGCCAAACCAGCCAGGGCTGCAAACATCATTTTAAAGCCCAGGTTTTAGTGTGGCTTTTGGTGGCTTTTTCCTGTCCTATTTCCTTATTTCCAAACTTGCACAAACAACCAGCAGCTCTCTGCCTGCACACTGGGCAGCCGACATTGCACCCTGGTCTTTGTTTCTGTGGAGTATCAAAATTGATTACTTTTCGAAGCCTTCTTAGCACATTTTTAATAAAAGAGCATGTGTTGCAAAGGATCCTGCCGAGATAATGGATAGCATTTTTTACGCTACAAATTGTGAGGAGAGGTAAAGCATGTAGCCACCTCACATCAAAAGGCCAAGACTATTGCTGAACATGGAATGTGTCCCCCAAAATTGATATATTAAAACTCTAATGCCCTAAGTGATGGTATTTGTAGGTGGGGGTCTTTGAATGGTGATTACCATATTTTCCGGTGTATAAGACGACTGGGTGTATAAGACGACCCCCAACTTTTCCAGTTAAAATACAGAATTGGGGATATAAATATAATACGACACCCGGTGTATAAGATGACTCTCGGCTTTTGAGAAGATTTTTCTGGGTTAAAAAGTCTTCTTATACACCGGAAAATATGGGTAATTCATGGTGGTGGCATCCTCATGAATAGGATTAGCACCTCTATACTAGAAAGTGAGTCCTCACCAGACATTGAATCTGCCAGCACCTTGATATTGGACCTCTTAGTCCGCTTCCTGGGCCTTTGGATTAGTCCCTTCCCCATTTTTGATGCATCAACAACATTCTTTGATGCCTCTCGTTCATACAGGTCCATCTCTGTTTCCTTCCCCCGAATTCCTAGACGAGCAATCACTCGTCCAAACGATAAGAACACTTTTAAAGCTTCGATACCTGTGCCAAGTTGTCCTCCCTTCAGTTTGCTTCTATCTGCTCTGACTCATGCTGTGAGGGGGTGTTGGAAGACACGAAATATGTTATCGTCTGACAAGAGATATGGCAGGTGCTATGAGCTAAAGGAAGCCTCCAGACCTCACACACTTGGTCTTGTTTTAAGTGTGGCTTACATTTGCACCTTAACACATTTGGAAATTTCAACATGTCTTGGTTCCCTGGAAGCCAATGAACAAAATGAGAGCGCTGAGTCAGGAATACCAAGCTGGTCCCGCAATTGTTTAAAATCCGGGACGTCTGCTAGGCTCCAGAGGGCATAGGGGGCTAATTTGTGTCTTCATTTTAAGGACCTGCCCTCCCCCCTCTGGTGTGGTCACTGAAAGAGCCCCTCTACAGCACTCCCCTGTTGTGCTGCTCCCCAGGTGGTTGTGAGATGTGATCTGAGGTGCTGAATTAACCCCCTAAGGTACTGATGGGGATAATGTGCTTTCTCATATTGGACACTTACTAAGATGTGCCCAAGATCTCTGCTAGGAGTGAAGAGGCAAAGTCCAGAGGTCTTCACAAAGAAGGTACCGTATTGTCCAGAATATAAGGCAACTGGGTGTATAAGACGACCCCCAACTTTTCCAGTTAAAATAGAGAGTTTGGGATATATTCGCCCTATAAGACGACCCCCGACTTTTGAGAAGACTTTCCTGGGTTAAAAAGTCATCTTATATGCCGGAAACTACAGTAACTTTTAAATTGCTTGAAAATAAGGACTTCCAATGCTTAACTAGAAAAACTCATAGCACAAAGGAAGAAATACAAATGGCAAGAAAGGGGGGCTCCAAGGCTGAGTATTCCTGACAGTGGTGGCATGCTGACCCGCTGCACCAACTCGCCTCTGCTCACAGCTCTCCTGACGCACATGCTGTGTACGCTTGTATGACAGCCAGAGGGCCAACCCCATCCCAACCCCCAGCCTCCAGGCCTCTCCACACCTTCTTTAAGAAGCTCCTCAGCCCAGACCAGTTTGGCTCAGTGGACAGAGCGTCGGCTTGCGGACTGAAAGGTCCCAGGTTCGATTCTGGTCGGGGGCATGTACCTTGCTTGCGGGCACATCTCCACTGTGGGGCGTGCAGGAGGCGGCTGATCGATGTCTCTCTCATCGATGTTTCTGACTTTCTATCCCTCTCCCTTCCTCTCTGTAAAAAATCAATAAAATATATTTAAAAAATAAATTTAAAAAAGCTCCTCAAAGTGCTATTTTCCAACCAACAAAAAAAGCCACATTGGTTTCAGCTGCTCCTTCACAGTCACTGACAGGATGGCATGCCTGCCGTTGGCTGGGGGCAGAAGCCCTTCCGTTTCCTGCAAGATGGTGGATGCCTCCCTGGGCTGCTGGGTCTTCCACTTCCTGCTGTCAGCTTCACTGTCCCTCCACTGTCCTCCCCTCCTGCTGCTCCCCGCCCACCGCAGTCTCCCCGAGGACACTTCCGCCACCAACCAACTCCCCACTCTGCCCTCTGCGTGCTCCATCTATAAGATTCCTGTTTCTTTATCCCCCCACTCCCCACCCCCCACCCCCGCTGCCCTGCTAGGCCACCCGTCTTTCATGTTATGTCTGCATCTATGTTGAGCCACTTTTTTTCTTCTTCTAACTCACAGAAGTGCCTACAGAACAATCCAGAGAGAAGCTATGAGCCGCTGTATTTCAGGAAGACCTCGAGTACAGATTATAACTGTTGCATATGGAGATCTTACAGGAGCTTCCAATAAATCACATACCTCTTACCCTACACTGGCCTCACTTTCCAGCTGGGGTGCATTTGATGTGAAGATGCTTGTCATTGATTTTGAGGCCACACTCGCTTGTGGCCATCGGCAGCTCCAGAGAAGTTAAACATCACAAGCCCAGGGCTGCTGGCTGTGATCTCTCCCATCCCTACGGAAGCAGCTGCTAGCAGCCATGACTAATTGCCCATCGGGTTTATGATTTCATGACGTGTTGGTCTTCTGCAAATTCTACAAATGCCTCTGCTGTGCTCCTCTCCGCATTTCTCTTCTCTTCCTACTGGCACAGAGACTTGTATTTCCCACCAAATAAGTGGACCGAAATGAAAGAGTCCAATTATTCGCATTATTATACAGTGGTACCTCGAGATACGAGTGCCCTAACCTACGAGATTTTTGAGATACGAGCCGTTGAGCGAGCGATTTTTGCTTTGAAATACGAGCAACAGTTGAGATAGGAGTCATCGCTTGGATCGGCCGGCTGCACACGACCCACCCGTTTACCGCGTCTCGAGCGTCTCATAGTTTCCCACGCCTCAAGGTTACGGAACGAATTAAACTCGTATCTCGAGGTACCACTGGTATCAGGAAAAGAAAGTAACTGCTTCTATACTGTGCTAGAGCCTGCCAGTGGAAGTCACATGATTTGTGCCTGGCACTATTAACAATTTTGAGCTGGACAATTCTCTGTTGGGGAGGGGGAGGGTCGTGCATATGAAAAGATGTTTAGCAGAATCCTAGGCCACTGTCTTCTCGATGCCACTAGCACCTCCCTGACAGTGATGACAATAAAAAAATGTCCCCAAACTCCAAATATCCTGTGGGGACAAAATCATCCTAAGTTAGGAACCATTGGCCCGCACTACATGGACTATGACTACTCCCAAAGCGACATAAGCTTGGCTAAAGCTACATTTCCTTTACCTTCCGCAAGCTAATTGGGTGCCAATAACCTAGAATATAAAAATGAATACGGTTCATAACACTAGGGCATCTATATAAGGTATCTTGTGAATATAAGGCTCTTGACAACCGTATCAATAACTTGGAATTAAGTGATTATTTGACAATGACTAACTTCACCACTAAATGGAATGACAGTACAGAACAAATTAGAAATAGCACACGGAGGTGCATTGGGTGTTGGAACTCACGGGACCTATCCAGTTCCAGAGCATAAAAGGAAAGACTGATCCATGAATTGGGCCAGGATAGGCTACCGAGATAAGCCACAGTGGTAATCTTGGAGTAAGCTTGGTATATGGCATCTCCTGGTGAGCGTAGCTAAACGTATGGGCATTGCTTAGCTCTCCAGTCATTGGGGGAAAGACCAGTATTTCAGCTCTCTAGGCATTGCTCAGGGACTTGATCAGATTAGGGGCCCAGAGTCAATACTGTCTGAGGGCCTTTCCAATCTGCCTCCCTCCCCCAAAAAGCTGTGGGTGCAAACAGAGGCCGGTGCGGGCCATTCAGGAACCCATCGCTGCTCCCCACACCTATTGTCTTCCGGCAGAATGACGAGGAAAGTACACATGAACCAACCTCAGTAACCAGGGCAAGTCACGGCGGGTCTGTGCAATCAGCAGGAAGAGGCTAACCGAGCACCTTCCTGCCCGATTTGGAGCCACAAGTGGGAGGCCCATGTTTCGGTGGCTGACCAAGTCGGGAAAGAAGGTTCTGATCCCCAGCTGGTTTGGCTCAGTGAATACTGCCTCAACCTGTGGACTGAAGGGCCCTGGGCTCGATTCCGGTCAAGGACACATGCCTAGATATGCCCAGGTTGCAGGCTCCAACCTCAGGAAGCAGCCAATGATTCTCTCTCATCACTGATGTTTCTATCTCTCTTCCTCTCCCTTCCTCTCTGAAATCAATAAAAATATTTTTTTTAAAAAAAGGCGCTTATCCTAATAGCCAAGTCCAGAGTAGGTGCGCAAACATACATACTCCCAGACACACTGACAGCTCATTTACACCAGAACTTGAAAAATCACTTCCCTGAATGATCAGTGAGACCCTTCAGTTCCTGATGAGACAAGTCCTAAATCAGTCTCTGTGGTTAGGAATTGACAGGAACTGACTGGCTTAGGCATGAGCCATCTAAAGCAATGACAAAGGCCCAGAGTCTGGGATTGGCTTAATCTAATCAGAACCCCACATCAAACCTTGGAGTGGAGTCAATGCTACAAACTGCATAGCTCCTACCCAATGGAGTGAGGTGGATCGGATATTGGGGAGTCCACCGTAATGCCCCTTTGCAGTGCACATAAGTATCTAATAGAGTAAGAGAGAAGACTGTCTGGAGACAGCATAATAAGTGTTATGCGTATTTAGGGCTGACCCAGAAAGCATATTTTTAAAAATTTGAATCCAGTGTTCTTCCCATTGTTCTAGTGTGGCTCACAAGGTTGTCTACCTATAGCGTATCCCAATGGAATCCATCAATGTGCTGTTAGCTCACAATGCCCCCCACTCCAACATCTACGAGCACATGATTTATTGCCCCTCATGGATGACGCAAAAACCACTGTAATGTCAGCACTGCCCCAAACACTCAGAGGGTGTGGCCAGACCTTTCTGGCAGAACCGCACTGAATTACAATTTTTTATTTATTTGCTGATTCATCCATTACCTGTGGATGTTTCATATTTTATAACCAGAGGGTTTTCTCACCTTCAAATGTATCACAATGTTCCCTTAAGCAAATGTCAACTTTGAGACTATTTTATTGTTTTATATTAAGACTAGAGGCCCAGTGCACAAAATTCGTGCACTCGGGGGTGGGAGGTGGAGGGGCCTCAGCCCAGATTTCGAGAGGGTGCAGACCAGGCCAAGGGACCCCAGTGGTGCATGATCGGGGCTGGGGAGGGACGAGGGAGGTTAGCCAGCTGGGGTGGGGAGGGGGCGGGGACTGCAGGAGGGCTCCAGAGCGTGTCTGGCCCATCTTGCTCAGTCCCAATCAGCTGAACCCCAGCAGTAAACTAACCTAACGGTCGGAGCATCTTCCCCCTGGTGATCAGTGTATGTCACAGCGAGCAGTTGAGTGGCCTTAGCATATCATTAGCACATTACGCTTTGATTGATTGAATGGACAACTAGATGATGAGACACCTAGCATATTAGGCTTTTATTATATAGGATTATTATAAAGGATATTTGAAACTTAAAAAATAACTTTAACCGAGACCGGTTTGGCTCAGTGGATAGAGCGTCGGCCTGCGGACTAAAAGGTCTCGGGTTCGATTTCGGTCGGGGGCATGTACCTTGCTGGCGGGCACATCTCCAGTGTGGGGCGTGCAGGAGGTGGCTGATCGATGTCTCTCTCTCATCGATGTTTCTGACTTTCTATCCCTCTCCCTTCCTCTCTGTAAAAAATCAATGAAATATATTTTTAAAAAATAACTTTAAAACCCCCAATTCTCCTAATTATTTAACTACTAGAGGTGCCATGTATGAAATTGATGCATAGGTAGGGTCCCTAGGCCTGGCCTGCAATCAGGGCTGATTTTCCCAGCTGCCAGCAGCCAGCCCTGCCCTCACCACCGATGCCAGTAGCCCTCTGTGTGTGGGGTGACCAGCGGGGCAATTCGGGCCCTGCTCACTTTCACCCACCTTGGCCTGGTGCTGCCTGCATCTGCCACCACCCACCTCAGTTCCCCACTCCCAATTGGGAAATTGAAGCCTGCCGGCTGCGGGGAGGGACCAAGAGGTTGGCCGGCAGGCTGTGATTGGGGCCTGCAGGCTGGGGGCAGCTCCTGCATTAAGCTAGAATTCTAGCAAATTCTAGCTGGGGGCAGCTCCTGCAGTAAGCTAGAATTCTAGCAAATTCTAGCTGGGGGCAGCTCCTGCATTAAGCTAGAATTCTAGCAAATTCTAGTGCATCATAGTGACCGGTCGTGCCACCGTCCAGTCAATTTGTATATTACACTTGTATATATGTATAGATATAAGAATGAAACACGCATCTGATTTTTAGATAGTAAGTGCAAGAACTGACAATGATCTGCAGTGGCCTGACATTGACTTTTCTCCTGTAAGTCCCTGTTTCCCAACCTCGCTTACTCATCGGACTTGCTGGACAACTTTTAAACCTTCAGTCCTCGCCTGGCTGGTGTTGTGCGGTGACTGAGCATTGACTTATGAACCAGCAGGTCACAGTTAGGTTCCTGGTCAGGGCACATGCCAGGGTTGCAGGCTCAGTCCCTAGTGTGGGGCGTGCAGAAGGCAGCTGATCCATGATTGTTTCATATCATTAATGTTTCTCTCTCTCTCTCCCTCCTCCTTCCTCTCTGAAATCAATAAAAAATGCATATATTTTTTTTTAATCCAGTTCCCCAGGTCTTATCCTGAAATGCTTACTTGATATATATGAAGTCAGGCAAGGCATTTGCATCCCTTAGATGTCCCTAGGAAATGGTGCTATTATTATTCACAAGGATTCTCTGTGGCTCCCTAGGGAGAACCATACTTCACAGCCCTACCTCAGACAGCAATGAACTTGGATCCTCTGCAGAGCCATCTCTGCCATAGCATACTGGGCAGGTGCCAGTGTCAATGCCTTCCTAGCCAAGGGCAAAGGAAGAAAAGGGACTGCCAGCAAAAACACCACTTCACCAGCATACCCCATACCCTGCACCAGCTCCCTTAGTCCACCCTCCCTCCCCACAGTGAGCCTGGCTGTTCTTCCTTATAATGCTCTTACTGGAGGCCCAGTGCACGGAACTCATGCAGAGGTGGGGTCCCGAGGCCTGGCTGGTGATCAGAGCCGATTGGGGCCTTCCTTCCAGCTGCTGGCTGAGGCCTCCCTTCCCCAGCTGCTGGCTGCTGGCTGGGGACTTCCTTTGTTCTGCACTGCCCCCTGGTGGTCAGCACATGCTATAGCGAGCAATCAGTCACCAAGTTGAACTCCTGTAGGGACCATTTGCATATTAGGCTTTTATATATATATATATATGAGCGCTCCCAAACACACTCAACCTGCAGCCAGTGGCCTTGGCTGTTGGTGTCTACAGAAGTCCATGGAATGCTTCTGCTTCTTGACAACTAAATGAAAGGGCAGGCTGGGGCTGCAGTGGGGTGAGGAGCTGCAAGGACCAGGGGAGCCCAAGAGATGATTGCTTCTGAACTGCAGAGAAGGATCCCAATGGGATATTTGGTTCTAGCAAATTCTAAGGGGGCAAAAGGCATGGAGTGACTATAACCCAGTCCTAAGTGAACTCAGGTTCTGCCACAGGAGATTTCTATTGTAAACCAAACAACTTGTGCACTTTCTCATAGGACGAGTCTTCCCTTTATATGTGTAGATTTCAACCTCACAAAGGTGAAGGCCAGCGCACCTCTTCTTAGAACACAAACAGGAATGGCCATTTGTCAGCTCGGTAAACATAAAGCTATCCATAGCCAGTCCTCTCATGAATTCCAGAACCTTCTAAGCTAAGTGGTCCAAACGATGCCAGCCTATGACACCAAATTCTGACTCTCAGTCACTATACTGAGACTATGTGTAAGAATTATGTGAGGATTTTGTGCACCATTCAGCCTGAAAACAACGCTTGCTTGTTCCAATCCCAGCAATCCTCTGCCTCCCTCTCACCCTAACTCGGGTTGACTGAATCAACTCTGACATGCTTGAGATAAAATCAAACGTAAAGTGCCTGAGTGGGCTCCTTGCTTGCGCTTCACTAAACACAGCAAAGACTGTACCACCTTCAAAGGTCAGAGACTGCCTGACCACGAAGCAGTGAGATCATCATAAATTCATTAGCTAATGATTTTATGGAGAAACTAGAGGTCCAGTGCATGGAATTCGTGCATTGGGGGGGGGTCCCCTCAGCCCAGCCTTCACCGGCTCCAATCTGGGACCCCTCAGGGGATGTCCAATTGCCGGTTTAGGCCCCACCCCCCGGGCGGCCCCTTTACCCCCAACTGCCCCACCCCCACTGGCCTGGTCACCTCTAACTCCCCCCCCGTATGGTTGCTCCCTATTGCCCCCCTGCCAGCTTGGTTGTCCTAAACTGCCCTCCTCTGCTGGCCTGGTCACCCCTAACTGCCCTCCCGCCAGCCTGGTGGCCGCCCCTTACTGCCCCCCTTCTGGTCTGGTTGCCCCCAACTGGTCCCCTGCCAGCCTGCTGTTCAGTCATTACTGTCCCTGTGACTGTGTCCCAGACAATTTGCATACCCCTCTATTAATAGTATGCAAACATGTTTCTATTTTCATGTAAGCACAATTTAAATACTAAAGAGATCAAAGGAAATAAGAAAAGGAAAAGGAGGGGCAATATATCATTTGTACAAAAAAAAAGAAAAAGAAACTCAGAAATTCCAAAAGAAATGCTCAAAATAGCCAGCAAAGACAGAATTCTTTTTCTTCACATTTGCATGTATTATTTCTAAAATGCTATTTGATGCTGCATCTACTTGCTGTTCTCTCTCAGATCAAAAATCTGGCTTAAGTAAATGTGTGTTCTTATTCTGAAGATTCATTCCAGGGACTTTATGAATTGATTGGACTTAAAAATTAATGGCAAAGGAAGGGAGTCTTTCTCATTTTTCTTTTCTGGAGCAATTCACAAGACAAAGAGACTCTTATAGTTGTTTCTGGACATTTCATAATTCCACGCATGTCAGCGATATAAAGAAGAAAGGAAAAGCTCAGTGTCATTAAGCTTCGAGGAATGAACATTAAATGAAATGTAAAACAATGTAAAAAGGCAGGTTAGCGGGGCTGGTATTAGTCTTTACCTTTGTGAGACTTCCATGACATGCTAATTAGGTCAATTTTATCAGGTAGGATGCCCTTCCCGCATTAACTAATAAGAGGTCTGTTTCTACCCACAAAGTACATTTGTAGAGGAATGTACATAGAAATTTCTATCATCAAAGGCTTAACTAGACATGCAGGATCCATAAAGCGAGAAAATATGTGCCATAAATCTCCGCGTTTTCAAACTTGAAACAAATTTGAGCGATGGATTTCCAGCTCGGGGGCAGGAACATGAGAGATGGGGTGCCTGAGTGATTTCCCTGCAGGACACGCTGTGCAGTGTTTTGCGTCATTATAACCCAGCCCCGGGGCCAGGAGCCGAGTCCAAAGTGAGGTGTTACGTTTCTGCGAAGAAATTTAATCAGAAGAGACATTGTATGCTAAACACATCATCCTTCAAGCTCTCCTGATAGAATACAACAGACAAACTACATCAATTAAAACGGTGTAACAAAACACTGAGGAGAGCAGGAAGGAGAAAATTGCTTGTGGTACTTCAAAGGTACCACATGTAGGCTGCACCCCCGGGGGGTTTCCCGGGAGGTAGAAGGCAGGGGGAGCCAGCATGCTTTCCAGCTGCAGAGCCCCTGCCGACCCTGGGAGGGGGGGCTCAGGTTCTAGCTCTGCAAACACACCCCCAAGTGTTTGCCTCGAGGACTGCCTGGAAGAGACGCACCTAGGAATGAGACCGCAGGAGCTAACGTGGGGATGCCAAGGCTCTGAACTGAACTGTGAGAAGCAACCAACACCCCCCATTCATCCAGGGGCTCCCGGGGCGCCGCCCATGGAGCGTCTCTTTGCATGCTCCAGCCCCAGCGCAGGGTCAAGGTCAATGCCCAGTGCTGTGTGTTAAGTGAACTAATTCATTACCAGGGACCAACCCGGAAGTGGCTGCTGTGGCAGACATACTCTAGGCTGGCCCCAGGACCCCGCCTCCTGGCGCCTGCTCTGTGCAGCCCCTCTGCTTGCGTGCTCAGGGCTGGTGACTTGTACCTGGCTAATAGGAGGTGAGATTTAACATGGCCGAGGTGCCAGGCTGTAGGGGAGCACGTGCATGTAATTACGTAATTGGGGGGCCCCGTCTTGCTGGCTTTGACCAAGCCAGCTGTCATGCTGAGAGCTGCTGGTGGAGAGGGCCAGTGGGCTGAGTGCCCACCTGCCAGGGAGAAACCGGGGCCTGGGCTGACAGCCTGCCAGCAACCACATGTCCTCACAACCTGCGGGAGCTGAGAAGGGGACCTCGAGCCCCAGAAAAGACAGCCACCCTGGCCTATACTCTGTAGCCATGCAGAGACTCCAGCTGAGCTGGGCCATGAAGTAGGAACTGGGCGTTGCCATGGGCTGCCGAGACTATGGGGATCCCGTGGCACTGTGAGAGGCAACCTGTGGGAACCCCTTTCACGTCCCATGTGGCTCAGGGTTCCCGTTCAGGGTTCGGGTTCTAAAGGAGGCTACACGCAAATGAAAGGAGACTAGAAACGTATTAATTTGGTGATATTGGGGGGCCAGGTGGGAGCCTTCCTCTAGTGCAGTGGTTCTCAACCTTCCTAAGGCTGCGACCCTTTAAGACAGCTCCTCATGGGGTGGTGACCCCCAACCATAAAATTATTTCTGTTGCTACTTCATAACTGTAATTTTGCTACTGTTATGAACTGTAATGTAAATATCTGATATGCAGGATGTATTTTCATTGTTACAAATTGAACATAATTAAAGCATAGGGATTCATCACAAAAACAATATGTAATTATATATTGTGAAATATTTCTTTCTAATTACAAATAAATGAAATTTTGTTTTGAATCGTGGTGTAGCATGGGCAACAGTCTTCCTATGACAACAGTAAACTACATTGCTACACTTTGCTACACTGAGGAGCGTGTGTTGGTTCCTAAGACCATGGGAAATAGGTGTTTTCCAACAGTCTTAGGCAACCCCTGGGAAAGGGTCGTTCGACCCCCAAAGGGGTCGCGACCCACAGGTTGAGAACCGCTGATCTAGTGGAAAGACTACCCCAACCTTTGGCCTTGCCATCCCTTTTATTAAGACTCTTGGACACACCCATAGCCTTTAGGCAGGAAATTCCAAGAACAGAAATTTACATGAGACAAACAGGTAGAGGCTGCTTCAGTGAACAATGTTTCCACTAAACCGTGAGTGGTTAGCTCTGACCTTTCAGAGCAGTTAAGGTGGACCGGCCTTCTGGTCTCCTGGCCACATGTTTCTATTAGTGAGACGATGTTTGGTCTCGGGCAGCCACCAAAGCAACTGAGCGGTGAGGTGCAGCTGTGCCTCTTCACCAGCCCTGGCATGGCTCTGCGCCCGGTGCTTCCCCCGGAGCCTGGAAAGACCATCCCAGCTGTCCTTCTGCGTGTGCGCTGGCTGCTCTTTACACACACAGGAGGGGCTAATGCACCCACCGTTCCTGCTGCCCCAGCACCACTTCTCATCCCCGAGTGCCCGTGGCCCAGGCCAACCTGCACCCCAACCCATGTCAGCCGTCTCCCACAGACTGGGTCAATCCACAGGCAGTAAGTTTTACAGACACGGTTTTACGGTTTCTTACGGACCTTAAAACACGAGAGAAGGGGGAGAAAGAATATTCTGGCAGCTGCAACTGCTAGAATCATAGAGTGCTAGAAATGGAAGGGATCCCAGGATTGTGGGTGTCAAACTCCCATCCCACAAAATAGGAAGCTGGGTTGAGAGTGAGCAGCAGAGAGATTCGGGATCACACAGGTAGATAATGGGGGGTGGGGGGAGGGGGCGCCAGCTTTCCGTTTCACCACTCCTTCCTGCCCTTCAAATCCAGGCTAAAGACTTCTCCAGTCTCTCTCATTCTATGCATTCTATGGCCCAAGAATTTTCCCACGCATTATGCCTATCTCTGAAAGAAATCCTTCCCTCTTCTTAATTCCCCCCCCATGCTCATTTTTATTTTTTAATTTACCGTATTTTCCGGCATATAAGATGATCCCCAACTTTTCCAGTTAAAATAGAGAGTTTGGGATATACTCACCCTGTAAGATGACACCCGGCGTATAAGACGACCCCTGACTTTTGAGAAGATTTTCCTGGGTTAAAAAGTCGTCTTATACGCCAGAAAATACTGTTATAATGTAGAGCTCATATACAAAATTGTATTCATTCCAGGTGAACAACACAGTGATTTGGCATTTATTCCTTCCAGTGCGGTCACCACAGTGAGTCTAGTAGCCGTCTCTCACCACGCAAGGTTACGATAATGTTGCCTGCTTTTCTCTGCTGGACATTCCATCCCCGTGACTTACTTCCTTTTAGAATCGGAGGTTTGTACCTCTTAGGCCCCTTTACCGTTTCACCCACCCTCCCCCTCTCCCCTCTGGCAATCATCAGTTTGTTCTCTGTATCTATGAACCTGACTCTGTGTTATTGGTCTTGTTAGATTCCACATATCAGTGAAATTATATGGTATTTGTCTTTCTGTGACGTATTTCCCTTGGCATAATGCCCTCGAGGCCCATCCATGTTATTACAAATGGCAATATTTCATCCTTTTGATGGCTGAATAATATTCCAGCACATATATATTACATTGTCTTTATTCCTTCATGTACCAGTAACACCTAGGTTGCTTCAATGCCTTGTCATTGTAAATATGCTTCAGCGAAATAGGGCTGCATATATCTTTTGGAATGAGTGTTTGTGTTCTGTTGAAATCAGTACCCAAAAGGGGAATTGCTGGATTGTAGGGTAGCTCTAGCTTTAATTTTTTGAGGTTATGCCATACTGTTTTCCACAGTGGCTGCACCAGTTCACACTCCCACCAATCGGGCAAAAGGGTTCCCTTTCTCGACATCCTCACCAACGCTCATTGGTTGCTGATCGTTTGATAATCGCCGTTCTGACAGATGTGAAGTCATCTCCCTGTGATTTCCATTTTATTTCCCTGGTGATTAGTAAGGTTGGGTTAGAAGAATTAATGTTGCTGAAATGTCCATACTACCCAAAGCGTTCTACAGATTCAATGCAATCCCTATCAAAATGCCCATTACAACTTCCCTAGAACTAGAGCAAATAACCCTAAAATCTAGACGGAACTACAAAAAGACCCCCACCCTGCCAAGCAATCTTGAGAAAGAAGGACACTCCCTGACATCCAACTAAAACACAAAGTTATAGTAATCAAAACAGCATGGTACTGGCCCAAAAACAGACACACGGGCCAATGGAGCAGAATAAAAAGCCCCCAAATTCACCCACACTTATACGGCCAATGAATCTAAGACAAAGGAGGCAAGAGGATACAATCGGGAAAAGATATTGTCTTCAATAAACGGTGGTAGGAAAACTGGACAGTTACACACAAAAATTAAGCTGGCTCATTTTCTTCCACTATTCAGAAGAAATGAAAAAGGCACTCAAGACTTCGATGTAAGACCCAAAAGCGTAACATTCCCAGAAGAAAACATAGGCAGGAAGCGCTTTGGCATCATTCATAGCAATGTTTTCCTGGAGATGTCTGCTCAGGCGCAGACACAAAGGCAGAAACAAATGAGACTATCAAACCGAGAAGCGTTGGCGCATTGAAGGGCCCCATCGACAGAACAAAAAAGGCAACAACAAATGGGAGAAGGTATTTGCAAATGACATGTCTCCCAAGGGGTTACTATCCAAAATGTATAAGTAACTCAGGCACCTCAACATCAGAAAGCAACAACAAACAATCCCATTGAAAAATGGGCAGAGGATCTAAAACTGGTTTGGCTCAGTGGGGATAGAGCGTCAGCCTTCGAACTGAAAGGTCCTGGGTTGGATTCCGGTCAAGGGCATGTATCCTGGTTGCGGGCACATCCCCAGTAGGGGGCGTGCAGGAGGCAGCTGATCGATGTCTCTCTCTCATCGATGTTTCTAACTCTCTATCCCTCTCCCTTCCTCTCTGTAAAAATCAATAAAATATATATATTTTTTTAAATGGGCAGAGGACCCGAAACATTTCTCCAAAGAAGGCATACAGATGGCCAACAGACAGATGAAAAGATGCTCAACATTTCCGACCTTCAGTACCTTCAGCTTTCCCAACGCTGCTCAAGTCCCAGAGGGGAACCATGAGAGACGAAGGCCACGGCGCTGCCTTTTCCAGAAGAATCCCCTCAGCAAAGGCTCCCATGTTACATGTGCTTCACATGACAGGAGTTTAAAACGGGCCTAAAGCCGGGAACGCTCCACCATTTGTTGAGCTGTTTTGGGCTCGACCTTTGGACTTACTTGTCATTCTTCTCTGCTCCAAGCTAGCATTGGGCAGGTTTTTAATAAAAAAAAAATAATAGAACAGGGTTCTTTAAGATTGGACAGCATTTCAAATGTTCGTAATGGGGCTCATTACACACGTTTAAGACTTGAAGAGCCCCACTGCCTCGTGGTTGGCTGTTTGAAAACACAAAGGGTTGGCAGAGCACAGGCGAATTGCTCACATTTGGGGTTTTTATGTATAATTTTTCGACATATGAAAGACAAAATAAGGTGCAAAACCCCTTTCGTAAAAGACCCCAGCTGCTGCGAGGGAAATATTGTTCTCATGTGTGAAAATTCAGCTACATGGTTAAAGGGGGAAATCGGAGCATAATCTAAAAGTAAAAAAAAAAAAAGATCACGTTTCCTTAAATTCCATCTCTTACTCTGTCTCCTCCAGTTCATTCCGGCGAAGATACACACAGCAGACCTTCAGCTCCGTGCAACCGTGGCACCGAAGACGGCATTTGTTTTTAATCGCGGGAGACTAGATTTTCATTCATTTCAAGCCCAGGGTAACCGCGAGCTGATGTGGGGGTTCAGAGTGGGGGAACGAGAGGTGCCCCAGAACCGCGCCCCCTCCCACCCCCCAGTGAACGTGATCGGCCTGAGCTTTGGGCTCGGGGTGAATTGCTTTCACCTGCCGGTGTCCCCTGGTTGACGCTGACTCAGGCTGCCACAAGCTGGGGGGGGGGGGCCGCTGAAGCCAGCTAATGGGGCGCCTGAGCCGTGACATCTCGGAGGCCTCTGCTCACTTGACGTTCCCAGAGCTAAAAGGTCTCCACCTCGCTGCTGGGTTACCCCCTCGATCCTCGCAGGAGGTGGCGGGACATGACTTATGGCCGGCAGGATTTGAAAAGACAAACACTGACTTACAAATCGCCAACTTAAGAGATTTGTCTGAGTCTGCAAGTGCAGTCTGAGTGGAAGGTCATCTTCAGAATCTTATTCGTGTTGAAGACCCGTTTTCCACCTGAATAAAACGCGAGGAGTCTACAGAGATGCTCTGGACACGCTGTTATCTTCAGATAAAGCACAAATGGGACATTAAACGATGTCGCCATTTACCTAATTGTCCGGCACAGGTTCATCCCAGCCTTCCCTGGCCAACGAGTCCCAAGTTCTTGGATTCATCACGTTTTCTTTTTTATTGTGTTTATGAAAAACAGAGTAAGCACAAAAGAATATGTATACGATCTGTTTCTAAGAATCATTACAAAATGTATTCCTGTGCTTGTGTTACCGAATGAATTCAAGAAAATGAGCGTTATTGTTATTAGGGTCGCCTCATGCCCCCACCCCCCGCCTTTCCAAAGGCCTCTCAACCTCAGCACTGCCGCTGTTCGGGACTGGATACCTGTTTGCTGGGGAGGCTGCCCGGTGTGTGGCAGGATGCCATTATCCCTGGCTTCCACCCCCAGAACACCAACAGCACCTCCCGGACAAGAAAACCGAAAATGTGTCCAGATGCTGCCAACTGGAAGCCAAAAATCACCCCTGGTTGAGAACCACGTGTTTATCACCTTCTCTTGTCGTTTTAGCACTTACTAGAGGCCCAGTGCACAAATTCGTGCACTGGTGGCTTCTGGCCGGCTGGGGGGAGGGGCTGCAGGAGGTTGGCTCCCGAGGCCTGTCCCCGATTGGAGTAGGGGGGCGATTGGGAGGAGGGCCAGCTGGAGGAAGGGGCCATGGGAATTTGGCTGGCCAGCCCCAGCCTCACGGGGCTGGTTGGCCTGCTGCAGTGCGGATCATGGTAACCAGTCGTTCCAGTTGTTCCGGCCACTTGGCTTTTATATATATAGCTACTTGCAATGTGATTTCCCTTCACTGGGGAATATTCACATCTCGCTAAATATTTAAGAATATAAAAATTCTTATAAATCTAATTGTTAAATATATATACAAAACTGACAATTCAGGCAAAAGGATTCAAAACTGACAATTGAGGCAAAAGGTCTACCAGTTGATGCAATTCATCAACTGGTAGACCACTGATAACTTTGTGATAATGAGTTTTGTGGCAGTGTCTGATCTGTCCCAAAACTCCTTGACCTTCCCTTCAAAAGACAGAAGCTGTTTCTCCTCCCGCTGAATATGGGATTGCCTTGGCGACTTGTTTCCAGTAAACAGAGAAGAGCAGAAGTGGCAGAAATGACAGCATGATTTCATACTCTCTCTCAGACCTCTCCC
Source organism: Lasiurus cinereus (assembly GCA_011751065.1). NCBI lineage: Eukaryota > Metazoa > Chordata > Mammalia > Chiroptera > Vespertilionidae > Lasiurus > Lasiurus cinereus. Next base: position 2,465,157 of record JAAGEH010000155.1, read on the forward strand.
TGGTGGATGGCCAGCCTGCAGGCTTCTTTCTTTATCAAACATTAGGGAAGTCTTCTTCTATCTCTTGCTTACCAAGATTTTTACAATAAATATTGAATTTTGTTAAAAAGCCTGTTGTGCATCTATTGACACGATTATATGATATTTCTCTTCAACCTCTTGATTAATAACGTTAGTGATTTTTCTCTTATTAAAATCATTACATTTCTGAAGTCAACATTTATTTCCAAACAAATGGTCTCAATTTTGGAAGCAGAAATAAGGGTTCAAGCCTTAATTCTCCTCCAAAGTGCTTAACTTATCTAATACGATTGCAACCTTAGCAGAGAAATATAACAGATATTTTGTTTTAGATGTCCTCATAAAAAAATAGTATTTATTATTGGTGATCCTGAGCTACTTACAAGGGAATTGGCTACAAATATAAGACATTCTGGAAAAAGCAAAACTGTGGAGCAAGCAGAAAGATCAGTGGTTTCGCCCGGCTGGTGTGGCTCAGTGGTTGAGCATCGACCTATGAACCAGGAGGGCATGGTTCGATTCCCAGTCAGGGCACAGGCCCGGGTGTCAGGCTCGATCCCCAGTGGGGGCCGTGCAGGAGGCAGCCGATCCATGATTCTCTCTCATCATTGATGTTTCCATCTCCTTCCAACCTCCTCTCTGAAATCAATAAAAAATATATTTTTAAAAAGATCACTGGCTTCCGTTGGAGAGAGGGATGACTAGATGGAGCACAGAGCATTTTTACAGCAGTGACACTGATCTGTATGTTATTGTAAAGGTGAAAACATGTCATTATATGTTTGTCAAAACCATAGAATGTGCAATACCAAGAGTGACCCCTAATGTAAATTATGGACTTCGGGTGATAATGATGTGGCAATACAGATTCATCACTTGTAACCACTGGGTGGGGGGGGCGGATATGGACATCAGGGGAGGCTGTATACGTTGTGGGGAAGGCAGTGTATGGGAAAGCTCTATACCTACCACTCAATTTTGCCGCAAATCTAAAACTGCTCTAAAAATAATCTATTTTTAAAGAGGTGATTTGGGTTTTTGTTCATGTTGGAACTGTATGTTGGGGTGATTAATAGGCTCTAGGTTGAGTCCTAGACTTGGTACCCACTGAAACATGCTTGAAACATGCTTTTATAGCTTTTCATTTTGCAAAGGATGGAATCGGGGCGAGGGGAAGGAGAGGGAACGAGAGAGAGATAAACAGTTTTGAGCACTACCTTCCCATGATGTGAGACTTTAACACTACATTATTATTGGAAAATATTTATGTTTGCAAAGGCCTGCTGTGGGCGAGGATTGTTTTGATTTGTATTGCTTTGTTTTTCTAGAAAACAGAAGCAAGTATAAATAACAATCCACTCAGTGTCACAGACAAATTAATGTTCCCCGATTTTGTGATACTGTGTGCCTAAAATTGTATCTCGAGATTACAGTCATAATTACGTCTTTCTGATGTGTGTATTTGTTATTTTCTTTTTTCTGTTCTGCTTCCTGCTCTTAGTGAAAGTGAGATACCTGAACCCACAATTCCCTGGATTCTACTTGTGCATTTGTGTTGGGGGAAATACATGTAAGGCGCCATACATAAATGCTATGGTCTGGCCCTTCCAGAATGACCGTGTTTTCTGGCGTATAAGACGACTGGCCGTATAAGATGACCCCCAACTTTTCCAGTTAAAATATAGAGTTTGGGATATACTCACTCTATAAGAAGACACCCGGCATATAAGACGACCCCCGAATTTTTAGAGGATTTTCCTGGGTTAAAAAATCATCTTATACACCGGAAAATACAGTAACTAGAAGACCTCCTCAGAGGGTTAACAGCTATGCTGCCATCTGAACAGTTTCAGTCTCAAGTCAAAAGGGTAGGAGGAGGATTCTTGCTAAAGGCGGGCCAAAGACTTAGACATTAAAAGGAGGGGATGAGGCACTTGATTAGATATCAAAGGTGATTGGCTATCAAGCCTGGAAAGAAGGCCAAGACGAGGCCTAGTCAAGAAGAGGTCTCAGAGGAGCCTAGGCAAACTCTGGTCAAAGAGAGAACCTCTGTCACCCTCTACATACCAGTCCAGATTTCAGCCCCCTGTCCTGGCAACCTCAAGGGCGAACACTGATCTTTCCTAAGACCTCTGCTTACAAATGACTGCTGGGTCCCGTACGATTCCCATGCATACTTTTGAACCAAGCACCGTGTCTAGAGTAATGTATCATGATTGATCAAGCCTGTTTCATGATTTCCCCCAGTGAATGACAAAGCGCCCGCACTAGGACCAGATAGTTATAGGTCCCCCAAACTGCCCAATTCTTTGCTGACGTAACAATAAATACTTATCTCTGTATTGCATGAAATACTTTATCAAGGGCCTTCACAACAGGTGCATTTGCCTTTCATAAGAATGCTTCCTGGTAGATACTATTGTCTCTGTGGTAATGATGCGAACACTGAGTTTCAGAGACAAGTACAATGCCAAGTGTTGGACCCAGATCTTTCAGCTCGAAGGCCTGTGCTCCTTCCACTGCTCTACAATGCCAGACAAAGACCGAGGAGGCCATACTCTGTGTTTTTGTACAAGATGAACAAGAATACACTGTACGTTAGTATTAGAGTATTCATTGTAAGACTGGCCTGGTCTTCAGAGAGAGGCAAGTAAGACTCAGGTCACATGGCCTCAGGAACTGGACTCAGAGCTGGGTCTGCAAGTGGAAGGGAGATGATGCGTGGACTCCCTTAGCCCGCATTTGGTTATGTTTTAAATGCAATTAGAGATAAGGTGCAGATATGCAGCAGGTCAAACCGAAGTGCACTGGAAGGAGCCCCCAGGCAGGTGGACGCTGATGCACACACACAGCCTGTTTGTGATAACCTTGGAATGCGGCCCCGAGACCTAAGAGCATTTTCCTTTGAAGGGGAACCCCGGTGTCACCTCTCCTTCCATCTCCGGCCTTTCCCCTCCTCCCACAGCCTCTCTAAACAGAAGGCTGGCCATTCTTTCCGGATGGCTCCCCACGGGCACTCCCCTAGGGATTATCCACTCATTTCCTGGGTCGGAAAAGCCACTCGGCCTGCAGGACTCGACCCCTTTTTCCTGCCTATTTTTAAGGCTCTTTTATCCTTATCATTATTATCGGTGGTCCCTGAAATTTGAATTTAATAAGACCTAAGGCCACAAACCTGCCCCTGATGCTAACCAGCAGAGCCCCCACACACCACTGTTGACTGTCACTCAGCTGATGTGACCTTCAAGCTATTTCTTTCCAATCAATATGTTTAATATGGCCAGTGGCATGACATCCACAGAGTTAGAGGGCTGTTCTCAGTAGCTTGAAAAGGGAAAGGCAATGAGGGGAGGTTTCCACCATCTGTGAGGAAATAAATTTAATGGCAAATTTACACAACAGTAATGGCCATTAAGCAAGCCATTTCCGCTACAAGAACTGAGCCAACTAGAAAATGAATGAAATGGAAAGAGGGTAAAGAGGGGAGTAATGAAGATGAGCTATGCTTCAAGTATCTAATGTTCACATGCTTCACATTTTCAAAATTCAACTGGTTAACTCTTATTCCAATCGATCTTGCATATGCCTCTAAAAAGTGATGGAACTCAAATTTCCCAAACATCTGGAAATGTGCCAACCAAATATGTATGTGTGTGTGTGTGTGTGTGTGTGTGTGTGTGTGTGTGTTGGGAATAGGGAGTTCATCCCATTCTCCCCTTGGAAAGAACAGTAGGTACTGCTTAGGATTGCAACTAACTAGCTTTTTTGGCCTGTGCAAGTTACTTTTTTTTTTTTTCAGGTGCCCCACAAGCAAAATCAGTGTAGTTATGCTGGTTTCAGAAAGCTCTGGTAAAAAATGAGATCTGTGTGGAAAACAGTCCAGTTCCAAGCAGAATGGATGATTATAGAAAGCTGCTGCATTTTTATTGGTGTTATTAAGAGTTCTGCAGGTCAATGTCTAGATATATGTCAATATCTAAAGTCAAATCTAATTCTGCATGGCAATATTTGAATACCTGTATGGAAATATGTAGATATCTACCACCATTTTTCCTTCCAGGCATGTGAACTGAGCTAATAAACTGCAGGTCAAGAAATTAGGAAAGCATAGTATATTACAACTTTGTTTTCTGGACTACATATTATTTGCCTTTCAGCTGGAGAACCAAGGCCCAAATGATATTAAAACCTCTATAATAAGTGCTAAATAAGAGAATATATTTTTGCATCAAATACATGGAATATTTATATATATATACACACACATATATATATGGTTTTAGTTGTAAATATATTCATATACCTTACATTTTAACATGCTTCTCTTACGTAAAGACTACATGTGGTAGGCTGAATAATGACCCCAAAGATGTCCACATCATAATTCCTTGAACCTCTGACTATCTTACCTGAGCTGGCAAAGGGACTTGGGCAAGGTGATGGAGTTAAAAATATTGACATGAAGATATTATCCCAGATTACTCAAATGGGCCCAATATAATCACAGGGGTCCTTAGGAGAGGGGGAGGGAGAGAGGGAAGGAGCTTGAGGGATAGAGAGAAGGAGGGAGGGAGGGCGAATCTATACCAGAATGGAAGTAGAGTTCAGAGAGAGGAGAAGATGCTACACGGCCAGTTTAGAAGGTGGAGGAAGGGGCCATGAGCCAAGGAAAATGAGCAGCTTCTAGAAGCTGGAAGAAGTAAACAGATTCTTCCATACAGCCTTCAGAAGGAATGCAGCCCTGGGGACATGTTTTAGATTTCTGACCTCCAAATCTGTAAGCTAATAAATCTGTATTGTGCTGAGCCTCTCAGTTTTGGTATTTTGTTGTAGCAGCCATGAGAAACTCATACACCGCAGAAATATGATATGACTCAGCAACTCTCACCGAGAGCGCTAGAGATGTAAATGGCCATGCCTTGCACCTCTCTTTGTGGACAAGAGTAGAAGTCTGTTACCCATTTGTGCATTGACAGTGTGGAAGCTGTGATGATATACTGGAGACATGTCTAGCAAACACCACCACTGTACTATCCCATTGTTACTTTTACCGTACTGTATGCAGATAAAGACAACCTGAAGCAAATGTTCCACGTAAATATGACCTGGAGTTCTAGAGGCCTCCTATCACCTGCCAAATCTCTTCTTTGGAACCATTTGGTAGAGCAGATTGCATCACAATTTTTAAGAAACACAGAGATAAGTGGGGTAGTAGTGATCTATTGCTCTTGGACCCCAAGACAATATTGACAACAACAACAACAAATGGACTATTTTCTTTCTCATGATAGTAGTTTTGATTTTCGTTTTTTGAACCTCCAGTATTTATAGCCATCAGTTCCCTATTACTCCCAGTCACTCCGAGTGTTTCCCTCTGCTAAGCTCTTTTTCCAGAACTTCCATCCACGTCCTTTCCCATTTCCTCTTCCTATTAGGTATTATTTGACCATAGAATAATCTTCTAGAAAATTAGAGGTCTAGACATGTGAAGAAAAAAGCTGTGGTACATATATACAAAGGAGTATTACTCAGTGTTAAAAAAAAAAATGAAATCTTACCATTGTGCCAGCACGGATGGACCTAGAGGGTATTATGTTAAGTGAAATAAGTCTGTCAGAGAAAGACAAATACCATATGATTTCACTTATATGTGGGATATAAAGAACAAAATAAGTAAACAAAACTGAAACAGACTTATAGGGACAGAGAACAGACTGCCAGTTGCCAGAGGGGGGATGGGAGGATGGGGGCTGGGTGAGAAAGGGGAAGGAATTAAGAAGTACAGATTGGTAGTTACAGAATAGTCATGGGGGTGTAAAGTACAGCATTGGGGATAGAGTCAATAATATTGTAATAATATGGGGCCAGGTGGGTACTGGAAATGTCAGGGAGGAGCACTTTGTGACGTGTATGATTGTCTAACCACTATGCTGACCACCTGAAACTAACACAAAATCATATTAAATGTAAACTATATTGAAAAAATATACAGCATGAAGAGCTGTGTAGTCAAAATAATAATAATAAATAAAGTAGTGGGTTAGACAAAAAAAAAAACTTGGGAATCTCAACGAAACCCCGCCTGGCGCTATGGATAACACCTTGCTGGATTCTTGGCGGTAAATGTGATCCTGAAAGAAACTTTCCCAGGCTTTTCTGAAACATCTTCTGGCACTGAAAGAAAACTTATGGGTTCCAGGCGTGTGGCACCTTTGATCTAGGGCCGTGCCAGGAAGTGCATTCTCTATGCATTCTCCGCTTCCCGGTCTGCTGTTCCCTGGTCTGTGGCCTCAAATCCTCAATCAGCAGAAACTTTCCTCGGCTCTGTGGATTCCCTCGCCTGTCAGCTCCCTCCCTCCGTTCTTTATTCTTCTTTCTCTTTTTTTTCTCTTTCATGTTCTTCCTTTTCTGTCTCTCTCCCTCTCTGCTTTGACCGGGGCCATTTAAACCAGGTTTTCCTTACCCTCGCATGCAGGGGGCGAGTCCCTTTTCCAAGGGCACACAGGGACCATGTGCTGGGAGCCTTGGAAGGCGCTGGGGAATTTCTAACAGACTTTCTGCTTAGAATTAGCCGTTTCCCTGTTAATGTCAGAATGCGGGAGGGAGACCCGCAGATGGGAATTCAGAGGGATTTGCGCCCCCATTAGCTTCCTAGATTCGACTCGAGGGAAGGAAATGCCCTTGTGCACAGAGCAAATAAATTATTAAGTAACATGGCATCCGCTGGCCGGGCCACTTCTTTTGTCATCTGACGCTTAGAAGGTCACGTCCTACAAGCACACAAAAGTCAGAACTTGCCTCTGGGCCAGCGGGACAGTGTGGTGACCGACCTGGGTCTGCTTCCCCGGCCTGAGTCGCATTCTTGCCACTGACAGGCCTTGTGACTCGGAACCTTAGCGTCCTGGTCTGAGCATCTCCGCAGAGCATCGCGTTGCCTCCTGCTGTTGTTCTGAGGATTCAGTGGGGAAACGTGTAACACGGTGTCCGCCCATCATAAACCCAGTCACCATTATCAGCTTTTACTGGCTTGTCACTGGGAGCCGCTGTAACGAAGCACCGCGGACTGGCGGCCCATGAGCCCCAGAAATGTCTCTCTGTTCCGGAGGCTGGACGCCCGAGATCAAAGCACAGAGCGGGGCGGCTGCTGAAGGCCTCTTCCGGGCTGAGAATGGCTGTCTTTTCTCTGCATCCAGAGGGGGGGTCTCCCCTAAGAACATTAATCCCATTCATGAGGTCTCTACCTTCACGCCCTGATCACCACCCCAACGCCCCACTTCCTCAGACCATCGCACTGGGGGTAGGATGGAGTGAGGTACAAACATTGAGACAGAGCAGGGAGGGGGAGAATCTTTAGCAGCGCCATCCCATCGCCACTCCGCCCAGCACACCCTGTTCATCAGAAACCTGAGGATCCGGGCCTTACCGGCTTGATCTGGCTGCAGGCACGAGCTTTCTGGATTAGAGATCAGACAATGTCACTCCGGGCGAAGCAGCCAGAGAGCGCTTAGCACCAGTTCCCCAAGCCCTGACCCCGGGAGCCGGGGAACAGAGGCCAGCTGCTACCTCCACGTGCAGAGGAACCCCCAAATCAGGAGGCCTGAAGCTCCTCTACCTGCCACACAGCTGCCCATCCTCCCCCCACCGGAGAGAGAAGGCTCAGGCAGCAAACCTCACCCATCTGGGGAGCGGGGCGCTCTCGGACTTTATTACACCAACTGCAAGCCCAGGGCTCCGAACCAGGCCCCAAATCTCTGGCTTCGGGGAGACGCTACCTCCAGCTCCCAAAGCCTCGGCTCAGAAAACCTGATCCCCGCGGAAACGTGAAAACGGTCCCGGAGAATTGTCTCCCTGCTGGTGTCATCCGTGCGAGAGACACGGCGGCTGTCCACCTTGGGGTCAGGACAGGAGACAGAGGCTGGGTCACTGCGCCAAGCCCGCTTCTTGCACTTGCCCACCACCCATAACGATATTACGCGCTGAGTGAGAGAGCTCGCTCCTTTTTTTTAAATATATTTTATTCATTTTTCACAGAGAGGAAGGGAGAGGGATAGAAAGTCAGAAACATCAATGAAAGAGAGACATCCATCAGCCGCCTCCTGCACACCCCCCACTGGAGATGTGCCCGCAAGCAAGGTATATGCCCCCGACAGGAATCGAACCCGGGACCTTTCGGTCCGCAGGCCGACGCTCTATCCACTGAGCCAAGCCTTCGTTCGGCCGGCCGCCGTGGGTGTGCTGCAGAGATTACTGAGCCCAGCCCAGGGCTTTCCCTGCAGCGCACCCCTCACTAGACCCACTGCTTCCTCTCCAGTGTTCACACTGAACTCCGGCTCTTCTCTTTTCAGGGAGGGACTTAAAGTACCGTATTTTCCGGCGTATAAGACGACTTTTTAACCCAGGAAAATCTTCTCAAAAGTCAGGGGTCGTCTTATACACCAGGTGTCATCTTAAAGGGCGGGTATATCCCAAACTCTATATTTTAGCTGGAAAAGTTGGGGGTCATCTTATATGCCCAATGGTCTTATATGCCGGAAAATATGGTAATATGGAAAATTTACTTTAAATATTGCTGGAATCTCCCAAAGAATTTGCATTTCACATGGAACACTGTTAATAAATATCCCAAATTTGCCAGTCCAATTAAAAGGTTTCAGACAGGAAGGTATTTTGGTGGGAGGTATGTCTCACACAAAACACATCTTCAATGAACAGCTTCAAGCATATTTATGTACATTTTTTTATTTTTTTAAATATACTGTATTTTCCAGCACATAAGACAACTTTTTAACCCAGAAAAATCTTCTCAAAAGTCGGGGGTCATCTTATACACCGGGTGTCTTCTTATAGGGCGAGTATATCACAAACTCTATATTTAAACTGGAAAAGTTAGGGGTCATCTTATATGCCCAGTCGTCTTATACGCCAGAAAATATGGTATTTTATTTTTTTTTTACAGAGAGGAAGGGAGAGAGATAGAGAGTTAGAAATATCGATGAGACAGTAACATCGATCAGTTGCCTCTTGCACACCCCCTACTGGGGATGTGCCCACCACCAAGGTACGTGCCCTTGACCGGAATCGAACCTGGGACCCTTCAGTCCACAGGCCGACACTCTATCCACTGAGCCACACTGGTTTCGGTTATGTACATTTTTTTATTCAATCCATGAAAACACCCAGGGAAGAGCGCTTCAGAGGAGGAAATCAAGAGCCCACGGTTAAATGTGTCTTAGGGGTGAAGCAGAGGCGACACGGATCCAGGTCTCCACGCTTGAAGGATGCCGGGCTTTTGTTAGCACCTGCACATCCCAAACTAGCGATGCTCAACCACAGGGTGTGTGTGTTGGGGGCCAGCTCTGTAGGAGGGTCAGTAAGTCAGATTTCCCTGGCTGGGGGTTCAAACCATGACCGCCTTCAGAGAGTTCGCTATCCTCCTGGAATGAAAGCCACACTGGTTTGGGGACGCTTGCTACTGAGAGGACAGTGACCCAGCCGGGGGGATGTTCAGGGAGAAAAATCCCTGAGAACTACGAACACAGTGTTACAGTTCATCAACACCCTTACAAATGGTTAATAGAAATAATTTCACGTAGTCAGAGATCTGGCTATAAAGTTAATACCGAAATTTTAGCGCCTTCTCTTCTGGAACCAACGGTTTATGCAACATGCACACAGATATTCAGATTCCTACCTTTGCATAAATAGTTTTCGGTCTTGGTTTTCTTTCACTTACCCAGCGGTATAATGGCTTTCCTTCAGTGTATCTTTTGACAATGACAGCGAAAGGTTACATCTCAGAATGTGGAGGTCTGACTCAAGTGTGGTACTTAAATTCTAATAGTAATGAAAAATAACTCATCAGAGCGCACCCTTTGGAAAAAAGCACTCAAGGAGAAAATTGATCTTGACAGTGTGAAGAGCGCGGCTCCGCTCCGCCAGCGGGCAATCTGGGAGCCGGAGAGGAAATCGGCATTAGCATCAGATAGCAACCCCTCCAGATGCCGCAGCACCCCATCCTCCGCACAGTGCTGCGCTCCGCCACCTGCTTCCCCTGAATGAGCTGCCGCCGAGGGGAGAGGGATGGACCGCACGGCAATCTCCCAGAAGCCGGGCTTTCGCCTGTGAAATATTTGAGTTTTGTGCGTTTCTTGAAGTGGAAACATCAAAGGAACCCCGAGACAGACCCCAGCCGCGGGCTGCGCGGGCCTTCTGCTGCGTGTGCGGGGCTGTGGACCGCACTGCCCGCGCTGCGAATGGCAGAGCTTATGTCGACATGTTACACCCTCTGACTGTCCGCACGGGGACACGAAACAGCGCAACGAGGGTCTCTTCAGTGCGCTGTCATTTAAGACGTTAGAAACAGTGAGAAGCGAAGTGGTTTTGTCGGTTTGTGAAATACTACGGAACTTACAATGCGGTCTCTTTTCTGCGCCTTGGGAAACTGTCTACTGCTTTCTGAATCTGCCAACATTTTGCCCTTTTTAACAATATATATCTTTGTTGATTGCAGAGAGGAAGGGAGAGGGAGAGAGAGAAACATCAATGATGAGAGGATCTCATCATACGGGGCACTGGCACCAGGCAATTCCCCTCTGATTCTGATCTCCAGACGTAATCACTAACCATCATTTCATCATTTTATTTCTTCAACAGACGTCTATGGCGCATCTTCTCAGTGAGCCCCTGTGCTAGGAGGTGAGGGTCCGAAGCTAAGACGCAGCTGCTAGTTTCACAACACGGGCCCTCCAGTGAGGGGTTGAGACATAAATAGGTCTTCACTCTTGACTATTCCATATCCTTCCTCAAAGCCAACTCGCTTGCTTTCATTGCTTTGGCTACTTCCGAGTTGTACTTTTCCATAGGAATGAGTACTAGTCCAAGTTCATTTCTGAAACTTGGTTTGTCTGCCCCCCCTGGGAAATGGCTTCCCGGGAAGACTCCATGTGTCTCAAAGGCATAAGCTATACACAGAGCCTCGGGGTGCACAGCAGCTGGTGGCTCGGGGCCCCTCTTGCTTTGCGCTGCAAATGATGAAAGGGACCACGTGGGCATTTGAAAGCAGCTAAAATCCAGGGAGATGAAAATTAATTCAAACTGAACCAAATATTTACTAGGGCGGCTTTAAAATCTTACAAATGTTGAAATCTCCGAGAAGGAACATGAATTATGGTGACAGTATATTTGCTAATAGTCTTTGGTTGCGTTTGGCAAAAGTCAGCTTGAACTGGTTTAGGCAGAAAAGAGATTTATTGTAAGTCCATGGGGTGCCTCATAGAACCCAGGGCAGGAGGAAGTTAGGCCTCAGAGAGAAAATGTAAACAAGAATCAGAAAAGAGTTCCCCCAAGAAAAGACTGAGGTGTGCCTGCGTAGACATGTACGTACATGCATACTGTTGATGGGCTTTTTCTGCTTCTCTTTTTGTGGCAGGATATAGCTAGCCTAACACAGCCTCAAGTTCAGTGAGACTATCCCAAGAGCACTGAGCTCAACTGTCTTTTACTACCAATTTGCGTTCCCACGAAACAACTTCATTGGCCTATTGAGTCCGGCGGACAATCCTGATCTAATCACCTTCAGCCAAGGTGGACACGGCCATCGATACATCCAAGCTTCCGACAAATACGTATTAAGTGCCTCCTGGGGAAATCGCAGTGGCCACATGGATACCTGCATTCCTGTGCCTAGTTCTCAAAGGGGAGGATAGCTTATGACTTCCCCAAACTCCCCCAAAGATTTCCACCATGCAGTCTGTAAGTTTTAAAAAAATGGTTTTAAGTCTTGAAAACTTGCTATATCATGGGGTTTCCCTAGGATCCTAATCTTAATCTTTAGCCTTCATGCATGTATTCCTTTCTTTCAATGGCAATTACTGAGTCTCTTCTGTGTATTGGATGCCAAGGAGACAAGGATGCCCTAGTCTTGAAGGGCTTAAGTCCCTTATGAGGGATTCAGACTTTTGAACAAAATTCAGCAAGTTTTATTAAGGTGCAGTTACAGACATATACATAAGAAATATTGGGGAACCAAGAGGTAATGAGGTTCATTCAACCCTGGGCCAGGAAGGGATAGAAAGCTGATTTTGTGTTACTCTGCCTTTATATTATTTAATTCTTACATATTACCTATTAATATTTCATTATTCCTGGAGGAATCTTAAGTGCATATTATCAAGTGAAAGAAGCCAATATGAAAAGGCTACATAGTGTATGAGTCCAACTCTCTGACATTCTGGAAAAGAAAACTCTACGGGGACAGTTAGAGGACCAGGGGTTGCCAGAGGTAACGGGCGGAGGAGGGAGGTCAACAGGCAGACCTGGGACTCACTGCTGCGAATGAGGAATTTCCCATGGGTCAGCACGGGAGCAGTGTACAGTTCAATGGAATAAAATACAGTCACATAACCATCACCACCATCCCTCTCTAGACCTCTTTTGTAAAAATATACTTTTATTGATTTCAGAGAGGAAGGGAGAGGGAAAGAGAGAGAGAAACATCCATGATGAGAGAGAATCATGGATTGGCGGCCTCCTGCCTGCCCCACACTGGGGATGGAGCCCACAATCCAGGCATGTGCCCTGACAGGGAATCGAACCCTGACCTCCTAGTTCATAGGTTGACGCTCAACCACTGAGCCATGCAGGCGGGGCTGCAGACCCCTTTTTATCTTCTCAAACAGAAACTCTGTGCCCATTAAACAACCCACTCTTCCTTCCCTGGCCCCGGAAACCTACAATTCGACTTTCTGTCTCTAGGAATTGGCTCAAGTTTCTTGAAGTGGATGAATGCAACCCAATTGGGTCTTTAAAGGAGCATGAAGACATACACCCATAAACCACGTGCAGGGGAAACAGAAGAGATAATGGATGAGAATTGGACTTGCCAGAATGAGTAATATGTGCTGGTGTAAGTTCCTAATAAGCGATGCTGCTGCTAAGGAATCTGACTCACACCCTATCACCTCCTTCCCTCGTTTCCCATCTCAGTCACCAGATTCTAAATTATCTTTGTGGCATTCAACTCCTTTAGACTAAGAATGCTAATGACGGGTAAGAGCAGTGAAAAACCAAAATACTATATTATATATATATATATATATAATGCCCATTTTCGTTTTCTTTTTTTCTCATCTTGGAAAGCTGGTGTTACTGAACAGTCTGGGTAGAATCCTGTCATCGGCATTAGATGCAGAAAAAACCCTCAGACAGGGCGAAGCTGGGTGCTGCTGCTAGCCAGGCTGGGAGGTCACGGCACAGGAGCGAGCCAGCATTCCTCGGGATGCCGAGTTCAAAGGAAACTCGCGTCAATTTGAGCTTCGGCAAATCCCCAGGCCAAAGGTAGACTTTTCAGTAAATTAATAATCTCTGATTGACATCTGATGAGTTCTTTCAAAGACATTTCCCTTCACACGGCCCTGACCCCTGACCTTACCGAATGAATGGGGTGACTTTTTTATTATGCCTTGGTCTCTCTCTCTCGCTCCAGAAGCCTTGAGAATGCCAGCTAATCGATTTAGACTTAGGCCTTTCTGCAAAAGCTAAATGTTTGGGACCTTTAATTTTTATAACATTGATTTTGGAGAAGTGTGCTTTAACAGAAATTCCAAAAGTAAAAGATCTGGTGAGAAGGGAAATAATGTTTCGTGGGTGCATTGGGTATTTACCCGAATAAGCAGCTCTCCAATGATGTGTATAACACTGTCATTCTTGGCCCTAATGACGGAGAAGATTGATATTGTAAAGTCAAAAGTGAAAAATTAAATGCAGGCCTCGAAGCTTCGTTCAGGGGTGAAGATGTATGTTGCATTGCAATCAAAGAAGAAATCCGAAGCTGGCATTAAGGGAAAGAGAAGTGACATTGACTGAGTTCCGCCAGGAATCTGCTAGGCCGTGTGCTTGACCTCACTGCACTGCAAAAGCCGCTGCTCTCCAGATGAGTCACCTGTTTAAGGCCACAGAGTTGAAAAGTGGCCAAATCATTTCTTCATTTGGAATCCGTCACTGGGCACCGAAGACGGGCCAAATGTGGAGGGCCAACATGAATGTGCATGGAAGTCCTAATACGTACCAAGCGCCCCTCTACGTGAGTTATCAAGAACCCTCACACCTATCCCTGAAACTAATACCAAGTAACACTGAATGAAACTATAACTGAGAAAAAATTTAAAAAGAAGAGTCCTCATCCCAATCCCAGCCATCAGATGATATGACTATCTTTGTGTTGACTGTGGAAGCTAAAGACAACGAATAATTTTTCCCAAGCCCCATGGAGAGTGAGTGATGAAGCTCAGTGTTGAATCTAGATCCAGCGGATTTAAAAGGCAATCTTTTTCTGGTTGTGGTTTCATTAGCCTCTCTGAGCCTGTTTCTAGCCTAGAAAATGGGCCTCACGACAGTCCTGTTCACAGCAGCTGGAAGACGGAACAACCCCAGTGCCCACAGAGTGGTGAACTCACAAACCAGGGCGGCCCCTCCGTGCAGCGGAGTGTCACTGAGCCGTAAGAAGCAATGAGGTCCCAACACACCCCACAACACGGATGAACCCTACGAACACTGTGCTAAGGGAAAGAAGCCGGACATGAAAGGCCACATCATGTGTGATCTAATTTTCAGGAATGTTTGGAATCAGAGGGACAGAGTAGATGAGTGTTCGCCAGGGGCTGGGGCTAGGGGGCAACGGGGAGCGACTGCTAATGGGTACAAAGTTCCTTTCAGAGAGACATCGATCAGCCGCCTCCTGCACACCCCACACTGGGGATGTGCCCGCCACCAAGGTACATGCCCTTGACCGGAATCAAACCTGGGACCCTTCAGTCCGCAGGCCGATGCTCTAGCCACTGAGCCACACCGGTTTCGGCCCACTCTTTATTTTTAATTTATAATTAATTGTTGAAAGTATTCCAGAAACCCCCCCTGTCCCCCACTGACTCCCTCCACCCTGCTCCCGCCCCCTCCCCAGGCCTGCCCTGGACTGATTAGCCCCCTCATTTCTATGGAGCAACATGGTTCGCTGGCAGCCTAGATAATAAGGGAACAAGAGTTGAAAATTGGCCGTATTTTAAACTGTCTTCCCAACAACGTATTTGCTTTTTCTGAAACGTATGTATTTCAAAAAGGAAAAGCAGTTTAAAATATTGCTGGTCTCCACATATTCAAATGGAGCCCGTGTCAAGGAAGATGTTAGGTCCGATTTTAAAGGCCGTGCCCATTCTAGACCCAATGGGACGTGATGGAGCACTTACACTCATTACGGTAAACACAAGTCCTCCTTAAACACCACCGATTATCACCTCCGTGGCCTGTCAGTTCCCCCAGAACCCGGTACAGCCCCAGATTCCCCCTTCCCTTTGGCCGGAGGATCCCGATCTGGGGAACACGGGGCCATCTGGTTCCCCTTTGGAATTGCCGTGTATTATAACACACACTCACATGTGATAAAAGAAAACGCAGGAACATATGGTGCGAGGGCGGCAGGCATTTGAATGATTGCACCAAGGGCCACTTTCAGCTCATTTTAGACGTGGCCAACATTTTCTTAAAAACCTTTTTTTTTTGCAAAGTCATTTGCAACAGTATATTTGTTTGCCCAGCGTGATTGCGTCCTTAATCCGCTCTTTTGATGTGAAATCAGAAAGTGACAGTGAAGTGGAGGGACCATAAATCAACAGGTTACCACGGGGTCTCCCTGGCTCCGAATGTCCCGTCAAGCAGCGCATATTGAGGCAATTCTGGCAATTGGGTTATCTCGAGCAGGGGAAAGTCCACGAGGAGAAAAGGGGTGCGGCGGGGGGGAGCAGAGCAAGCGCAAAGCAGCTTGCAGTTCCTGGTTGGAATCAGGGCGCTCAGCTTCGTCTGCCTGGGGACCACGTGTCCGAGGCCCTGTCCGGAGGTGGCTCCAGGTCGGTGGCCCGCAATGACAGCCTGGTAGGACTGCCCGGCCTTGGTTACAGTAAAATCTCTTGCTTTCCAAAGTGGAATCTTTATTTGCTCTCCCAATCCAAGGCTACGAAACATTACTTTACCTTTTATTTAACAGCTACTTAGGGGCACTGGGTGGAAGGGGGGAAGGGACTGGACAGTACAGATCAGTGGTTACCTATAGTCTCAGGGACATAAAGAACAGCACAGGAAATGCCGTCAATAGTGTGGTAACATCTCTGCATGGTGCCCGGTGGGAACTCGAAATCTTGGAGGTACCGTTTTGTAAAAGTGTGATTGTCTACCCACTGTCTATACACCTGAAACTAATACGAAATAATGTCCAATGTCAACTGTAATTGACAAAAATTACATAAAAAATGTAAGAAAATGATAAATTTTGCCAAAACCAGTTTGGCTCAGTGGATAGAGCGTCGGGCTGCGGACTGAAGGGTCCCGGGTTCAATTCCGGTCAAGGGCATGTACCTTGGTTGCAGGCACATCCCCAGTGGGGGGAATGCAAGCGGCAGCTGATCTATGTCTCTCTCTCATCGATGTTTCTGACTCTCTATCCCTCTCCCTTCCTCTCTGTAAAAAATCAATAAAATATATTTTAAAAAAAGAAAGAAAATAATAAATTTCACAAAACCATGACTTACACAGAACTTATTATCACATGACAGACGTTTCAAGGGCTTGCAAGTATATTACCTCTCATAATATAAATATTGTAATACTCAAAACAGTCTTATAATATGGGCATCATTTTTTAAATTATTATGTTTAAGGAATGTATTTGTATTAATTTCAGAGAGAAAGGGAGAGAGAGAGAGGAACATCAGTGATGAGAATTATTAATCGGCTGCCTCCTACACGCCCCACACCTGGGGATGGAGCCTGCACCCCGGGCACGAGTCCTGACTGGGAATCGAACTGTGACCTCCTGGTTCATAGGCTGACACTCAACCGCTGAGCCACGCCAGCCGGGCCCATAATTATTCTTATTTGCTGATGACAAAACGGAGCGCAGGGACACAGAACCAGTGGGGGCAGTTCTGGGACTCAAATCCATTTCTCAAATCGTTTGTTGGGATAACGAAGACAGACACATGGTTGTCTCAGGAAAAGGGGTGCATGTGGCCTCTTGGACTGAACCATGGAGCCGAGAGCCTCCAGGAGCATGCAGGCCTGGAACTCCCCCCCCCTCAGGCATGGCCGTGTCTGCCAGGCCTCCCCTTCTCTCTGGGGTCTCTGAGCCCCCAGCTTGCTGAGGTCTCTCGTGGTTCCTACTCTTCCTCACAGATCCTGCGCTTTAAGCTCTGCCAGAGCAGAGTCCTTCGTCCTCTCCCTGATTCCCCTCAAGTTTCTCCAAAAAGTGGCTGGGGACTCCGCTAGGCCAAAGCCCAGCACGGTTCCCTGCACAGCCGAGCAGTGCCTTGCCCGGAGGCAGGACCCCTCCTGCCACAGCAGGATTCCAGGGGGCACAGTCTCCAGAGAGGGCTCCCGGGAGTGCTCTCGCCCCCACATGTCTGTGCTGTGAGATGGGGGTCCGTTTCCCTCCGCTGGGGTCCGGGCCGGCCGGTGGTCCGCCTCGGTCAGCGGTTGTGGTGGCAGGGACTGTGGGTGCCGCTGAGAGCAGGTCTTCGTGTTACTGGCAGCTCCTGTCTCCCTCCTGGCACCAGCCACCATGTTAGGGGTCTACCACCCTTTTAGACAGAAGCCCACGCCCTTGTGCCATGTGAGCGGGAGAGAGAGAGAGAGTCAGACAGACAGACAGGCCAGCTGACCTGGTAGATAGCATGGAAATCCCAGACATATAAGCACAACTTTCTCGGATGTTCTGGCCCAGCCTAGCTGCCAGGTGACACCACCAAGCGACTGATGTCCGCTGACACCCGTGGACCAAAAGGGTCATCTATCTGAGCCCTGCCCAGACTCCTGACCCACCATCGCAACGAATAATCAGTCATCACTGCAAGGTTCTGAGATGGGCACTGCTTTGTTAAGCAGCAAGAGAGCACGAAACGGTGGGCCAATGTGTTGTGTTAATCCTCACCAGAGGGTATTTTCCCGTTGATTTTAGAGAGAGTGGAAGGGAGAGGGAGAGAGAGAGAAACATCGATATGAGAAAGACACATCGATTGGCTGCCTCCTGCATGCCCCCCAACCGGGGCCAGGGATTGAGCCTGCAACTGAGGTGCCTGCCCTGGACTGGAATCGAACCCCAGGACTCCTCAGCCCACAGGCTCTGCTCTATCCACTGAGCCAACCAGCTAGGGCCAGCCGGTTTGGCTCTAATGACATTTTTTTAAAAATATATTTTATAGATTTTTTTACAGAGATGAAGGGAGAGAGATAGAGAGAAACATCGATGGGAGAGAAACATCAATCAGCTGCCTCTTGCACGCCCCCTACTGGGGATGTGCCCGCAACCAGGGTACATGCCCTTGACCGGAATCGAACCTGGGACCTTTCAGTCTGCAGACTGGCGCTCTATCCACTGAGCCACACCGGTTTCGGCTCTAATGACATTTTCATCAGAGGAAATAGGGTCCAGCTAATAAATGGCCGAGAGCCCAGTGGCTGTCCAGGAGATGCCCGCCAGTGGGGCCAGGGGAAGCAGCGACCACTGGCCACCACAGGACCCACCTCTCCCTCCCCCGCCATCCTGGCCTCACCCCTGCCCTGCGAGCCAGTCTTTGGGGGGAAGCGTGTTGATGTAACTGCCACAAGGTCGCTTAGCTGAGATGTGAACCTTTTCTCTGTGTGATGCCTCCTCCCTTCCACTGATAGGACTATAACCCCAAAGCCACAGGCCCCAGCTCCCCGAGCCCCCGTGGCTGGATGCAGGGCACAGCTGACGGTAACCCCATGTCCCTCATGCCAGGCCATGGCCTCGCCGGCAGCTGCTTCCTGGGAACCAAACCCCGAACCCACTCTGATGGCCCTGAGAGTAGGGCACCTCCTTCCAGGGTTTGCCTGCTGTCTCTGTCCCCAGCATCCGCTCACTGACCCCCGCAAGGTGTGGCCTGCGCCGGTGGCCCAGACACAAAGGTGGCAACTCCAAGCTTGGCATCGAGGAGGCTGGTGGAGGAGCAGATGGACACGAACACAGCAGTGGAACACGGCACCCCAAGGAGAAGCCCCAAGAACTGCTCGGAAAAACCCCAGTTCCGGAATAAGACCGGGGGTGAGTGCGGAGACCCTCTTGGAGGGAGAAGAATGGACTAGACTAGAAGCAAGACTCGGATTTGTCTGGAGAGAAGAGGGGGTTCAGAACCCCAAGGACAAATCTGGTAAAAAAAAATATATATATACATATTTAAATTATTTGAAGCTACTCAAAATGAAAACAGACTTAGGTTTAGATTGATTGAGTTACAGGATAAAGTCCCTCCAAACAATCGAAGTTTCAGTTAGTTGCATGAAGAGTTGAATAAGCAGAACAGTCCGTTAACCGTGGCAGTGGGAAGACGGTCACAGAGAAGGTGAAATTCGGGCCCACACCCAGCAAAGGAGTGGCCAGCGGATGGCAAGAGCCACAGCAGCACAGTGGCCTGGACGCGTCTCCTCGGTCGCTTGGTCCCCATCCCCGCCTGACTTTGGGTCGTGGCGCCGGCCAGCTGGCAGGCACTGCTGGTCTCCCCAGGGCACAGCACGCTGTGTCTCTGCACTTGCTTTGCTGAGGGAGGGGCGCTTCTCTACAGAGCCCAGGCTCATAAATCCACGTGGGCAGGTGCCATCCAAAAGGCCAGGGTCGATGTGCCTGCCACAGCCCTCAGCTAGGGAGAGGTGGTGCCCAGCTGGCCGGTGTGGCTCAGTGGTTGAGCACCAGCCTATGAACCAGGAGGTCACGATTGGATTCCCGGTCAGGACACATGTTTGCGCTGTGGGCTCCATCCCCAGTAAGGGGGCGTGCAGGAGGCAGCCGACCCATGATTCTCACCACTGATGTTTCTATCCCTCTCTCCCTCTCCCTTTATCTCTGAACCAATCATTCATTACTTCTTAAATGAGAGGCGGCAGTTAGTGGATAAATGCCCCCACCTTCTATGCTTCTGGGTGATTCTTAGGCACGTGCATGGTTACTATATGTAGGACTCCCTGGTAGGACTGAGCCACTGTCACAGCTGTGACCCACTCATTAACACACCCCTTATTAGCTTCCTCCCTCCTCCCCCCTCTCCCTCCTCCCTCACTCGCCCCTGCTTCCTGTGATCACCTCTCAAATTAAAAACCTGCATCTGAGTCCTTATCGCAGGCGCGCATCTCGGGGACTAAGACCCAGAGACAGCTGGAAACGAGGGGCAGAACAGATGAGGTGCCAAGGAGGACTGCACACTTTGGGTGAAAGGCGAGAGGCTGATGGAAGCCAGAGAGGTCTTTCCAAAGCAGACCTCCTGCATCCCCAATCGCCCCAGGGCTGACCTTGCCTACAGACCACCTCCAGGGACACCCGGAAGAACCGAGCCACCACTGGCTGAAACCTGAACAGCCAGGCAGGCATGCTTCCAGAAAGCTCTTTGTAATAAAGGGTGCCAGGAGTCGCTCACTATGGATGCACCCAACGTGGATGGATCTCCGGGGTGTGCTGAGTGATACAACCAAGTGACAAAAGTAGAGCGAGGCCAGCAGTGGCCAGGTGCTGGGGCAGAGAGAGAGTATGACTTAACACGAGGGGTTTTGTGCTGATGGAACAATTCCGCATCCTGACTGGGATGGTTACTTGGATCTACACATGTGGTCAAATTTCAGAGGAATACATACATGAGAATGCTAATAGGACTGTATCAGCGCTCATTTCCTGGTCTAGACAACTCGCTTTATGTAAGATATGATCACGGGGGGAAGCGGAGTGAAGGATACACAGGAAATGTACTATTCTTCCAATGTCTCCGTTTTAAACTATCAGAATAAAAAGTGATCAAACTGGAAAACATTTTTAAAAATAGAATGCTAAAAGGTGGGGGGAGAGGGGGAGAGAGAGACAGAGAAAGAGAGAGAGAGAGAATGTTTTGTCCATATTCCTGGCATCCAGGGATGAACTAGTGAGGCAATCCATGTCAAGGGCCTGCTCCCGTCCGTTCGGAAGAAACATTATCATTATTGTGATTGACAAAGATAGTACAAACTGCTGTTGCAGCCACCCATCAGCCAACAGGCTAAGAATTCAGTGAAGGCGTTTACTGCCGCGCTTGAGATAAGGAACTGAAGTGTTATCTGAACATTTTCCTTCTCCTGATTCCCCTGGGCCCCGACTGCTAAGGAGAATTTCAACTCGGCTGAACGTGATTCAGACTGAAGCTGGGAGCTGGGGAGGGGGGCGCTGATACCAGTGACCAGGAAAGCAGCCTTTGATCGGGGCATCAGCCAGTGAACTTTATGCAGCAATGGCATTGAACCTGATCGCGATGAAAAGAAGATCTGCCTGCCAGATGTATGGCTTCCACACAGAAGGCTCCGGCCCTTGCAATGGAGGTGCACGCATGCGTGTCTGAGCGTCCCGGGGCCCAAGCAAGCATTGGCCTCAACGCCAGATGACGGGCTGCGGAGCTGGGCCAGGTGGCGAGGCAAAGGCTGCAGCCACATGAAGGGAGAGGCGGCCACCGAGCAGATGTTAGAAACCCAAAGGAGGCTCTTGGAAGGAGAGCAGAATTCCTCGAGAGCTTACAAAGTTTAAATCTTTTCCTGCAGGCCGCGAAGCGGACCATCAGTGGGGAATGTTTAACCATATTTTGTAGAGCGTGTGAGGGGCCTGAGCATCACAGAAACCTCGAGTGTTACAGCTGCCCGTTGTTAACCTGAAACATCCTCCGAGGTGCACATTCCACGGCCACCTCCCGCGGGCCGTTTATCTTTGAACAGAGGAAGGGCTGAGAGTTCACAAGTCATGAGAACAGGGAAGGGAGAGAACCCACAATGCAAACGGGAGCAGAGGGCCGGAATAATGTGTGCCTGCCTTCCAACCGGAAACCTTTCAACCCAAGTGACAATAGCACCAGTAGGAATTTGCTATGAACAGCGAGCCTGCCAAGAGGTATCTAACTATCGTATTTTCTGGAGTATAAGATGACTTTTTAACCCAGGAAAATCTTCTCAAAAGTCGGGGGTCTTCTTATACACCGGGTGTCATCTTATAGGGCGAGTATATCCCAAACTCTGTATTTTAACTGGAAAAGTTGGGGGTCATCTTATATGCCAGAAAATACGGTACTTCTCCCACCCAATCAGACCTTACAGCAGAGTTTCCTCACCCAGATTAAGCTGTAGACCTGCCTCGGTATTCTAACTTCCCAGACTGAGACCACCATTTCTCAGGAAAGGTTCAAGAACAGAAGAGTGGTAGCTTTGGAGATGGCAAAAATATGCCAGGCTGGCCCAGGAACCAGAGGTGGGAACAAACTGACTGTGTGGGTAAATAGTGATTTGTGAAGAGACACGTTAGAAGGGGGTCCCCTTTTCAGAGCTAAGGCTACAGGAGAGCTGAGAACCACGTAACAAGGAGGCGGACCTAAGAGAGGACCCGCCCAATTTCTGCCACTCAGTAGGTGCTCAATGAATATTTATTGGATGGCGGATGGCTAGATGGCTGGATGACTGGATGGCTAGATGGATGGATGGGTGGATGGGTGGATGGATGGATGGGTGGATGGGTGGATGGGTGGATGGATGGATGGGTGGATGGGTGGATGGATGGATGGATGGATGGATGGATGGGTGGATGGATGGATGGGCGGGTGGATGGATGGATGGATGGATGGATGGGTGGATGGATGGATGGGTGGATGGATGGATGGATGGGTGGATGGATGGGTGGATGGATGGGTGGATGGATGG
>JAAGEH010000155.1:2487939-2555734 GCA_011751065.1 Lasiurus cinereus
GATGGGTGGATGGATGGGTGGATGGATGGGTGGATGGATGGGTGGATAGATAGATGGGTGGATGTCTGGATGGATGGATGGATGGATGGATGGATGGATGGATGGATGGATAAAGAGATGGAGAAATATAGTAAAAATAGGAACACTGTGTTTCTGATTTTGGTAGCACTAAAGAATGACGCTAGAGGTGCTCCTTAATTTTTTTTAAGATCAAATGCTTTTTGTCTTCTTA
Organism: Lasiurus cinereus; assembly: GCA_011751065.1. Taxonomy (NCBI): domain Eukaryota; kingdom Metazoa; phylum Chordata; class Mammalia; order Chiroptera; family Vespertilionidae; genus Lasiurus; species Lasiurus cinereus. The sequence goes on from JAAGEH010000155.1 coordinate 2,488,172, forward strand.
AAATCAGGAAAAGTGAAATCTCTTCTTCCAGAAACACATGAGAAAGGACAAGGAAGCCCCTGTGTCATTTCTCACACTAAAGCATGTCACATTCCACCGAATTCCCCGACAGTGGTCATTCCCGCCAAGCCTGAGGCTCCTGTGAGTGGCAATGGCCAGGGGACAGGAGTCTGCGGTTGGGAGTCCAGCCTCGGGAGGAAGATCTGGGTGTGAGGCGAAGTTTTCAGGAAGATTTGTAGCTGACGACACAGGAGAGACTGGCTGGCACTTAATGGGTTACGTGACGTGAGAGGAAAATCACAGGCAGAGCCCTGGAACACCGGTGCTCATGGGATGGTGAGAAACAAAGGGTTGCCAAGGAGATGGAGGAGAACAGAATAAATGGGAGGAGAGTACAACAGTAGAGAAACACATTTCAAGATGGAGGGAATGATGCTGAACCAAGAACTTTCTTGAGTTTTCTATAGGCTGCAGAAATGGCATCGTGTGGAAGACAGGATGATTAAGAAGAAAAATATTCAACTTACCAAAATTATCAATGCCTAAAATCTTTAGAAAGTTACTGTATTATAGCATCATGTCCTACAAACGGTTGAGATATTTTACATAATTTTGTATGTGGGAACATAATTTACATATAGACCATTCTCTGCAGATGGGAAAGACTTTGAAAACAGGGCCAGTGAACTTTTTCGATAAAGGGCCAGATAGTAGATGTTTTCAGCTCTGCAAGCCGGATGGTCTCTGCCACAACTACTCAACTCGGCTGTTGTAGCCCCAAACAGCCACAAACAACATGTACTTGCATGAGCAGGGCCGTGTTCCAATAAAACTTTATTTACAAAAACAGAAGATGAGCCGGATTTGGCCTAAGGACCCCATTTTGATGATTCCTCATCTATTAGAAGATCTTTACAGAGCTTCTCCCTGTTCGCAATCCGAGGTCAAAAGGAGGAAAGCGAGTAAACCACATTCAGAACACACCTTTCCATCGGAAGGACAGGCCGATGCTGAAAACATCATGCGGACCTTTAACCATCACAGACACCGGGTTCATGGCAACGGAGAGTACTGCTTGTGGCAGAAAGTTCTTCTGTCAGTGCAGTGGTCGGCAAACTGTGGCTCGCAAGTCATGGTTTGCTGCTCTGTTGACTAATGAGTTTGCCGACCACTGACCTAGACTCTCCATTCCAATAACTGCAGGCTGTTGATCCTGTGATTAAGCCCTGGTGACAGTGCTGTGGACGGTTTAAAGCCCTTAGAATTCTGAGTTCAAGCTCCATCTCTATGAACGTGCCATTCTGTTGTTTCTTTCCACTGCTCATGTTCTACGTCACTTTAAATAGTCTGTGTAACACGAAACGAATTTTAATGAGACGTACATGTGTATGTTTTAGTTTTTTCCAAATGTGATTTGTATACATAACGCACCCACGAAGACGGGGACAGCGTAGACACAACAGGTCAGCTCCAGGCACATCTTTGGGAGGTGGGAGGAAACCAGAATTCCCAGAGAAAACCCGGGAAGACCTGGGGAGACTGCAAACTCTACACATGGCCCCTGCCTGGGAATTAACTTTTTTTTTCTCCCCAACGTTATAACAAAACCATGTCACTCAGGGACCTGCCATACATATGTCAGCTCTGCAGGCATCTGGTCTCTGTCACAACCACGCCACTCTACCACTGCCGCAGGGCCGTGGCCGGCAAACTCCTTAGTCCACAGAGCCAAATATCCACAGGACATTTCTCTGGAGAGCCACATTTTTCCAACTTCAACTTCTTCTAACACCACTTCTTCAAAATAGACTCGTCCGGGCTGTGGGATTTTGTGGAAGAGCCACACTCAAGGGGCCAAAGAGCCTCATGTGGCTCGAGAGCCACAATTTGCCGACCACTGCAGTAGGGGAAGTAGCCACAGGCAATACATGAATGGATGGGTGTGGCTGTGTGCCAATAGAATTCTATGGACAAAAACAGGGAGCAGCCAGATTTGACCTGCACATCGTGGTTTTCCAAGGACTCCAGTGGAACTTGGCCTTGTATTCTCTGGGGACCTCCTCCCGGTCGGGGATGGCCACTCTGAGGAAGGAGATAAGCAGAGCTCAGGGGAGAAACCAGTTCAGACTCTGTCTCCCAACTACCTGCCCGAAATAACGGACCGCAAACACCACCTGGCTCAACGTTTAGAGAGGCAGACGGGCAGAAACCGCCATGGCAACAAATGGTTTGGGTCAGAGGAAATGTGCGAGGCATGTATGTATACTTTTGTATTCATTTAAAATTCCCCATCATAAAATATGAAGGGGGAGGAAAAAATCTCTAATATTTCATAGGAGGTTTTTGAAAGATGGCTTCTTGGGATTAGCGTAATTCGGGCCTTCATATTTGGCAAAACTCACATCAAAGAACATTATGGCTGGACTCACAGCCGGTGTTCTCTCTCGGAATAGCATATGCATTTCGTTTTAATGATTTCTCTAGTCCCTGAGAAACTATAGGGGCTCAGCTGGCCCCTTAATCTACATGACATTTTTATGACAATTAAAATATCACCCCAAGGGGAGTCTTTCGTTCTATTGTCAGGCTTTATTGGGCTAGCGTAAACGAACACTGCAAAACAAAATTAGATAGCGAATATCATATTTAAAACATCTACTTCTTACACTTAAGGCGATACCCAGAAGATACACTGGCCTTCGGTGTCAACAAACAAAATGAATAACGCGGGTGATTAATGTCGGATTATAATTGCTCCCTAAGAGTTGGGTTTCTTTGTTTGGCTCACAGTTCACAAGATTCATCCTTCCAAACATGATGAGAATTTTAACAGCAATGAAACATCACCTTCTGTCCTCCTGTCAGTCGCTTACAGTCTAGTCGCCCCCTTTATCCTCGTAGGCGACGTTCTGAGACCCCCAGTGTACGCCTAAAACCTCAGACAGCACCAAACCCTATCTGCACTGTATTTTTCCTGATCATGCTCACCTTCGCACTTAGAGGAAACACTTTACGGCTCCTCGGAGGCATGTGTGGATTGCCAGCATCACCCCTCTTGCACTTGGGGCTACATGAACACAAGCACTCCACGCCACAGCAGTCCGTCTGATGACTGAGATGGCGACCGAGTGGCTGGCAGGGGGAGTGTCCGCAGTGAGAGTGCTGGACACGGGAGGAGCCGGCCAGGGCAGGACGGAGCAGGATGGTATTTTATTGTGATTCCTCACAGATACTGGAGGACCGCTAGCTCTTTTCTTTCTCTGCCTTTTCCCCCAAAATCCACTACCCCGTTGACCTAGTCCTAGAAGACCACGTGTCCTTGTGTTGTCTCGTGTTCAATTTAGCTAAGCGGCACAACCAGGAGGCGAGCTTTTAAATTAACATTTCCAATTTTAAATTAACAGACCAATGAGTTGCAAGTGCCAAGGACAGTGCTCAGAAGTCTACCTTTTTAAGATGCCTCCCCACCCCCCCACCCCTGCCGCTCTTAAGCAAATGGCCTGGGGGCATCCATCCGCCTAGTATGGTTGTCACCACGTAAGGCTTACCATCAAAGTCAAGTTCCCTTTCCTCAGTCACAATCCCTAGGTGTTTCTCATGCCCCTGTACCATCTCCAAACTTCACCTTTTCAGAAGAGAACCCCAAGAAATGCAAGAAAAAATACACAAGAAATGCACCCACAAAAGTTTGTGTAAGGAACTGCTTTCTGCCTTATAATCTGCAAGCTGACGTCACATGTCTTGGCGTCTGTCTTTTCAGATGGAAGGCAGACTTCAGACCTGTATGAACTGGAAGGAAAAAGAGGCCAACAGCAGAGCCTCCCGGAGTGTCCCCAAGGTCAAGGATGCGGCCACTGACATTACAAGGTTCCCATTGGATTACTCCTCCTCAACACCCACCTTCCCCAGCTACTCCTCCAGAGTACGTGCCATCACGGGTCCCGGGTTTTCAAGCAACGTCAGTTTGCATTTCGCTTTTCATGAAGCCATGTGCTCCCGAGCAGACAGACTGGCGGTGGAAATCGCATCCCCAATGTGGACCGGACAGGCCCGGCGCTAAAAGCCGGTGCGCATGGCCCCAGCAGCTGCCGAGCAAAGGCCAGGAGGAGCCCGCAAACCCCAGGCCAGCTGGGTCCCTGGAGGTCAGGTTTAACGCCAAAATCAAGCCACAGTCTCTTCAGTTCGCCTCTCCCCTAACAGGGTCGCTTTCACTCTTTACTCTGCCTTCGCAGTGTGTCGGGGTGGTCTTGATTCGAGTTGACCTTGGCCGAAGCACCCTTTAGGGAGAATTTCCCTTTTCCCCGAACTAATTTTACAGCCCCCCTAAAAATGGAACCACTGAATGGGCCCCTTTTAAGCAGGAAGGAAAGTGGGGTCGGTAGAAGTTAAGTGGCCTGTCCCAGGGCAGGGAGCTGGGGGAGGGGCTGGTGCTCTCCCAGGATGGAAAGCTCTGGGCGCCGCCCCTCCTTCCACTTGGCCGTGTTGTAAAAGGGCGAAGTTGGCAACCTTGACTTTGCCTTCCGCTCCACTGGCCCGGTTTCAAAAGTGAACCGTTCTCAAATATTTGTGCTAAATTGGAGTCGGGGGGGGGGGGGGAGCCGGGGGTCTCGGAGACCATAAAATTTAAGGACCCCGTTGAATTAATGAGAAAGGGGGGGAAGGGGGGTGGGAGAAAGAGGGAGAAAGGGAGACAGAAGGAGGAAAGAAAGGAATCTGTTGCTGAGGGTGACAGGCCGACCAGAGATGACTCTTGCAGTCGAACCCCCATATCGGAGCACCCCTGATTTTAAATGGGTCACCTCCAACTTGAAGGCATTTGCTCTGAGGACTTCAACCAAAGCCAAGCTTATGTGCCAAGTTCAGAACCCCTGTTTCACTCCCAGCCCACTAACAATTGTCAGGGTTTCTTCTTGTTAAAACAGTGTTTCATAAAGAAAAAATTAGGTGTGTGAAAAAAAAAATATATATATATACACATATATATCCTGAATACACATAGAGTTTGGTGCCTTGAGCAAATAAATAACCTACATTCACTTTGCTCATAAGGAATTAATATGGTTGACTCACACTATCATAATGTTCTTTTCCGCGTTGTTAAAGCTTGCTAATTGTTGTGTAGTCCGTGCCCTGTTTTCACTGATGGCTGGCACAGTGGCCTTCCCTTCTCATCAAGGAGAGGGTGTGACGTGGGTGCTTACTGGATTGGGGGGAAGGAGATTCGATCCTGGTTCCACGCACCCACGCTCCCTGAGCCTCCGTCTCCTCTTCTGGAAAACGCATTGGGAGATCCTCCCTCCTTGAAGTCTGGTGCTTGCACCAACAGCATCCACATCACCCGGCAACATTCTAGAAATGCACAATCTCAGGCCCCACTCCAGACCTGCTCAGTACCTGATTTTAACGAGACCCCTGGGATTTGAAGGCACAGCCAAGTTGGTGAGGCCCTCGGGCAGATGGCTTCTGTGAGGACAAGGGTACCTCGCCTGGCCTGGATTCTTGGCACCGGCTGAACATTAGAATCCTCTGGGGAGCTTTTAAAACTCTGATGCCAGACCAGTCAGATCCAAGTCTCTGGCAGAGCCAACCAAGCCTTGCCTAACTCTTTCTCCCCTCCTTGAGCGCCCCGTAGCTCCTTGTCTACTGTGCAGGCTTCCTCCAGTCTCAGGGAGTGAAACGGAACTGGATCCCTCCTGTTCTGACCGCTCTGTTTGGCACAACTGCGGGGAGATGACGATGAAAGCTGTCAGCCACCAAGCCCAGGAATTTGGCATCCACTTTGGGTATCTGGGATCTGGGTTAGGGGAAGCCAACCAATTTTGCCACAAAACCACTAAGAGTGAAACCAGCACCAAACAACACCTATTTATTAAACGCCTCTGGGTTGTGAGCCCCATAGAATGCCAATAAATGGAATGATGGTGCGTCCCTACTTATTTCTACACACACACTCTTTCTTGAGCACTCAGAAGAGAAGAGCAGAAGTGGAAGGAGGGAGGGAGGGGAGGCAGGATGGTAGGGTGGGAGAGAGGGGGGAAGAGAAAGAAAATCCAAATCTGATCACATTGAAGCCATCCATGCAGCTGCTTGGTGAAGATCACTGATGAACAAACAGGTCCTGAGATGGGCCACTGGACCTCCCAGAGGAGTTTTTATAGTTGAATCTGCCATGTTCCTGAGGCCCTGGGTGAATGGGCTCCATCATGGTTGTTACGTGCAGACCAGGGTGTGGAAAGCAGAGCAATGGCCCCCAAAGCTGTCCAGTCCTAGTCCCTAAAACCTGAGGTGGTGGTATCTTAGATGGCCAAAAGGCCTTTGCAGATGTGATAGAGTTAAGGGTCTTCAGATGAGACGATTATCCAGGATTATATGGACCCAATGTAATCCCAAGGGTCCTTACAACAGGAAAGCAGGAGAGTCTGAGTCATACAGAGAGAGAGGGGGAGAGAGAGAGGGAGATATGATGTAGGGAGCAGAGTTCAGAGTGGGGCCATCACTGTCTGGAAGGGAGCCAATGAGCCAAGAAAGTAGAGAGAGTAAGGGATTCTCCTCTGAGCTCTCAGAAGGAGCCAACATTGCTAACCTGGATTTAAGTCCCATTGAGACCCATTTTCAGACTTCTAGCCTCCAGAACTGTAAGATCGTATATTTATGTTGTTTCGTGCCACTAAGTTTGTGACTGCTACAGCAGCCGTAGGAAATTAATCCAGCAAGAATAAGAGCAGCAGCCTTCCTGTCAGAGCCAAGATTCCCCAGCCCTCAGGGAGCAAAACCAGGTTCCTGGCCACTGTGACAGTCCTGTGCTAGGAACATGTGCTGCAGGTGACACTCAGGCTGCTGTACCTGGAGAGGCTCTTCCTAAGAGAACCCTCAGCACCAGTCACTTCCCCTGTTTCTGTGACAACCACCACCGTCGAAAGAAGTCAGGCTTCCCAGTTGGTCTGAACATTTGCAATATTTTTTAAAAAATAGAGTATCACTTTGACACAGAACACTCACTGATAGATTTACATAATCCATAACACCAGGGAAAGCTTCCATTTTAATCAGCTGTTGCAACCATTAGTTCTTCTGTACAGTTAGAAGAATTCATGTTGCCTTCCATGTGAGTACAGTTACATAGCTATTCCATCAAGTGGAACATCAATGGGTGGTCCATCAAGATCCTATAATTTTCTGAGTGTTCCACCAAGCTTGACAGACTTTGTTAAAGGTTTGCTGTACCTTTCGATGGATAAGCAACTGTAGGTAGGCCTTCACCAGAAACAAGAGATCTTTCATTTTAAGCATCCCAGTGATCCTGTCCACTACTATGTCCTTTTCCCACCACTAAGCAGCTCTCCCGTTCTCCACATCACCTGGATGGCCTGCAATTTAATTCAGGTGCCACACTAACTACCCAGAGTTACCAAAGACCCCATAGGTTAAGGATCAGTCCCACAAGACTGCTCTTACTTCAGATGCCAGCCCCAAATGGGGTTCCCAGGCTACCGATACTTCTACCTGGCCAACTATAAATCTGGGGGTTCCCACAACCCGTCCCTCTCAGGTTGAATAATTCACTAGAATGGCTCACAAAACTAAGGAAGCTCTATACTTACAATTACACTTTACTAGTCGCCCATCTCATGATATCGAGTGCAGTAGGCCATCCACGGGAGCTGGGAGGGACTCGTGCTGATCCCACGGGAGGCGGGCCCATCATCTCCTCTCTGGGTCTGTGCTTGGCTGCAGAGGCTGCGGGCCGGCCCCTCTGTCCCCCAGAGGCCCCGACTGCTCTGCACCCACTGCCCAGAGGCCCTCTGCAGGCCAGAGCAGAAAGTTGCCTTGTCACCACAGCAACAAAGCAAGTATTCTGCCAGGCCGTTCACGCTGCCCGCTCTCAGTGGCCACTCCCCCCAGGACTAGGGGACTCCAGTGGGGCTAAGGGACTGGCCACCACCATCTTGTGGCATGGGTGCTGCCATCTTTGTGACGGAGTGATTGTTAATTTGCATATTACCCTTTAAAAGATAGGATTCTAAAATGCAAATGGACAGCCAGATGAAGAAGTATGTAGGTTAAGGTCCGGAAGGATCCTGAGCACAGGACCTCTGTCCCCGTGGAGTTGGGGCGTGCCACCCTCCTGGTACATTGAGAAGTTCACCAACTAGGAAGCTCCCCCATACCTCATCATTGAAGGTTTGGGGAGCTGGGGGCCAGGAACCATGGAGGAAGACCAAATCTATATTTTTCTGATAAATCACAATATCGTAACATCCTACAGAGAGAATGGAAAGCAGGCTGGCTGACCTTTTCTATTCAGCGAACTAGCCAGCTGTGCCAGGAGTAAGAGCGCCCAACATAGAATATAGGCCAAGTCCGCGCCTTGAGGAAGACAGCAGCCTCCACAGCTTTTGACAGAAGGTGTTCCTATTTCTTTCATTTTAGAGGCAGCCGCGGAATGGACCAAACACACTCACTAGACGTGGTCAGAGACCAACAGATGCCGACTCGAGTAGTTTGGCAGCTGCGCACACCAGGAACTAGAAGGTGCCATTTCCCAGAAGTAGAAGAATGGGTCCTTAATCCCTGGCAGGTGAAAACCTGTTACTCGGAATTCATGAACTGATCATTCTATTTATCACAAGGACCCGGTGACTCATTCTTTTCCCTCCCGGAGAGAACGCAAGTTGTTCCTTTCTGTGGTTTCCGCTGAACAGGCTTGTGATTGCAAGGTCAACGGGAGGAGAACTGTTACCCTTTTCACCATCTCCAGGTGTCTCGCCTATTCAACAGGGAGAGCCCGAAAAGCGATGACCGCATTCCATTTCGGAGTGAGTCATTTGAACCCGCAGTGAGGACACACAGCTGGAATGAAACTTAGTGAACAGACTGTCTGCCTCACGGCTCAGCCCTGCTCTTTCACCCGGGTCAGAGTGACGCTCTAGAGACAGTGCCCACTGCTCGCAGGCTGCCTCAAACTCTTCCGTGAGGCAGGAGAACGAACACGGAATAGGCGCATCCATTCATGGATTCATTTTTGATCTACAGAAATGAAGACTCTGGCACAAGCACATCTGACAAGCAACAACCTAGCCTTTAGTCTGGCAAGCTGTGGAAATGTGATTTTCTATGGCAAACCCGGGCAAGTAAGAGGGCAAAGGCTGGCCAGCCCTTCCAAAGAACTGGGCATCAACATTCCCAGTGGATACCCCGCAGAACTACACCTGTCTCCAGAGGACTTCGGGGCCCGGGACAAGTCACAGGGGGAAACTGAGTCCTCAGTGCTGAAATATATTTCCTCAGGCACAACAGGGTTCAAGCGAACTCCAAAGCCCCCTCGGGTCAGGAGCAAGCACAGCACAATGTCAGGCTCCACAGAGCGCAGCGCTGAGATTCCAGTGAAAGAAGTCCCCCCCCACAACGCCACCCACCCACCCCCGACCCACCCCCGGGAGGAAGAGTCACCAGGGGCAGCTCAGCTGTTTGCTGGCAATGCGGGGTGGTGTTTCCACAGGAACAGACACTGCACGGATTTCAAAACCTCACACAATGGCAACGGCAATGTATGCGCATGTGCTATGAGCACAAGTCTCTAATTAGGTGCTAGAGAGCTGGGGGGTCATGAAGGGCTTCACCGTGGGGAGCATCCAAGTCTCTTTCTTTTAAATATTAATATCCTTTAAAGAAACTGAAATAGCAAGGACCGTGTGCATGTGTGTGGATGGACATACACACCCCTAGCCTGGGAATTACAAAATCCTGGGAGAAATTTGACCTCAGACTTGTTATTTTGCAGCCACACACGGTCACAGAATGTACCCACTTTTCCGTCTGTGTTTACACCCCTTCCGGTTCTACGTTCTGGTGGAGAAAACCAAGCTGAAGGCAACGATGAGGTTCACAGACATGTCATTGTAACACGGTATTCACAACATGGTAATGAAAGATAGCTTTCTCTTTGAAAGGCACCTACCTTTTTAAGTTGATAATGAAGCGTAGCTTTCTCTTTGAAAGGCACCTACCTTTTTAAGTTGATAATGAAGTGTAGCTTTCTCCTTTAAAGGCACCTACCTTTTTTAACTTGATAATGAAGTGTAGCTCTCTCTTTTACAGGTGCCTACCTTTTCAACTGGGACTGCAGATAGGAGGTTAAGCGAGTAGCTTCTTCCAGCTGCATAAGCAGACAATTCCTTTTTTCCTGAAGGAGAATCCTGTAGGTAAGAGAACAGGCCGTTGGCGGGTTTCACAGACAGAGAGTATATTTTCCTAACAAGAAATTCAACTATAAATTCCCCAGAGTGATTTCAGTTCGGATGGCTCAAATCTTTAAACACGTCTAAGGCTTAGATGCCCAAGTGCAGAGACCGCTCCGGTGCTGCTAGAAAGTGCGCCAGCGGCGCCCTGCCCGGTGCCTGCTGCTCAATAGATGGTGGGTAGGAGTGGGGGGTGGGTAGGGTGCTATCCTGAGCGTAACACCTGGGTTTTCGGGTCAAAGTAAAGGTTCTAATCGGCTCCTTAGAAGTGATAGCACAGCCCTATAGAATGTTCTCTGAAGCTTATGGTAAATATGTATTTATCTTAAATTAAAATAGATACAGTTCTCTTTCCATAGCCCGGTCCGTGTAGTCTCAGCTAATCCTTCTATTATCTTCCCCAAGTCCCGGTTGAGAAATGTCTCTGGCTACGTTATCAATTGATGCCTGAGTTGAAATCAGGATCACTATGCCCTGGCATCCTGTTGTCCCCACCAGGTGTGTTTCTACCCAGGTGCGCCCCATGTCACTCAGCTTTGCCAGTGTCAGGCCGTCTCCACTATTATTTGTTCCTGGAGGTCGCCACACTGTCTGTAGTGAGTGTTCAATCATTCCTCACAAAAGGACACTCTGAGCAAGAAGAGGGTTTCGAATGCAGCTTGATTGATCTCTATCCTCACATAGTGGCTTCTGGCCTAAGAATATGGAGTCTCTTTCTCTTCCTATTGATTGGCAACTGAATTCCCTTTTGCAACACACAAGGATGTTTTTATTGATTTGCTGCAATGTCGAGATGCATCGAAGCTTTCTTCATTTAGCCACGTCCTTTGACCTTTGGGTGAAATGTTAGGAGTGAGACACTTCCTTGTTCTCTCAAAGGACGAGGTTCACTCTACACCCAGCATTAACTTAGTCAATAAACCTTTGGATTGTTCTAGTGCCGTGAAAAGAGCTCAGAGCCCAAGGCAGGGAACAGAGCGTTAAGTAAATAATGACTTTCATTCAACAAACTTGGGTTACAGAAAGATCCGCCAAGGCTCAAGTCCAAGCATGAGAAAGTGGCCACCGCAAGCTCCTGAGAAGAACAGCTGTGCCCAGACCTCCTCACAAACCTGCTTTCTACCTCCATGGCTTACAGCACAGCGGGGAACATCCCAAGGGAAGCTACAAGCCTAGCCGGCCCTTACAGAGCAAGTGTCAAAGACAGGTGGTGGAACGCAGACTGGTGCCGCCACCACGGAAAACCGTATGCAGGTTCCTCTAAACTTAACAATGGAGCTGCCTTGTGACCCAGTGACCCCACTTCTGGGAATATGTCTGAAGAAACCCAAATCACTCATTTGAAAGGATAAATGCACCCCTATGTTCACTGCAGTGTTATTACAACAGATGGAAGCAACACAAGTGCCCATCAATAGGTTAATGGATACAGAAGAGGTAGTGTGTATATACCATGGAATATTACTCAGCCATAAAAAGACAGCTCAGGGCCTTTTATTGCCCCCTGTTGGCCAAACACCTGGACAGCTGTAGGCTGTTCCCCAATCTGACAATGTCCTTTGAAACCTTACCCTTTGAACTGATTATTTCCACTGTGCCTTGAGACAAATTGTGTTTAATAAGAGGGGGTCCTGAGACAAGGAGAGTCTTGTAGCTCCTTCAGCTGAAGCTCCTCTGACCCCCAATGCCTTTCAACACTACCTTTCGTCCATGGACTCCTTCTTGAATCTATGCGCAGCCCCTTCCTCCAGAATGCGAAACCCTTTGTAAGGCTGGGGAAAAAAAAACCCAGCACATACAAAAAGAAAAAAACCCTGATACTATACCCTTAAGAATATTAGGTACTAGAATTCATAGATAGAGGTTCTAAGTTAGCTATAGCCTCTCAGAGCTTAGGATTCTCCCCTCCCTCCCTTTATCTCTGAAGGTCTCTTATCCCCTGAGTGAACATCCGTTGCTTCTTCCTCTGCCCCTGTGCCAGCTGAGCTCTGCAGGAAGCGGGCACTGGGATGGAAAACAGCCCCTGAGGAAGCAGGATCGGGCAGAGGAAGCTGCCAGACTTTGATGTCGACCTGCCAGTCTCTCCATCGACCCACAGGATTGCCCGGAGAGTCCCGCGTTGGGAGGACTGGGGCCTTGGTGGCATCGCCTTGTCCAGTCCTCGGCCACGGGCTGCCCTGTGAGAAGCGTGATCTTGGCCGTACAACGGAAGCCGCTGGCCAAACACGGTCCTCGCAACCCGGCGGCAAGCCCTCACTTGAAGGGTGAACAGGGGTCGGAGTGGCACGCAGCCAGTCACTTCTCCGGTGACAGCGTCCCAGCTCCATGCCGTCTAGCCGGGCAAGGAGGCAAAGCGTTGCTCTCCTGGTCGCAGGGATGAGCCCGTGCCTCAGGGAGGGGCCCTCAGAACCTTCTGAGCATCGGGCATACGGTGCTGAGGGTCTCCTTCTCTCAGCGCTGATCTCTAAGGACCACAGAAGCGTGCTGCTTCTCGGGAGCATCTTGAAACCATGGGGATAGGCCCGTCTGCGGATCGGGCAGATGCAGACACAGGCAAGAGATGGAGCAAGAGCGAGGGAGAGGGGGACACGCTGATAGTAAGATGCTTTTATGAGCCACTTGGAATCCTCTCGGCCTCTGTTCTCACTCCATCCACTGCAACCGAGATCAGCCTCACGCAGGCTTTGACCAGCCTCGCGCAGAGGCAACCCGACAGTGCTGGCCACCCAGGACCTGCTCTGAGCCCGCAATGAGTCCACCGGAACAGCCCCAGGACCTCCCGGCGCGCACTGCGCTGGGGCCACACTTGCTGAAGGGGGGGCAGAGCCGACGAGTCCGTGCTTCCCTTTGTCCCGGGAAGGACAGTCCTGAGACGCACCCCCCGACGCCCTCCTGAAGAGCCCACGGCACCGAGCGCCGCTTTCCCACGGTGCGTGCAGCTTTCACTCAGTTCCCCCACATTCCCTTTTTAACGCCGCCCCAACTCAGCTGCCAGCACACACGCCTTTGTCTCCACTTCCTTTATCCGGTCTCAGACAGACAGCACTGTGAACCCCTGGATCCACCTGTTCCTGAAGCTACTCCCTTGCAATCTCTAGTTTCTTGAGGCAAAAAGTTTTAAGATTCTTTTGCTCTGTTGTATGTATGTGTTGTGTTTAAGCTAGTTTGAGTCTCTATGACTGGCGATCCACACTGAACTCACCTCCTCAACCCCATTTTCCTCATCATTCCCCACCCCATCACAGCACCACCACTTCCACCTTCCCAGCCCTCTGTACCCCCTCAGTCAGCTCCAGTAAGGTGAGGCATCGTGGACGGCGCCTCCCCCTCCGTCTCCTCCCACATACAACCAGTTGCCCAATCTCGCAACCTATCCGAGCTGTGGATCGAAAGTGTCTCCTTTAGACAGCACACGGAATTTGAGAGGCCTCGGGCACCTCCAGTTGTGTCTGAACAGGAAGTTAGAAAAGCCCCTGTGGATTTCCAGAGATAGGTCACGGCCAGGGTGGGGGAGAGATGGTCAAAACTGAGAGCTGGACAAGCTTCCACGGACAACAAGGCCAAGGTGGAGCCCCAGATTTATGGGTGGGAGGGGGCATTGCTCATTTCATGGTTGCGTGTCCAACAGGCCGAGGAGAAACAGCAGCAGCAAAACCCCAGGTGCTTCAGAAGGCGAAGAACCCAGGAAGCCGCAGGACCCTCGCGGAGTGCCCTTTTCCTCATGTTGGGGCTCCACCTGTCCGGGCATCAGCAAAGGTCAGAATGACGGGTGGCAGTGAGCCCCTTTAGCATCTGTAGCCATGTCTCTGAGTATCGCGTCTCCTGCTGGGATATTTCTCCTGTCCGTGCCAATCAGATAACTAAACACTACTGCCCTGGCCAGTTTGGCTCAATGGATAGAGCGTCGGTCCACAGACTGAAGGGTCTCAGGTTTGATTCCCGTCAAGGGCACATACCTCAGTTGCAGGCTCGATCCCTGCTCCTGATTGGGGCACGTGCAGGAGGCAACTAATCCATGTGTCTCTCTCACATCAGTGTTTCTTTCTGTCTCTTCCCTCCCTCTGCTCTCTAAAAATCAGTGGAAAAATACCCTAGAGTGAGGGTTAGCAAAACAAAAAAGACTAGTGACTGAGGCAGGCGCATGCTTGGGGAGGTCTGAGCCCCAGTGTCTGCCCTCTTTCCCAGGCTAAAGTCTCTCAATCTGCCATCTTCCCTTTCCCGTTTTCCATTAAAAACCTCTGCTTTCTGAAGTTGTTGATCACGTCCATGGCAGAGCAGGAGGCCTGCCTTTATTCCCTTCTGAATTCATGCACAGCTAAGGCTCAGGAAAGGTCCCCGGGCTTTGCAATCAGGGTTGAACTTCACCAGGAGGGATGGGAAAGGGACGGGAAGGAGCCACCGCCCCCCAAAGCTGATGGACCTGGGCTCGGAGAGGAGTGGGAAGCGTCGGAGGCAGGAGACAGTGTGAGGTCAGCTGAACGAAATGGGAGGTGACAGCTGATGTCTGAGAAGGCATTTTAATGACGTTTCTCCGCGAGGCACGAGGAGCTGCTGACAGCGGTCGCTACCGGAATAGCAAACCATTTGCCAGGGCTTCGCCGAGGAAGGCATGTTGTCTTAACCCGCGCGTCCACCCTGCAAATGCCAGACAGCCCGCACGTGCGGCGCACAGGTCGTGACATTTGAAACTTGGGGTGCTGACCTTGTCTGCTCCTTTCTCTCCAAACTACTGCTCCTAATATTTGCCTTTGAGGACTACACCTTAAAAGACAAGATAAATTCACTGCTCACCATTCCTAAAACGTTAGTGTGCCCAAACTGAACTGTACATCACGAGAATATGGCGCCTCTAAGGCCTAATGCTGGCGTGTTCGCAGGATATGTACCCCAATGAGATGGTTGGGCCCGGCCGGTGTGGCTCAGTGGTTGGGTGTCCACCTAGGAACCATGAGGTCACGGTTTGATCCCGGTCAGGGCACATGCCCGGGTTGTGGGCTCCATCCCCAGTGTGGGGCGTGCAGGAGGCGGCCGATCAATGATTCTCTCTCATCATGGATGCTTCTCTCTCTCTCTTCCTCTCTGAAATCAATACAAATATATTTGAAGAAAAGAAAAGAAGGTTGGGGATGCAGAAGGAGGGGAGAAGCTACACTTCAAACGGCCAAAGGGGAACCCGCTCACCCCCCTGATTCTGGGGGCTCTGTGGCCCGCACACTCACTGGCAAAGAGAAGCTTCACAGCACCCATTTTTCCAGCCTTGACATACTTTCTAGAAAGTCCGTGCTTCCTGGCTGGTGCTTTTCAGTGGTTAGAGCATCGGCCTGAGCACTGGAGAGTCTCGGGTTGGATTCCTGGTCAAGGGCACAGGCCTGGGTTGCAGGTTTGTCCCTGGGCCGGTCGGGATGCATGTGGGAAGCAACCAATCGATGTTTCTCTCCTCCTCTCTCCCCCTTCTTCCCCCCTCCTGCCCTCCCTCCCTCCACTTTTCCTAAAAATCCATGGGAATCCATGGGGAA
This sequence comes from Lasiurus cinereus, assembly GCA_011751065.1. Classification (NCBI taxonomy): domain Eukaryota; kingdom Metazoa; phylum Chordata; class Mammalia; order Chiroptera; family Vespertilionidae; genus Lasiurus; species Lasiurus cinereus. Next base: position 2,503,926 of record JAAGEH010000155.1, read on the forward strand.
AATGCCCTCTGGTGAGGCTTACCAACAAACACCCCTGAGCTAGCTTAGCATGCAGTGTCAGATGTTCTTACTGTGTTTAACGTCGTCATTTCGCAAATGGGGCGCACAGCTTGTCGAGCCGAAAAGGACTCATTGAGCATCTGCCGCAAGGTCAAGCCAGAGAATGGCCAACTATGGCCCACGGGCCCAATGCCACCCCAGCTGCTTGTGTGCCCATAGAGAGGCTGACACTGGTCCCCCGCCTTCCTCCTCTGCTCCCAGCAGTGTCCGCTGTTCGGGTCCACTCTGGCCAGCTACCCACTGGCCCTGCTGCTGGCCGCTGCTGAGCACGAGCAGCTGGGACCCTCCTGCTGGCTTCCCAGGGTGAGACGGTTCGGCTCCTCAGGAGGAGGGAGGAGGGTGCTGGGACCTGGGGTCCCTGGGGCAGAGAGTGAAACTGATCAAGGGGGCGTGCCCCCTTTAACCTGCCCCCACACCCTGCCCCCCTCCGCCCAGGCACCCAGCCTCGGGCCGCTCCCTCTTCCTCTGAGGCCTCCAGCGGGTGGCACTGGCCCAAAGTCGCCCACCGCTCGAGACCAGCCACCGAGGTGAGTGGGGCAGGTGGGGTGTCTCTTCCCTGTTACACTGGAGCCTCTCCAACAGCCTGCGCTTGGCCTCTGAGTGTTCAAAGTCAGAAGTGGTTTCTACCCACTTTATGGAAACGGCGTGAGACTCTGGGGTAAATGTTTCCAAATATTTCCTCCAAGGGGTTCATCATAAAGGTGAGGAGGGGGTGCAGAAGGGGGAAACCTCGAGAGCCTCGTTGGGAAATCAGGAGCCCCCCAGCATTGAGAAGAGACAGCTATACCTGTCATGTACAGCGGAATGCCATACTTCTGAAAGCGGCATCCAACCCTCACCTCTGCCAGCCTCAGTGATACTGGGTATTTGAATGCCACCTACTGGGCACGAGTGGCCTCTGCTCATTGGAAAGGATCTTTTGTCCTTGGTGGGTTTTTTAAATATTTTCATTGATTTCAGAGAGGAAGGGAGAGGGACAGAGAGAGAAACATGAGTGATGAGAGAGAATCGTGAATGGGCTGCCTCCTGCATGTCCCCCACTGGGGATGGAACCTGCAACCCGGGCATGTGCCTTTGCCTGGAATCGAACCTGGGACCCTTCAGTCCACAGGCTGACACTCTATCCACTGAGCCACACTGGGTAGGGCGCCATTTTCTTTGGAAGGGCTGCTTTCTGTGCCATTTACCCCATGGCGGACTGTCTCCTGTGAGGAAACACTGTGTCCGGAACTCTGCCAGGATTCTTTTCTCGACTCATTCTGAAAAATCACAACGACAGGACAGCTTTTCGGCCCTATCCGTGCTGCAAAAATGCATGATGACGACATCAATGTGCAAAACACCAGGACTGACTCTGAAGGGAGACAATGACACAGAGCTCCTTGACCTTGAGAAACTCAGATTTGACCGCCCAATTCCAGTTCCCCCGCTTCGCAGTTCCCACTTTAGGAATCAATACTCCCTATCAGCTCTGATCCGAAGGCGGAAACTAGAACCCTTCTGCTTGGAGTTTGAATGAAGCGCCCAGTAAAGCCAGGCCGGCTCTTGGGAAGCGCAGACCTTGAACTCATCCCAAGTTCCTGTGGTTCCTGGATCCTGGAAACAGCGTGTGCTCGACCACGAGCATCTCCAGGCCCAGGGACTGCACAAACAGGCCCGGTTCGGATGGCGTTTCTGTCCCCACAACAGCCCTCTCCTGGAGTCTGCAGTCACTTTCCCATGTCAGTCTGCGGGAGGCCCCCCTGCTGCTCTCCCCCACCCCCAATCCCCGCAGCTGCTGCTGAGTATGTTTGCCGGAAGCAAACATTCGTCCCCCAGCGCGCATGGCTGTCCCCTCGCTCGGGGCGCCCGGTGCGTGGCCACCTTGCGTGATGCCTATCTCGGGGCGGTTCTCACACTGGCAATGGCAATGCTCTGGAGGGCCGGCTGGGACGGGGACCCAGGACAGGCTGGCTTCTCAGCCCGGGCCGCGCCCTGTCCCCTCCCCTTGACTGCTGCTGCCTCCTGTTCCATCTCGGGGCTCACATTACAGGGCGACTTCGGGCCTTTGAAGTCCCAGCTGCAGGGACTGTAGTGATTAGGGCCGGGGGGCGGGGAAGGGCTGGCTGCGCAGTGGACTACGAAATGCAATTAAAAGGAGCACCTGGCTGGAACCCCGCAAAGAAGGCGGCGCTGGCTCCGAGCAGAAGAGCCCGTTTAATCACCAAGAATGCTCGTCGCTCAGAGGGCTTCATTCGGAAAAGCCGGAGCTTTCAGAACAGGAAAGCGGCCGAAACCAGCGTGGCTCAGTGGATAGAGCTTCAGCCTGAGGACTGAAGGGTCCCAGGTTCGATTCCGGTCAAGGGCATGAACATTGGTGGCAGGCACATCCCCAGTGGGGGGTGTGCAGGAGGCGGCTGATCGATGTCTCTCTCTCATTGATGTTTCTAACTCCCTATTCCTCTCCTTTCCTCTCTGTAAAATATCAATAAAATGTATTTTAAAACCAAAAACAGAAAGGTGAAATGCAACCAGGGAGCCCACCCACTGCCAGCACAGAAAGGGACGCATGGATCCCCGCTGCCACGGGGGCCGGCGGTACCAGCAGGTCAGAGGCTGCCGGCGCCAGAGGTCTCCTCTGCGGCTGCCCTGGCGCCTTCATACCCCGCCGCCGGCCACGGGCCTTCCGTTCCTTCCCCTCCCTTCCCTCCCTCCCTCCCGCACTGCGGCCCTCCCGCCCAGGCCTCATCTCCCGGCCGCCAGGCCTGTTCCAGGTGCACATCCCCCAACCTGAGCTGCATCCCCCCAGCTGTGGGCACTCAGGAGCGGGGCCTGGCCGGACTCTGGCCTCTGGGTCCCGGGCGGGGCAGGAAGTGTGCATGTCCACCAGCTGCCGCCGCCCCGATGGGCCAGGACCGCACTTGGGGAACCCGGGTTAGGCCCGGGCTCCGGTGAGTTGCCATGGTGAGGGAAAGTCCCTGGACCTAGAGGCGCCGAGAAGGGGCCAGCTGGAGCTCAGGCAGGCTCCACCTGCTGCACCAGCCGGCGTGAGAGCACTTCATTTACTTCACGTTCTTTAAGTTGATTTCAGAGAGAGGAAGGGAGAGAGAGAAACATCCCTGATGAGAGGAATCATTGACCGGCTGCCTCCTGCGCGCCCCCTACTGGGGCTTCAACCTGCAACCTAGGCAGGTGCCCTGACCAGGAATCAAACCGTGACCCCCTGGTTTCTGGGTGACGCCAACCAGGCAAGGCGGGGCACACTTAGAAGCACCTGGCAGGCCTTTTGAAGGTGCGGCCAGCCCCCACGCAGGTGCGTCTGCCTGCTTTCCCGGCCTGACCCTCGGCTCCTCCTCCTGCGCAGAGGGCTGTTGGCTCTCCAGACCACTGCGAGGAATAAACACGGACAGACCCGAACCCTCACAAAGGCAAAGAGTGGCCCACGGCCAGGCGCTCCGTGCCCTCGCGGAGGCCACGGCAATGGTGACAGCGGCCGCGGCCTCCGGGACGCCGAGGTCAGGCACAGGCCGCGGGCCCGGGCAGCTGCTGGGGCGCCGGGAGGTGGAGAAGCAGGTGCACGTGTGCAGGCCATTCCCACACACCCCGTTCCTGCTGGACACGCTCCCCGATTTCCCTCCGTCCGAGAAGGAGTGAGGGACCCCGAGGGCCAGCCCTGAGCCACGAGCGGCAAACGCGCTCTGTGAGCGCCAGCGAGCCGCGTGCTAGGCTCTGCAGCCTGTTGCCACCACTGGCACCTGCCGTCCAAAGAGCATTCGGGAACCACGGGCGTGGCCACGTGCCAACAGATGGCCCTGGTGCTCCGCTTTGCCGACCACAGCTTCAGCCTGGCCATAACGACCCGGAAAGAGTCAAAGTGGCCTCACGAAGCACCTGGCCATCTGTCCCTTGAGCTGCAAGAAGCCAAGTTCACGAGGCAGGAGGCAGGGCGGACCGCAGCCGCTGACCCGAGGGCACTCGCCCGCAGCTCCCCAGTTGGGGTGAGACGCGTGCCGCAGCAAATGTCCCCCTTCCCTAAACTGTTGCCTTCTGCTTACAGAGGGGGCACCTCCGCAGCCACCCAGACACACTGACGCCCGTCCCCGGCCTTGGCCTGGCACCCCGTCCTTGGCCAACGCCGCGGTTTACAGCGGCTCGCTGGAAACTCCCCAAAGCTCCCCGCCCCTCCCACGCCTGGCCCCCTGGCGATGCGATGGGACTTACCCGTCCAGGTAGCTGCACGTCCCCTCTTCCTGGAGCACCTGGCCGCGTCCTGCAGAAACACCACTTCCAGGAAGCCCTCGGAGAGTGCACCCCCACCGCGTGCAGACCTGCTGGCCCTCCCCGCACTTTCTACCCAGCGGAGACTCCCGCCCTCCTTTCTTAGCGCTGGGCAGCGCTCAGACAGTTCCCGGGTGACCACGACCACCACCCACAGCCATGCGTGGAAGGCTCGAGCCTTTCCGGGTCGGGCGGAAGTTAAAGAGACGCTGGCAGAGGTGGGAGGGAAGCTGGCGCCCACTTCCGCTTATTAGTGCGTGGCGGGGGGGGGGGAGGTGTGTGGGGGGAACAGGTGGACGCTGAGCGTGGGTGTGAGTGTGTGAAACTGACACGGAGCCGCAGAAGGCGGGGCGCTCTCCCCGCAGCGCCCGGACCGGAGCGATGTGCTCCCCGCCTCGGGCCCATCTGCTCGCACTGCGGGCGGCTGCTTAGTGGCTGACATACACGTTCCGCAGCCCAGCCGGATCACAGAGCAATGGCTGCCCTCGCTCCGGGAGCCCAGCCCCGAGTTTGGGGGTTTGGAAATCCCCACAAGGTGCTTGTTGCCATCGCGCATTCGGAAAGAAAGAAAAACTGTGGCTTTGATGAAGTGCAATTGTTACGAAACGGCCAAAAATTGCTGCTCCCTCTCCGCTTCACAGATGGCGGCTTCGGTCTAGCCAGCTAGAGAGCGGGGGACGGGGGAAGCTGGGACAGAGGCCGCCACGCCCCTGAACTTGGCCGCTGTGTCCTCTGGTCCCGTCTCAGCTCACAACGCCCCGGACAAAGCTGCTCCACCAGATGTTTCTTTGCAAGGCCATTCCGGTTCGCTCCAGCTAAGCTCCTGCCTGATGAGTTGTCACCTTCCGGACAGATCCTGTTGGTTTCTCCTCCCCTTCTAGTTCTTTAAAAAGATATTTTGTTGATTTCACAGAGGAAGGGAGAGGGAGAGGGAGAGAAACATCAGTGATGAGAATCATTCATCGGCTGCCTCCTGCACGCCCCCCACTGGGGATGAGCCCATCTCCAGGCATGGAACCCTGACCTCCTGGTTCCTGGGGGGATGCTCAACCACTGAGCCACCCCAGCCGGGCTCCCCTTTGGGTTTTCAGCTACATCGAGTTGAAGGGACATATCCAAGGCCCACAGAAGGCTCACGAGTGTTTTAATGAGACATTTCTAACCCAATGAGGCCGGTGGCTTTTTCTGTCCGGAAGTGTGGTGGGTACCGGGCTGCTGAAAATAAGCAAGTTATACCCAGTCCTGTGTTTCATGAACTGTTGCTCCAAATTTTAAGCTAATCACGAGTTCAACATGTACACCCATTTATGCTTTTCTGTTCGCCAAGCTAGTGCAAAGCTACAGAGAAATGGAATTTCCCATCACGTGGTTTCTTTCCTAATAATTGCCCATTAATTTGGAGTAGAGAGAAGTTTGGTTTGTTTGTTTGTTTGTTTGTTTGTTTTTTCACATCCCTTAAGAGATGTGAGTTTGCTTATTGCATTTTGATTTTTGGAAAAATTGCCTCCGAAAGAATTGGAAACAAAAGCAATTTGTCAGTCCAATCTGAGTCTAGTCTCGGGTCTTACAATTACACTAAAGTGTAATGTGTCCTTGAAGAACATAAAATGCACCCTAGCTGGTGTGGCTCAGTGGATAGAGCGTTGGCCTGCAGACTGAAGGGTCCCAGGTTTAATTTGTACAATCAAGGGCACATGCCTGGGTTGTGGGCTTCATCCCCAGGAGGGGGCGTGCAGGAGGCAACCGATCAATGATTCTCATCATAGATGTTTCTAGCTCTCTCCCTCTCCCTTCCTCTCTGAAATCAATAAAAATATTTTTAAATAGAACATAAAAGTCATTAATTTCTGATGAAAGCTACTGGGAGGGCTTCAAACTAGAAGAAGATGATAATATCTACCACGTGCGTGGCCTATTCCTAGCCTAGCCCTTCACAATGATGACGTCACAAAGCCTCACGGCTGTGCCGCAGCTCAGAGAGATGGGGAAACGCGGGCTCAAGGAGCTTCAGTCCCTTTGACCGACACACCCACGAGGCACGGGAGTGGGATTCCAGTGCAGCATCTCGCTCAGTGTGACTCCCTGAAAACGCAGGACTGAGATCCTGTGAAGAGTCCAGGCGTGGCTCTCGTTCCACTGATGGGCAGTGGCTTGATTTATGTCTCGCACCCCCACGGTTCCCCTGAAGTGTGGACCCGAGTATCTAATGGATCTCTCCAATGTTGCTCCTCCAAAACTCAGCTGCTCACTAGTCTAGCGCATCCCAGGAAATGGCAACCTAGCTGGACCATTTTCTATCCACCCCTCCAACCAATTGGCTGGCTCCATCTTGGAAATAGGTCTGGAATTCAGGAACTCTGGGACAAGCCTCCATCACAACTCACCTATTGGCAATAGCCTCCTAGCGTCTAGTCTTGTCACATGATGGCTAGATGGATCGTGGTGTACAACGCAAATCAAATCCGTCATTCCTCTGAGTCCTTGCCTCGTCCTACAGCATCTGGAAGCATGTACATGTGTCTACCCTCCCCTGTGAGGAAAACAAAACCAGTTTCTTCCCCACCCCCTCCTTCCCAAGGACCGTGCATCCTGCAGCCTCTCACCCTTTCAGTCCCCCGGCAGGCTGGGACTGTTCCTGCCTCAGGACCTTTGCACTTGCTGGCCCTCTGCTGAGGATGCTCTCCCCCAAGCGGTGCCTAGGGCTGGCTCTCTCCCCTCACTGGAGGGGACTCCTCTCTCTGCTTCCTCTAGGTCAAATGTCTGTGGGCATTCTTTGTGCTGTTTTCTTTTTTCAAATTTTCTGTGAAGTCAAACATTTTAAAAAATAAAACTGGTAGGAAAGGACATACTTCAAATCCTGTGGTTCCCAGAGTAATAAACGATTGTTTTCTGTTGAAAGAGTGTATGTTAGACCATCCAAGCTGTGCCCTCCAGCTCCGTGCACAGGGCAGACACAGGTGGCCCGGGACAGTGGTCCCACCGCATCCTTGGAAATGTAAAGCACCAGTCTGGATTTGTATGTGGCCGCCACCCACAGGCTAAGAACATGGGATTTGAAAGCTGGCCGAGCTAGTGCACCATCTTGCATGACAATGTGAATGCCAGGTCTGTAACCTGGCCAGATACTTGAGCCGTCACCAGGGTCGGCTTTCTGGGTCACCAGAGGTTCCCTTGGGCAGGAATGCTGTGATATCAGTATCTCCTCCATTTCCATGCTTCTCGGGGACTTCGTGCTTATTATATTTTTTTAGAGTTCAAATACTTAATCCTATCTAATAAAAGAGTAAGGTGCAAATTGACCATACCTCTGCTACTCCCACAAGCCACACCCACCAGCCAATCAGGTGTGACTATGCAAATTAACCCAACCAATATGGCTGCAGCCACGGAGAGAGCAGGAGGCTTGGGTTTCCCCGGCAATGGAGGAAGCCAAGCTTTCCACCTGCCCTGGCCTGCCTTGGCCTCTGCTTAAGGCTACAAAGTTTCAATTATAGAAGATAAATAAATCCCAGCTACCAGGTCTCTGCTTGGGTCGCCAATGGACACTGGAGAGATCCATTGGACACTAAGTGAGCTGTCGAACATCCCTCAAGGGGTCCCAGATTGGACAAGGTGCAGGCTGGGCTGAGGGACACACACACACACACACACACACACACACACACACACCACCCCCGTGCACGAATTTCATGCACCGGGCCTCTAGTTAATAAGGTGCCATGTTTACAGAGTGTTACAATAAAAACAATTGCTTTGTGGTTGTTCCAACACCAAACGTGAATAGACCTCGTAAAAGTCGCACGCAGGCTCGTTCCCAGCACTCCCGGGCAGCGCAAACGTGGCCAGGACCACGCCAGTGAAGTAGAGCAGCTCATGCTCCCCGAGGAAGGGGCGCAGGCTCCCCACCTGCATGTCACCGCACCGGCCGGAAGGGGTTCGAAGGGAGGGCGTGTCCTGTGACGACGAGCAATTCGGTTCTGCGTCCCGCGTCTCCTCTCCCAGCTCAGCATCTGCTAGTGACCACGGAGCAGCACCTGCACATGCTGGTCCTTTCACACAACCAGCTCCTGAGTGGACGGAACTGCTCAAAGCTTTTCCGTTTCTGTGAGTCCTCGGCCCAAACATGTGGCCAGTGACCTGTCTTCTCCGGAAGGTCTTTAGGAAGGACCACTGGGAGGAATTTGAGACGGCCTGCTTTTTTTCAACGTCTTTATTGATTAAGGTGTTACATATGTGTCCTTATTCCCCCAGGACCCCCTCTCCCCCCACTCATGCCCTCACCCCCTGGGGTCTGTGTCCATTGGTGGGGCTGATATGCATGCGTACCAGTCCTTCGGTTGATCTCTCCCCCTTAACCCCACCTCCCCTACCTTCCCTCCGAGGTTTGCCGGTCTGATCGATGCTTCTCTGTCTCTGGATCTGTTTTTGTTCATCTGTTTGTCGTTCATTATATTCCATAAATGAGTGAGATTGCCTGCTTCTATTTTTTAATATATTTTTATTGACTTCAGAGAGGAAGGGAGAGGGAGAGAGAAACATCAATGATGAGAGGGAATTGTTGACTGGCTGCCTCCTGCACGGCCCCTACTGGGAATCAAGCCTGCAACTCGGGCATGTGCCCTCAACCAAAATGGAACTCAGGACCCTTCAGTCTCCAGGTCGACGCTCTATCCACTGAGCCACACCGTCTAGGGCTCCCTCCTTCAAAGTAACAGCACACGCTAAACGCTGCTCTGCTTCAGGTGCGTCCCCTTTCTCTGCAGGCCATGCACACCCCTGCGCTCCCAGGGCACACGCTGAATAAACAAGGACTCCGCGTGTCACTTTGGGGACCCTTTATTTGGTGTCTGACTTCGACGGCACAGGTCCTTATATCCTTAGTAACAGAGGCAGAGCCACCGACAGCCGGTGTGCCTGCTTGAAGAACACCTCTTCCCGGGGTGCTCAGGCTCATTTACATAAAAACCTGATTCTGAAAGAACCCAGTAAGTGTATAAGTGTCTCAAGCCTTTGGTTCTGGAAAGTAAAAGAAACGAAAGCATTCCTCTGAAATCACTCACAGCGCGGTTTGCGCACCTCGCTCATCGGGTCCCCTGGGCAAGTGACGAAGTTCCGCATGTGGTTCCGGTCCACACCGCCCCCATCCCCACACCAGGGGTGCCCGGCGCTCGCTCGGCAGCTTCTCCCTGGAGGCTGGCCGGTGGGCAGAGATCAGGCTCCGGGGAGGAAGGCCACAGGTGGTCCCCATGGCCAACTCCGCCATCCTTGACCCGCACCTGCCTGTCTCCCCGGCCTGTGGCTGGGGACCGCCTGCACCCCACAACGCACTGGAGGTTCGACGGATGGCAGGAAACGAGGCTAGGCTATCGAGGGCAAGAACAAGCCCCAGCTGTTCGCCGTGAATCCAGAGGCTTCCCCGCGCTGAGCACCAGGGACACAGACACAACTCCCCTCGGTGACCTTGGCTCAAGTCTCCAGTCCCTCATCCCGGGGCCTCGGGTGGAAGAAGGGGGCTCTTCGGTGGCCCTGGCCTTTGCTGTCTTCCGCTGTTCCGTGGTCCTTTTGAAGCTCCTTATTTCAGCTAAAAGGGCCTCCTGGATCATCCACATCCGGGCGATGACTAATGCCCGTGGGCAGCCACGTGGGAATTAAAGGGGAATCACGTGAAGCAACCCTAGAATCTAAAGTCCGGGAAAATCCCGCTTCACTTGCCTTTGTTCCGTGGAAACCCGGTAACAACACTAATATCCGCGCTGGCGCTCACACTTCCGCGCTGGGAATGAGACAACAAACTCCACTCCATCCTAAGAAGGAACACCGCGTTCTCTACGACAGGGGTACGTCTCCGCACTGACGTGGCTCTGATCTTATTCTGGAGGGGCATCACAGAAACCAACTTCCCACAAACTTCTTAAACACATCGACTCCGAGTTTTCCTAGAAGCCCACTGCTCGCTGGGTTCTTAGGTGAGATGAGCGTTTTATTGGGGCCAAGAAATGGTGGGTTCTGTTGGGAATTCTCTGGCACATCCGAGAGAAGAGGGGGACTCTGAGGTCGGAAGAGAGTCTCCAAAGAGGCTCGGCAAGCAAGGGCAGAGGACGGGGAGGAAATGACAGGGACACGATGGTGGCCTCCAGCAGACAGCACTTCCCTCCAAGAACCACCCCGTCCTTCTCAGACTCCCGCGCAGCTGCGGGGGGGGGGGGGTACGTGACAGAATTGTAGCCAATGGTGCAGCTGGCATCCCTGGGAGAACCTGGCTTCCTTGCTATCAGCACTGCACCTGGCACTGGCCGCTGGATGCTCAGAAAGCAGGCAGGTGCCAGCGGCTCAGTAACCAGCTCGTGACTGTGAGGCGGTACCCCCAGGACCAAGGACTTAGAAAACACCCCAAGGAGTGAGGACCCTCGATGTACGACGCGACTCCTGAGCGCCCACCCCGGGTTTCCTATGCAGCTGTGGGTTGGGGGGGTCCTATGATTTGCAGCCGGATGCCCACCTGGCATCTCCATATCCAACGATGAGGCTGAGCAGCACGAGGGTGGCTCGGTGCAAGGGAACAAAGGCCAGAGAGAAAGAGGAGCCGGGACGCGCGCTCACACCGGCCACAGCGGACCTCACCGCAGCTTCGTTCCTGCCCCACAGAGGACAGAGGTCCCGCCTGAAGGAATCCATGCCCAGCGCTCACGTGGGCTGTCTAGGATTTAACTCCGCCCCTCGGCGCTTTGCGGGCTGGCATGGAAGTGCATGCTTGGACACGAAAGCGGGGCGGTGTGCATCGCACAGGGAAGAGAATGGAGCTCGCTGGGAATCCACCGAGTGTCTCTCCGGCGATGCGCGTGGAGGAGCTCCCGCCGAGGAGGCGCACGCCTCTCCCTCGCGGCAGCCGGAGGGAAGGAGCTCGCAGAGAAAAACTGTCGCCCTGGGCAGCCTGCTCTGACGCTTGTCCAGGCAGACGCGATGGGGATGCGAGTGGGTGAGCCACACTGAGGATGACTCCTGCGCCTGCAGGGAGCACAGCGCACGGAGCGGGCCGGCCCAGGTGCTGGTCAGCACAGAGAGATGGCTTCTGCGCACGCGCCCTGCCAGGCGGTCGGGTGTGGGTTCAGAAACGGGGGGCTAAGCAAACCAGGCTGGGGACGGGAGCAAGAAGCGGGGCATTCATGCGCGACCCCATATTTGCAGCTCTCACTCTGTTCACATTGAACTCCTTTTCCTTTTCCAACAAAGTAAGTGCAAATCGATCTAATCCGGTTCAGTAACAGCAGCCACAATTCGGGAACCCCTGGGCAAAGACACCGGCACCCCAATACCCACTGCCGTGCGGACTCAAAGCTTCAGAAACACCAGCCTCGAACAGAAGGGCAAACGTTTCCTCATTCGGCCTTCGTGCTGCACCATCCACCCCGCCCACATGCCCCCTAGCAGTTAGTAAATTCATTAACAATCACGACCTGGAACTCATAAGGAGTTAAAGCTCTAAAACGCCTACTCTGTGATGTATTTTTTAACAAAGGTTTCCTCCTCCTTCCCTTCCTCTCAAACGAAGCTTCTGGGTCATTCGTTCGGATAATAACTATCACTTGTTCGCGTCTTTGAAAAGGACGCGGCTGTTCTTCTCAAAAGAACTGCCGCCTGCCTCTAGTTGAACATGATGGACTCAGGGTCCTGGTTCGCCATCTGGGCCATGTGTCGCAGCACATCCTTTTTGGTGATGATGCCGAGGAGTCTCCTGGAGAAGACACAGAACAGAGGAAAGAGGTCAACCACGCAATGCTGACCATGCCTTCCCGTGGACACCTGCGCCTTTGTCACCTGGCCGCGCAGAGTGACATTACCCAGCTTCCCTGTCGGGGGTGTGGCCAGCTGAGTGAGCCTGGCCAGTGGAGTAGGGGTAGACATGAGAGGCGCCCAACCCCCCAGGCTGCCCACACCTTTCCTCACACTCTCTCTCCTCAGCTGCCCACAGAGGCAGAGGAGCCAGTGAAGGACTCTGAGGTCACGGGGATTGACAAGGAGCCACCAGATCCACAGACCTGCCTCCTGGAATGACTGTTGCAGGCCCAGACCTGCTGCAGTTGACACTGGATACGACTCGGGAGGAAAAATAAGCCAACACATGAGGCCGCTGAGACTACTAGCTGTTTATACCCCAGTAACCCTACGCTGCCTGATACGCACCCCTCAATCTGAAGATTATAATCAATAAGATAAACGGGCTATGAAAGCCACTGTCAAAACTGGCCACGCCATGGAAATTCCAACTATAAGGTTTTGTGTTTTTTTTATTTTATTTTTTAATATATTTTATTTATTTTTTTTTTTTTTTTTTTTTACAGAGAGGAAGGGAGAGGGAGAGTTAGAAACACCGAGGAGAGACATCGATCAGTTGCCTCCTGCATGTCCCCTAGTGGGGATGTGCCCGCCACCAAGGTCCATGCCCTTGACCTGACTCAAACCTGGGACCTTTCATTCTGCAGACCAATGCTCCATCCACTGAATCAAACCGGTTTCGGCTTGTGTTTTTTTTTTTGTTTGTTTGTTTTTTTTTTTAGAGAGAGACAGTAAAGGGAGGGGAAGGGAGAGATAAAGAGAGAGAAATATCCATGTATCAGCTGTTTGCCTCCCACACGTGCTCGGACACAGCCGGGGATCAAACCTGAAACCTAGGTGTGTACCCTTGACCTGGAATTGAACCCGAGACCCTTTGGTACTCAGGCCAACACTCTAACCACTTAGCACACTGACCAGGGCCCAAGTCTAAGGTCCTTTAAGTATAACAACTGATTCTGTTTGAAATCTATCTTACGAGAAGGGGAAAGCTTGGCCTTCATCCCTGACCATCTATGTAAATGACCTCCTCTTCCAAAATTCCATGCTTTCAACTTCCCGAAATAGTCCCACTCCCAGATCGCTTGTCTTGGGCCACGCAGACAATATAGCCACCTCCAGGGAGCAGTGCCCACAGACACTGCAATGCACGGATGCCCTGGACCACGCGGGACACGCTGAGACAGCCATTCCCAACAGCCCCGCCTCCCTCCTGATTTTATTAAATGTTTGCCGGACCTGCTGGAACCAGTCCCGCCCTCCGGGCACAGTGAAGGGCTTGAGAGCAGGGGTCGCACAACTTCTTTGGAGAAAAGAAGTTCCACTGCGGATTTGTTGGCAGAATGCGCTCACTGCGCCTCCCTCATCCCCGGGAAAAGGGGAATGGAGACGCGAACTAGGGCGGGACACGGGGACCCTGGGTCGCTATTAAAGTGACGGCCTCTCTGTATCGGTGTACACAGATGGATACACAAAAATCAGAAAGCACATCTGTGATGCCCTGTCGTTTGGCTAAGGAAAGCCAAACTGTCAGACTCATCTGTCACTGGAGAGAGTACATTTTCCCAGGGACGCAGGTGTTCCGAGCTTGTCCAAGTCAGAGGCGCGGGAGGCGCGCACCGGTCGGTGAAACTGCCACGCCAGAATTCTGACTTCTGTCGCTCTCATCACGCCGGACCTCCGAAAAGTGGCTGGTTTATTGTGTGAGCGTTCCTCCTATCACACTGGGGGGGACAGCGGAAACAGCACTGACCTCCTGGAGGACAAACGCCGCAAGACCGCGGCATGGCTGGCCTGCTAGCCAAACAGCGCAGCTCAGCGCGGAAAGCAGACAGAATTAGAGAGCCAGCATTTTGCACCCCCGATGTCATAATGAGTTTAGCCAATAATTGCCAGTGAATTCCAAAACCGCTGGGGAAGGAGGGGGTGCTGGCAGCCAGAAAATTCACATGCTCTCTAAGGATCCGGCCCCGGTGACGCACAGAGAGAAAAATGTCCCCTTCGAGCGAGGTCCCGGCTATCAGCACCGCATCCGAGTGATGGAGCTTATCAGCAACAAAGTCGGAGCGGCTGACATCATGACCTCATCCGCTTTGAAATGGTGCCAAAAACCACTTAAACCAAACCAACCCAAGCCATGAGGAAGCAATCACACCAATCCAAAACGTGGGCCTACTGGTCTGCGCTCTGAGAAAAACGTGTCACAAACAACAAACAAGAGAGCCAGGGGCGTCTCTTAAACAAACACCCCGACAGGAGAGTGTCCGGCCCAAAAGAAGCGAGCGATCAGCCAGGGGAAGACATGTAGGAACCTTCCAGGCCGAAGAGAAAGAAGCCAGGCTGAGACGGCTGAGTGTTCCCGTGCTGTGACATTCTGGAAGAGACGGGACTAGGGAGATGAAGGACACATCTGTCATACCTCAATCAATAAAGAAAAAAAAGACACAAGAAAGAGAATACGCAAAAGAAAAAGCTAGGAGACAGTAAAAGGTCAGCGGCTGCCAAGGGGAGTTGGGAGGGGGAGTGTTCAGGGCAATAAAACCACGCTGTGTGGTATATACATGTCATCCTCCGCTTGTCAAAACCCACAGAGGGTACAATACCAAGAGTGGACCCTCATGCCAACTATGAACCTCAGCTAATCATACTGGACCCATATATCGATGGCAACAAATATAACCCGCCAAATATATTTTTTTAAAAAAGAAAGGAGCTGAAACTGGTTTGGCTCAGTGGATGGAGCGTTGGCCTGTGGACTGAAAGGTCCCAGGTTTGATTCCGGTCAAGGGCACGTGCCTTGGTTGCGGGCACATCCCCAGTAGGGGCGTGCAGGAGGAGGCTGATCGATGTCTCTCTCTCATCGATGTTTCTGGCTCTCTATCCCTCTCCCTTCCTCTCTGTAAAAAAAAAGAAAAGAAAGAAAGAAAGGAAAGTAGCGCCAAGCCCCCTCTTTGGTTCCTCCCCTTTGTGGCTCAGCCTGCAGCCTCAGGCCAGACGGTAGCCCGCCCCGGAAGCGTTTCCCCCATAGAGGATGCCATCCTCTATGGCAAGCTGCTCCCTGAGTCCCTGAGGACTGAGACGGTGTCGCAGGCACCTGCTCCCCCCGGTCTGGGCGCAGCCGCGTACACATCCCCAGCCCGCCACTCACCCCCCCAGCCCGCCACTCACCCACTCCGCGTCACCAGGCACTGGCGCAGCCCCAGCTTCCGGAAGATGTCCACCACCGTCTCCATGGGGGTGTGGTCCGTGACCGTGAACGGGCTGAGGTTCAGGACCCGGCGCAGCTTCAGGGGCTGCGGGCTGTTGGCCGGCAGCTCGGGGGGGTCCTCGGTGAAGTACATGATGGAGCTGCTCACGATGCCCTCCTGCCTCTGCCTGGCGTTCTCTGGAAGGGCGAGCGGGGCAGAGTCACAGCACATCCCTGGCCGGGCGACTGCCCCACCGCACACCTGCCGGCGCGCATTTCCCTCCGCCCGCGTCCCAGATCCCACAGAAAGGGGGCCCCGAGGGCCGAGTCCACATTCTTTTTTTGTTTTAATATGTTTCATTGAATTTTTTTTTTTTTTTACAGAGAGGAAGGGAGAGGGAGAGTTAGAAACATCGATGAGAAACATCCATCAGCTGCCTCCTGCACGCCCCGCATTGGGGATGTGCCCCCAACCAAGATACATGCCTTGACCGGAATCGAACCCGGGACCCTTCAGTCCGCAGGCCGACGCTCTATCCACTGAGCCACACCGGCTTTGGCTAAGTCCACATTCTTGATGAGAGGCTTCAGCCAAACCTCTGTGAACTCGGCTCCTGCTGGGCCAGGGGCCCCCTGCTGTGACCCGCCTGTTCACGGCCAAGGTCTTGAAGGACGGGCCTGCGCAGGATGCTCCTCTGTGGAGACGCATCGCTTCCCAGGACTCCAGCCCCAGAAGGCCCAGCGCCCTCCGCCCTTGCCTTCCTAACACTTCTTTACCTCATCATGGGTGAAGTTTGACATAACAAAAAAACCACACTTGCCCGGACAGTATGGCTCAGTGATTGAGCATCAACCTATGAACCAGGAGGTCAGGGTTCGATTCCCGGTCAGGGCACGGGCCCGGGTTGCAGGCTCCATCCCCAGTAGGGGGCGTGCAGGAGGCAGCCATTCCAGGATTCTCTCTCCTCACTGATGATCCTCTCTCTCTCTCCTTCTCCCTTCCTCTCTGACATCAATACCGGTATATTTTTGAAAAGGAAAAGAAACCACACTTAGCTGCCTCGTGACCTTTGTACATGGGTTCCTCACAAACCCACAGTTGGCCCAAAGGCACTGAGAGTCCTTAAAGAAACAGAAATTCCATGGACCATCCCAGGCTCGTGGCCCAGAAATTTAGCCCAATCCCAAACATGACCCTTGGGACCGAGGAAATTCCCTTGGAAAAGGCGCCTCGCCCACCCCTGGATCTTCTCTTAAAAACGGGCCATTCTGAACGCATCGCAAAGAGAGACAGCACAACCGTTATGGTAGCAATTAGCCTATTTCTATCTATAGGCAGGCCGTGTGACAGGCTGGCGCAGGGGGACAAGAACTCATTAGAACACAGCGCCACGCGGCACGAGAAACCCGGCTATTTTAAGTCACACGTGAAACAAAGCCATGGGTCTCAAGCTATTTCTCCAAGGCCATTTCCTTCCGTCGAATTTTCATCTTTCTTTTGGTCCATGGGAAAAGGTGAGGGAAAATGGACGGCGGGCTTGCCTTCAAACGAACCCCAGTCTCTGTAACACAGTTCTCCTTTCTCAAAGACTGCAACCCACCAGCACCGTCTCTGAGACAGCAGGCTCCCCGCCTGCTCCAAGGCCATCACTGCCGCAGGGCGCTCTGCGGGGGCCGGGAGCACGCGGCCAGGCTATTTGGAAAGGGACTCTGTTTAAAAGGAACACAGGGGCCGAGACTGGTGTGGCTCAGTGGATAGAGCTTCAGCCTGTGGCCTGCAAGGTCCCAAGTTCGATTCCAGTCGGGGGCATTACTTTGCTTGCGGGCACAACTCCAGTAGGGGGTGTGCAGGAGGCAGCTGATCGATGTCTCTCTCTCATCGATGTTTCTGACTTTCTATCCCTCTCCCTTCCTCTCTGTGAAAAATCAATAAAAATATATTTAAAAATAAAAAAATAAAAAATAAATAAAAGGAACACAGGGCCCGCCAGGCAGATGCCGGCCCATTATCCGGGTCAGGTTCAAGCTGGTTGCATGGAATGGGATATGCTGCAACCACTGACGCAGGGGGACACTGAGGCACAACACGTTTTCACACGGAGGTGCTACGCAGTGCGCACTGCGACTCGTCGCCTAAGTCAAGGGGCCCGTCCTGGAGCTCTGAGGTGGAGGCGACAGTGAACACGTACTGGTTTGCTCACGGTCACACACCAGCTGGTTTCTGGAACTCCCACGCGGCAGGAACCCCATCTCTTTCAATAACCAATGTGAACATGGGAATGGGTCAAGCCACACACCTCCATCAAGAACTGATCACATGACCCGGCTGGTGTGGCTCAGTTGACCTATGAACCAAGAGGTCAAGGTTCAATTCCCCGTCAGGGCATATGCCTGGGTTGTGGGCTCATCCCCAGTGCGGAGTGTGCAGGAAGCAGCTGATCCATGATTCCCTCTCACCATAGTTGTTTCTCTCTCTCTCTCTCCCTCTCTCTTCCTCTCTGAAATCAATAAAATTGTTTAAGCTTCCATAAAAACAGATGGAATGTGTAAGAAGGTTAAGGTGTAAATTGGGAGCCACCGCAGTGGTGATCAGCACAAGATGAGATAACAGTGTAAACACTGTTTAGACGAAAAGGCAGGTCATGTCAGGGTGCCATGGTTCCCTCAGGCATGGCGGGTCCCCAGCTGCAGCAGCCACCGCTGTTCTCCCAGCAAGAGCCTCTTTATCCCTCAGCGGGCTGTCCAACAGATCTGACACCTTTTTTAAAATATATTTCTATTGATTTCAGAGAGGAAGGGAGGGAGAGAGAGAGAACCATCAAGATGAGAGAGAATCAAACCGAAACCGGTGTGGCTCAGTGGAGAGAGCATCGGCCTGCGGACTAAAAGGTCCCAGGTTTGATTCTGGTCAAGGGCATGTACCTTGGTTGCAGGCACATCCTCTGTGGGGGGCGTGCAGGAGGCAGCTGATTGATGTTTCTCTCTCATCGATGTTCCTAACTCTCTATCCCTCTCCCTTCCTCTCTGTAAAAAATCAATAAAAAATATATTTTTTTAAAAAAAAGATGAGAATCATAGATCAGCTGCCTCGTGCATGCCCCACACTAGGGATTAAGCCCGCAACCCAGACATGGAATCAACCATGACCTCCTGGTTCATAGTCTACACTCAACAACTGAGCCACACCAGCCGGGCTAACCCTTACCGTCTTCGTTGGCCCTGGACGCCAGTCCCTTTCTGCAATAAGCATCTCCCACATCCTGGAGAATCATCACTCACTCATCCACCAGACAAAAAAAATAAAAAATCCGAGTTCCCTTAACGCTTGCCCTTCACACTAACGTCCACCCCTTCAATCAGCGCTGCGGCTTCCAGCGAGTCCTCTCGGCCCGTCCTGGCCCTTGTTTAATTGCGGAACTCAGGTCTGCAAGAGCCCGAAGCCCTGCCGAGCACAGGAAAGCCTCGCGCTTGCAAATGGCACCCAGAGGCAGAGCCCCCTTTCCCGGGAGTCGGAACGGGGGTCACTGATGGCCCCACATGCTGTGTGTGGGGCAGAGGCTGCGCTTCCCAGGCCGCGCCAGGCGCTGGCTCTCCAACAAAGACAGCCGTGACTTTGCGGTCCAGACAGAGACCGAACATCACAGCTCACTTGCAGTGTCACGTGAGCAGCTGCTACCACTTCCCACACGACCCCTCTGTCCCCTGCTTTTCGCATCCAGCCCATCTCGCATCGATTTGCAATCGTGGCTCCTCGGTCCCCTGCGAGTGGACTGGGCCTGCAGTCGCTGCCAGCCGAGCGCTGGCGTCCCGTTTCCATAGTCACCAAAGGGCACATTCATTCTGCAAACGCAGCTCGGGACTGGCCCCTCCGCCCGACAGGGAGCCTCCGTGTCCGCGGCCGGAAAGCAGCAGCTCTGATCACGCAGAGCGCCAGCCCCTGCCTCGCCACACGCACGCACACAGCAGCTCCCGGCCCGCCGAGAGGCGTGATCCCCCCGCGTGCTGCCTCGCAGGCATTTCGAACCCGGCTTCTCCGGCCGCTGGGCCACTGCCGCTCCCACTTGATCACGGTCACGGGCAGCAGGGACAGCAAGCCGTCTCCCGCAGCTGCACAACAGGTCCCGGCTCCTGTGGCATTTACTGCCCCAGCTGTTCATTCCAACCTTTGCTTAAAAGGGTTCAGTGATTGCCTACTGAAAGGCTGCTCATCGCATTACGTTAAAACAAACGCGCCCTACGTACACAGCGTGGTTCGTTTGTTTTTTGTTGTTTTTTTTTTAATCCTCACCCAAGGATACTTTTTTCATTGATCTTCAGAGGAAGAGTGGAGATGGAGAGGGAATGAGAGGCAGAGAGACATCAACTGGTTGTCTCCCACAGGCTCCCTGACCCAGGCCAGGAACCGAACCTGCAACTGAGGTACAGGTTGCATTCTCTAAAAGTGGGCAGCCTTGCCGAAACCAGTTTGGCTCAGTGGATACAGCGCCGGCCTGAGGACTCAAGGGTCCCAGATTTGATTCCAGTCAAGGGCATGTACCTTGGTTGCGGGCACATCCCCAGTGGGGGACATGCAGGAGGCAGCTGATCGATGCTTCTCTCTCATCGATGTTTCTAGCTCTCTGTCCCTCTCCCTTCCTCTCTGTAAAAAAATCAGCCGAAACCGGTTTGGCTCAGTGGCTAGAGCATCGGCCTGTGGACTCAAGGGTCCCGGGTTCGATTCCAGTCAAGGGCATGTATCTTGGTTGTGGGTACATCCCCAGTATGAGGTGTGCAGGAAGCGGCTGATCGATATCTCTCTCATCAATGTTTCTAACTCTCTATCCCTCTCCCTTCCTCTCTGTAAAAAAATCAATAAAATGTATTTTCTTAAAAAAACAATAAAATGTTTTTTTTAAATAAAATAAAAAGTCGGCAGCCTCTTGCCTTTTAGCAGGACAAGGAATCGAACCAGTGAGCCTTTGGCCTGCGGGCTGACACTCTAACCACTGAACCAAACCGGCCTGGGCTTGTGCAGCTTTACTAAGCAACCTCATTCTCTATAAGGCAATGCTGACGTCTAAAGGCTGAGTGACAGGGCCTACGAGAAAGAGAAGTGTCACTGAGCACTGAGCACACATGCGCTATCGTGTCCAAACCATGAAGTCAGCTGTCGCTTTAGGAGGTAAACCTGTCTGAGCGACCAACATTAGAGGCAGAGCTTTTCCAGGTTATTTCTGTAAAGCCTTTGATGACGCTTTAACGGCCCTTTCAAAGCTGTTTCCCGCGTGAAGAGATCGGGACTTCAAAGGGAGAGCTGAGAGGTTGTTCCCACAGGCAGGGCAGGCAAAGGGTGCCAGGTGCAGGCGCCTGGGGACCAGGGCGTTCTGCCACCAAACCCAGGCGAGGCCCCAGGGCAACCTCACCCATCCTCCGGCAGAGGAGAGACTTAGGCAAGTCCTCGTGCACAGCTGAGCCCCATCGCGGACCCAGCCTGCAGTGAGCGCTGGGGTGGTGTGCAGATCACGGGCAGGCAGGTGAGCGGAATGGCATTCGTGTCTGCTGGCACCACAGATGCGCTCACTGCTCACTGCTCCCTGCCCCGAGGCATTGAGGGGTCTGCAGGGACTCCATCCCCACCCCCTCTCCAGGGATCACCCCCCTAGGCTTTGCTCTTGGATCCTTCTCCTCTCGCTCCCTTCCAACGCAGCCGGGCCAGGCTGAGCCGCTTATCTTCCGGACGCCTCACCTGGGCCTCGGCCTCCTCCTCCCGCTGCTCCACAGCCGGTTTCTGTGCGCACACCAGTAGGAAAGCATCGCACAGAAGTGCCGTGACTTCTGCTCCTTAACCCTGTGGCCCTGGGACCGGCGGGATGAGACATATGTCCCAACAGGAAGCGAAGGGCTTGGGGGAGCCGAGAGGCATTGCGGCCAAGAACTCCCCCTCCGCCTGAGGTCTGTCCCTGAGAGCAGCTGGGCCGGCCAGCCCAGGCGTTCCCTCTCTCCCTCTCCCCCTCTCGGCGTGGCGCTCTCTAAAAGGTGCAGCCACATGCGTCCTGGCGGGACCGGGGCCCAGGTAGCTGCTTGCAAAGGAGGCGTCATCTTCCAGCCAAGAAGGGCCCCCTGAGACCTGCCCCTCACAGTGGGCGTGGGCCCAGTGGCACACTCACAGGAACTGGGGGAAACGCAGCACCAGGCCACACCCCGGACCAGCGGAATCCAGAGCTGAGCTCAGCCAGATCGCCGGGACACAGTATACGTTCAAATGTGGGATCCGCCCGGCCCGCATGGCTCAGGGGCTGCGCATCAACCTATGAGCCAGGAGGTCACGGGTTTGATTCCCGGTCAGGGCACAGGCCCGGGTTGTGGGCTGGATCCCCAGTAGGAGGTGTGCAGGAGGCAGCTGATCCATGATTCTCTGATTCTTTCATCATTCATGTTTCTATCTCTCTCCCTCTCCCTTCCTCTTTGAAATCAATACAACACTGTATTTAAAAACAAAACAAAAACAAAAAACCTTGCGATGCCCTGGCTTAAAGCCTCTGACTGTGTGGGCTCTCTCCACCCCTTGGAGAATGTGGGGGTACGAAGGCTGCCATTCGCCCTAGGATCCCATGAGCTCCCCACCACTCCCCCCCGCTTACTCACTTATGGCCAGGATCAGCTCCCGCCTCTGGGCGAATCCAATGAGGCGCTCGGAGTCCCTGGACACCACCACGGGGAAGCCGTTGTAGTCGGTCTCCTTGATGAGCGTCTCCACGTCCTCCACGGTCATGCTGTCCTGCGTGAGCACGGACAGCGGCGGCTCTCCCCGCCGCGGCCGCATCACGTCGGTGGCCAGCGTGCGGTGCGTGAACTCGTCCTTCACGTCCAGGAACGGGTACCCGTTCAGGTGGATGTGGGCCTCGTAGATGCCCTCTTTCCCGAAGGCGTCGGCCACCCACTTGCTGGTCACGGCTGCCGCCATCAAGGGGACGATGTACTCCAGACCCCCCGTTAATTCAAACATGATGACCACCAATGACACCGTCATCCGGGTCACTCCACCTGCGGGTCAAGAGGGGGGAGGGGATGCTCAGCTCAGCCCCGACCCCCGGGAGGGCATGGGTTGTGGGAACTGCCAAGCGGGCAGTTTCTCAGGAGACAGTCCCCCCACTGCCCGGGCTCAGCCCTCCGGCGCGGAGGCCACGCCTGTCACCTGCATCCGGGAGCCACAGCTGCCTGGGCCCCTGCATGAGGGACACCTCGGCTGTCTATTCGCCGGGGCCACACGCCTTGCCGGCTCTGGTTTCTCTCTCAGCAAGCGGGGCTCCCTTCCAGCACCCCATAAGCTGGAAAACTGCAGAGACTCAAGGGGGCTAGAGACAGGAGAGGACCCCACTTTTGTCCCTTGGTGTTCAACCAGAGAAACCGCACCAGCTCCTAGTTTTCAGTGAACTTGAATGGGGCTCCTGGTCTCGGCACCAGGAACATGGGGGACTGGGCACGTCTTTGCTGGGGCTGTCCTGTGCACCGTGGGACGTTCAGCGGCATCCACGCCCCCCTCCCCCGCCAGCAGGTGCTACTACCGCCGCCACCCCCAGGGGTGGCAGCCAAACACGTCTCCTCTCTTGTCCACTGTCCCTGAGAGGCACGATCACCCCCAGTTCAAAACCATACCCTAGAGGGCACAGACTCCATCAGCCTGCGTCCCTGAATAACCACGTGGAGAGAACCTTCCACTCACTCCACACACACACACGCACGCACACACACATATACACATGCACATACACACATATACACACATACACACATATATACATACACACATACACATATATACACATGCACAATACATGCATACACACACACATATATACACATGCACATACACACACATACACACATATATACACATATACATACACACATACACATATATACACATGCACAATACATGCATACACACACACACACACACACACACACACACACGTTGGTTCTCATTACGCACGGCAGTTAGGATGGACAAAGTCGCCACAAACGCCGGCTTAGCCAGTTCTCAGTCACTGCCCTCGGGGAGACCTAGTCTGGTTTCTGTGAGCCTGTGGTCACAGCATCCTGTCAACATCCCTGTAGGTTGTTCCTGCTTGGAGACGCCGTGTTTCCAGAGGTGGCCACTCAGCCACCGTGAACTCGGCCACCAGGAGCTGCTGACCGGGAACTTTCTCCCCGAGCCCACGCCCGGCTCCGCACACGAGGAGCTCCACACAGCACCTCGGCGCCCCGCCTGCGGCCACTTTAACCCGCAAAGTCATCAGCAAACAGCACGCCCATGCGAATCACCTGGCACTGGACAGACCACGCGAAGGACGTGGCCCGTGTGGGAGCCGGACCAGGAAGGCAGACCTTCACCTTGGCCGGTGCCGCTGGGAAATGCCAAATGCCCCTGTGGCACCCCCAAATGAGGACCGACCGCCGTCACGGACAGACAGAGCCTTGGCGTGTGAAGCCAGTGAGATGTCGGGGTCTGCTTATCGCAGCGGCACGCCCTGCCCCGTCCCGAGAGCGCGAGTGCTCCTGGCTTCCTCCGGCCAGGCCCCTGGCCCAGATCGGCCCATGCCCCCCCACCCCCACTTCACACACACACACACACACACACACACACACACACACCCCGCCTCTGGCTGTACCTAGGCAGGCTGCCGCTCCCACCATGGCGTAGAGGCCCGGGGTGACGCAGTCTGCTCCCGGCCTGCACCAGTTCCGGAAGATGATCCAGTCGTGGTGATGGTACGCCAGCTGCTCCACGCCGATGCCCACCATCCGGCCCGCCATGGCCCCCACAGCCATGCTGGGGATGAAGAGGCCCGACGGGATCTCCAGGGAGCACACACGGAAGAGAAGCATGAGGGGCGGAGTCCGCAGCCCCGAAGCCCCACCTCCCACCCCAGCACACACCGACCCCCTCCAAAAGCTTGCATTTCGCTTCAGTCTTCCAAGGAGCTGCAACCTGGCCCTAGCCGGTGTGGCTCAGTGGATAGAGCGTCAGCCTGCGGACCAAAGGGTCCTGGGTTCCATTCCGGTCAAGGGCACGTAGTACTTTGGTTGCAGGCTCCTCCCCGGCCCGAGCCCTGACCAGGGTGCGTGCAGGAGGCAACCAATCAGTGTGTGTCCCTCACATCGATGTTTCTCTCAGTCTCTCCCTCTCTTCCACTCTCCCTATGAATCAATGGGAAAGATCCTGGGGTGAGAAGTGACAGAAATAAATAAGTAAATGGTTTTTAAAAGGAGGTCCGGGGAAAGGGGGGACAAGTGACTGCACCTGCCTGCACCCCGGGGCTACCCTGACTTGGGGAGAAGGCCGTCTTACTCTCCCCTGCCCAGCCAGCAGCAGGGGGGGGATTTGAGGGGGGCAGTGCGGGCAGTGGGTTCCGGAAGAAGCCCCACTGCAAGGAGCACTCAAGCCGCTGTCCTCAGAGCCCTCCCCGCCGCCTGTGCCCGCGCCTGTCCTCAGAGCCGCTTTGACCCAAGTGGGGGGCGCAGCCGGAGAACGGACGAGGCCGCGAGGGGTGGCGGCGGAAGCAAGAAGCCAGGCAGCAGCGCGGCCGCCTCATCTCCAAAGCCGTTCGCAGCCACTGCCCTCCTCCCGACGCGTCCCTTTTCCGAAAAGCTTCCAGAACAGTCTCCACCCGGGACAGCGGCCCAGAAACGGACCACGCGAATGGAGAGGCCACGGTAACGGCGTGCCTTCTGTTTTGGGGTGACAACACATTGATCTATCGGTGACCAGGCTGCGGCAGAGCCGCCTGACGCTCCACTCTGCCCGGGACTGGGCCCCTGAGCGGGACCGCATTCAGGCCCGACCCGGTCTGTCCCGATCCCAGGACGGAAGGGGCTCTGGGAGCAGATTCCAGTGCAGTTGGGGTCCTGGGTGTGACTGCGGGAGTTGGGGACCTTCCTGGGGAGATGGCTCTTCCTGAGCCGCCCCTCACCCCGCCACCTAACCCCCGGGACTTCAGAGTCCACCGTCCAGCGGCAGAGGGGAGCGCCAGCGCCCTCCTCCACACGAAGCTCACCCCCTTTGCTGGGAGCGGCGGAGCAGACAGGCAGCGGTTCCATCCGGTCCACCGTCCTGTTCTCAGCGCAAAATTCACCCCAAGTGCAAACTCTCTGCATGGTTTCTTCGATGTAAAAAATAAATCCTAAACACCACACACAGACCCAGTAGGCGTGGCTCAGGGGTTGAGCATCGACCTATGACCCAGGAGGCCAGGGTTCGATTCCCAGTCAGGGCACATGCTGAGTCGTGGGCTCGATGCCCAGTGGGGGCGTGCAGGAGGCAGCCGGTCCATGATTCCCTCTCATCATGGATGTTTCTCTCTCTCTCCCTCTCCCTTCCTCTCTGAAATCAGTATAAATAGTTTTTCCGAATCGCACACAGAAGTACTTGTAATGGAAAACCGGGTGCTCTGGCGGACTCTCAACATCGTGCTTGCGGGCCTAGGCGCTGGTTACGCCAGGGTGTGTGTCTCATGCAAGTTCGCCAAGCTCTCTCTGTCTCTGTGTGAGGACGTGCTCTGAGCCAGGGCTTCCTCACGTCTAAAAGGGGATCGAAGCCGAAACCGGTGTGGCTCAGTGGATAGAGCGTCGGCCTGCGGACTGAAAGGTCCCAGGTTCGATTCCGGTCAAGGGCATGTACCTTGCTTGCGGGCACATCCCCAGTAGGGGGCGTGCAGGAGGCAGCTGATCGATGTTTCTCTCTCATCGATGTTTCTGACTCTCTATCCCTCTCCCTTCCTCTCTGTGGAAAATCAATAAAATATATTTTTTAAAAAATAAATAAAAAGGGATGGAAGCCATTTCGGAGGCTTGCTGTTACCAAAGCATAGTGACCCGGGGATCAGAAGAATGTCCAAGGCTCACACAGGACAACGTTCAGGACGGGCCCGCCCCTCCCCCCAGCCCGATGCCGCGGTGGCCAGCCGGTGCCAGCCAGAGGGCCCGGTGCCCACCTCCTCCCCGCCCTCCGCTCACCTTCATGCCAAAGGTGAAGATGGTGATGATGATTTTGAAGATGAGCGCCAGGGCCAGCTGCCACATGGCCGTGTACACGCCGCGCCCGGCCGGCCGGTCGGGAATGTCGTCCACCGGCCGGGTCATGTTGGGGTCGTTGATGTAGTCGCAGAGCTGGGAGGACTCGAGGGCCCCGCAGTCGTTGAACAGCTCGGAGATGAGCTCGCTCGTGCTCTGGCGCGTGTAGGGGTTGGGGTAGGCGACGATGGCGGTGACGGCCGTCACCACGATGACCTCCAGCACCGGGTACTTGCCCAGCCGGGTGGTTTTGCGCCGCCGGCACCACGCGATGTTGCAGCGGATGAACAGGGTGCCCCACAGGCCCCCGAAGACGCCCAGCAGGATGAAGGGGAAGAGCTCGGCCATGTACCAGGGCGTGTGATACTCCACGTAGAACAGGACCAGCCGGCTGTTCCCGAACGGGTTGATGGAGCGCAGCGTGAAGGCCGCCACCAGCGCGGCGAAGAAGGACCGCCACAGGGTCTTCAGCGGGAAGTAGTAGCTGACCTGGGCGAACGAGAGGGCGTGAGCGGCTGGCAGGACGGCGCCCGCAGCCTGGGTTCCATTAGGACCCAGGGCGCCCGCACGCCCGCAGCCGGGGTTCTATTAGGACCCAGGGCGCCTGCACGCCCACAGCCGGGGTTCTATTAGGACCCAGGGCGCCCGCACGTCTGCAGCCTGGGTTCCATTAGAACCCAAGATGCCCGCACGCCCACACGCCCGCAGCCTGGGTTCCGTTAGGACCCAGGGCGCCCACAAGGACCTTCACAGACTCTGACCGCGCCTGGCAGCAGCATGGAGGCTGGTCCAGGTGTGTCTGAGCTATTTGTTAAGAGAAATGAAAACGTTTCATCATCATTCTGGTTATGAGAGGGGAGGGCAATGGGAAGATATGTATACATGTAATGCATTAATAAACAATTTAAAGAAATAATAATAATAATTCTGGTTATGGCACAAAGACCCGTCTCCTCCCCAAAAAAGCAAAGAGACCTCTGAATTTGACTCTACAGACAACACAGTGGATCAAGGGCTGGAAGCCCTGGCCCAGCAAATGTACCTGAATGGCACAGGGGCTAAGAATACATTTTTGATCTGTAAATGGTTAGGAATGCCCTAGCTGGTGTGGCTCAGTGGATAGAGCCTCGGCCTGCAGACGGAAGGGTCCTGGGTGTGGTTCTGGTCAAGGGCACATGCCCAGGTTTCGGGATCGATCCCTAGTGTGGGGTGTGCGGGAAGCAGCTGACGAAAGATTCTCTCTCATTATTGATGTTTCTCTCTTGCTCTTGCTCTCCCTTCCTCTCTGACATCAATAAAAAAATGTTTAAATAAATAAATGGTTAGGAAGGACTACTTTGTGAAATATTCAAAAGAACACCACTTTTGTGACACAAGAAAATGATGTAAAACTCCAGCTTTAGCTCAGAAGGCGAGTGGTGTCGGGCCGCAACCACTCGCGGCCATGGGCGCGTTGTCGGTGGCAGCTTCCCTGCGCCGCGCAGGGCTGAGTGGCCGGGACGGAGCGGGAGGCCCGCAGAGCCTCAGACGGTGCCTCTCTGGCCCTTCCCAGGCCACGATGGCGACCCCTGGAAGAGATCTACCCACGTGGCCCAAACCAGAGCGCCTCATTACCGCGGCGGTGGGGAGGAGGCGCTGCACACTCTAAAGCACCCACAGGGCATCTGGCGAGCTACGCGGCAAACCACTGAGCGGCCCATCGCGCTCCTTGAGGAGCCGCAGGAATAGGCAGAGGCTGCTGCTGAGCTCCCCACTGCCCGCCCGCACCCACACCCGCACCCGCACCCGCACACCCCCGCGCCCTGCTCACCTCCTCCAGGCTGAAAAGCACGCCACCAATCGGAGCGCCGAACGCAACAGAGACTCCCGCCGCCGCGGCCGCCGAAAGGACCTGCAAGGCAAAGCGTCGGTAGCCCAAGGCCTTTCATGAAAACAAGCGTGTGCGGGGGGTGCCTGGCTCAGTGGTTACGCATTGACCTGTGAACCTGGAGGTCAGGGTTCGATTCCCGGTCAAGGGCACATGCCTGGGTTGTGGGCTCCATCCCCAGTGAGGGGCGTGCAGGAGGCAGCCGATCCATGATTCTCTCTCATCATGGATGTTTCCATTTCTCTCTCCCTCTCCCTTTCCTCTCTGACATCAATAAAAATATTTAGCCAAAACCGGTGTGGCTCAGTGGATAGAGCGTCGGCCTGCGGATTGAAGGGTCCCAGGTTCTACTCTAGTCAAGGGCATGTATCTTGGTGGCGGGCACATCTCCGGTGGGGGGCGTGCAGGAGGCGGCTGATGGATGTCTCTCATCAATGTTTCTAGCTCTCTATCCCTCTCCTTCCCTGTCTGTAAAAAATCAATAAAAATATATTTAAAAATAAAATTAAATTAAAAAATAAAAATATTTAGAGGAGGAGGAAGAGGAGGAAGAAGAGGAGGAGGAGGAGGAGACGGGAGGGCCCGTCCGGAAGACGGAAGCTGAGCCGCTCACCTCGCGCCTCTTGCCCTCGTTCTTGCTGTACTTGGAGAAGAGGCTGCTGAAGAAGTTGCCACAGCAACAGGCCACGTGCACCAGGGGCCCCTCCTTGCCGAGGCTCAGGCCCGAGGACACCACCAGCACCAGGGTGACCGTCTTGATCAGCAGGGTCCACTTGCCCAAGTAGCCCCGGATGATGAAGCCGCTCAGGATGGTCTTGATCTGCAACAGAGGACGGAGGGCGGAGGCTGAGAGACTGCGCCAGGCCCGCGCCAGCGGTCATGTCACACGACAGCGTTCACATCAGCGCGTGACTTTAACCAGGAGAGAAGCCGGAGAGCTCCTATACTGATGGACACAGCCCGTGGGCACAGGCAACAGCGGAGTGAAGACCTGGAGGAGGGGCGGGGGGCGGGGGGATGGGAGATACCTGTAATACTGTCAGCGACAAGAAACACATTATTAAAAGACAAAATCAATAAGTCTGGAAAAAATCAAAATCATAATTGTATATTATATTCATGGACATGTGCCACGGTGCAATTCAGAGTGAATTGAATTGTTCTGAGAGTAGTAAGGTTATCATGAGGGCTAAATAAGTAAGTATCAGGGTGCCCAGAGGAAGGTCTTCGAGCGACACACACAGACAATTTCTCGCACTGCCCTCTGACTAATGCCCAACAGACGGGCGGTGGGCAAACCAGCCGTAACTAGTAGCACTCAGCCTCTGTGAGCCGGCCTGGGCGCCTCAGATCGCTTATTCGAGGGGCGTTTCATTAGGCCTGCCACAGCCCTGCATTTTGTGTCGCCCTGAATACAATTCCCTCTATTTCCGTCAGTCACACAATGTGGGCTTGGACCCAAGGGCCGAGTGTGAGAGCATCATGCCATTTAGAAAATTACAAACAGCTCAATTACCCGAGCCATGACGCGTGCTGAGCTGAACGGTGTGATAGGCATGTTGTAATTCTCTAAAGTGATTTTATAACATTGTCAGGATCGAATGAGGGCCTGAAGAAAGCGAACCCGTCCCGAGCACATGCTACACTCCGATCACGTGCTTTCATCTGAATGACAGAGGCCGAGTCACGGCGGACTTCCCGAGGTGAACTGCAGCGGCCTGTGCCTCGGTGGGGTTAACTCGAAGCCTTTCACTGAAGACCCGTGAGAGTGTTCGGCTTGACAGTGAACGTGAACTCAGGGGAAGTTCTAAGAGGACACGCCGTCTGACACAGTCACCAGCGGTTCTGATCATGGAGCAAACAGAATAGAGGCCCCGCGCCCGCTTCTCTCTCAACCCCCAAGTTCAAGAGCAAGTGTTCGCATGGAAATGTGCTCCGGAGCTCCGACAGCAGCGTTTCTCACAGAAAAACGTCTCTGAATTTGCATTTAAAAAGCTTTCCAGCTGCGCCAGTGTGGCTCAGGGGGTGAGGTCAGGGCACAGGCCTGGGTTGGGGGCTTCATCCCCAGTGTGGGGAGGGCAGGAGGCAGCCGATCCATGATTCTTTCTCATCACTGATGTTTCCATCTCTTTCTCCCTCTCTCTCTCTCTGAAATCAATAAAAATATATTTGATTTAAAAATCAGCATAGCCCTAGCTGGTGTTGCTCAGTGGATAGAGCATCGGCCTGAGGACTGAAGGATCCTGGGTTCGATTCCTGGTCAAGGACACATGCCTGGGTTGCAGGCTCCATCCCCAGTAGGGGGCGTGCAGGAGGCAGCCAATCCATGATTCTCTCTCATCACTGATGTTTCTATCTCTCCCTCTCCCTTCCTCTCTGAAATCAATAAAATATATCTGATTTAAAAGCATGACATAGTCAGGCTTTTTCTGTCGTTCCTGGCAGGGACCAGCGTGCGTCGCCGCCCATCTGTCACCATAAATCGCTCACAACTTGAAACTCGCCATCTCCCTGCCTGTGGGCACGCTGAAGCCCGGACCCCAAAGAGAACAGCACTGCTAGGCTGGGATGACCATGTGAGAGCTCTCAGAATCCGTCCTGGCTAACGTGTTCCCTCTCCGCTTCTCGGGAATTCCCTCGATTATTGTTGCTCCGCCCAGCAGACCGTCCTGGTCTGGAGCTGGGGTCACGCCCTCAGAACCGGGGTGCAGGAAAGTGTAGAGAACGCGGAATTCCGGCTGCCGGCGCTCACAGCGCACGCCCTTCCGGGAAACTGTTTTGGGAAAATTGCAATGACCTTGTCACCGCAAGGGCAAACGGTGGCGGGAGTCTCCTCAGCCACAGACCTTCTGGGCAAAGGGCCACGCACGTGTGCGGGTAACGCGGCCGCTTCCGTGGGCTCTGAGGGCTGGGCGCGCTCTGCAAACACACGACTTCAGCCACCTGAGAAGTAAGGGGGCACGAAGCCTGCACCCAGGGCAGCGATCCTGCGTCCAGCCCCAGCCCGGCAGCTGGGTGGCCTCGGACTAGTTGCTGAACCTCTCTGTGCTTCATTCCCTCGCCAGGACGTGAGGAGGAACAGTGGCCACCTCGCGGGAGCGTCGTGGGGACTCAGTGCGTTCATTCCCGGCCCGTGCATGGCCCCAAGTGCTCCGCCACATTTGGGGTTCTCCCGCTGGGCACAGGGGCCATCGGCCGCTACTCACCTCGGGGATCCCGGAGCCGCAGGCGTAGGGCGCAAACACGCGCACCAGGGAGACGGCCAGGAAGGCAAAGAGCAAGGCCCACAGGACGTACAGCAGGTAGTTCAGAATGTAGGCGCTGGCGCCCTGAGCACGACACAGAGCGGGCGGAACCGTGAGCCAGGCAGACCTGAGGGCCCCCCCACCCCCCATCCTCCACCCCCCATCCCCCACCATCCTCCCTCCCCTCCCCCCCGTGCCAGCAGCAGCGGGTCCTGGGGCAACGAAAAGGCCGCGCTGGTCCGATTGGCAACAGCTACTACTCGAACCCACACACGCCCCCGGCTTCACCGAGAGCAGCTTCCACAGGCCTGCAGCCCGGCTGGCTTGCTCAGTGGTTAGCGTTGCCCCATGCACCTAAAGGTCATGGGTTCAATTCCTGATCAGGACACATGCCCTGTTGGGGCTCCATCCCCAGTGGGGCACGCAGGAGGCAGCCAATAGATGTTTCTCTCTTACATCAATGTTTCTCTCTCTCTCTCCCTCTCTCCCTAAAAACCAATGAAAACATATTTACAAGCCATTATAAAACATACATGAGCCTTAACCGGTTTGGCTCAGTGGATAGAGCATCAGCCTGCGGACTCAAGGTCCCGGGTTTGATTCCGGTCAAGGGCACGTACCTTGGTTTCGGGCACATCCCCAGTAGGGGGAGTGCAGGAGGCGGCTGACCGATGTCTCTCTCTCTTCAATATTTCTAGCTCTCTGTCCCTCTCCCTTCCTCTCTGTGAAAGTTCAATAAGATAGATTTTAAAAATACACGGAACAGTGGGCGGGTTTTTCATCCGCCCTTTGCACCCAGAGCTGGAGCAGCCAGGCCGGTAGGAAGGCCGGTGCTTCAGCTGAAACCAGGGGCAGCCCACCGTGCCCAGTGGTGCCCCAAGCCCTCCGAGTGGCCCCCCAGCCAGGCCCCGGCCGGAACCTACCTCTGAGCGATTGACCAGCAGCTCCGACCACTTCTGCCACAGGGGGCACTTGTCCCGGTCCTCAAACGTGGTCTCGGACGAGGTCCAGCAGCACTGCTCGTGGCTGTACCAGAAGGCGGACAGGCACACGCCCTCCTTCAGGTCGGTCATCCAGTCCACCGCCAGGTCGATGACCCCCGCCAAGGTGCCTGCGGGACACAGCGAGGGCTCAGAGGAAGCGCCCCCCCCCGGGGGCCACACGCACAGAAGTCCCCTGGGCACGCGGGGTGCGGGCGGGCCAGCCCAGCAAGGAGACACACCGGCCGTCTCCACCCAGCACGAGCCCATCCCTCCGGGGTTCCAGAAACGGGGTGCGCACCCCGCACAGGACTCGCCCACAGCGGCCTGGGGGGCGGGTTGCTGGGGCACACATCCCTATTTCTCAGGAAGCGTGACGATGCTAACAGGGCATGATGACTGGCTGCTCGCTGTTTAGGGTTTGGCCACACGTGGGAACCGAACTTGGAAAGTCTCACTTATTCGAGCTTGCTGGATTTTTAAAAATATTTTTTATTGACTTTTTACAGAGAGGAGGGAGAGGGAGAGAGTTAGAAACATCGATGAGAGAGAGACATCCATCAGCTGCCTCCTGCAGGCCCCCTACTGGGGATGTGCCCACCACCCAGGTACATGCCCCCGACCGGAATCGAACCTGAGACCCTTCAGTCTGCAGGCCGACGCTCTATCCACTGAGCCACACGGGTTGGGCATGGATTTTGTAAGTGTGTACGGGACTGCGGATCCATGTAAATAGTAACTACTTCCGAGGCCCGTGGGAGTGGGTAACAGAGTGCGGCTGGGCCGGAGGGCCTCGTTCTAGAACACGCCAGTCCAGTCCTCTCTGAAGGCAGGGGCACTCAGGCTACTGCACTTTTCCAACCTTTACTGGATCCTTATTACACTATCCCTGCACCCCTATCAACCCCGGGTATCCACACACCTGCCGGGGCTCACCCCTCCCTGCCTTCCCATTACTCGGAAGCTCCCCATTGTTCTTGAGAGAATGCCTGATTGTGTGGTATGTAAATCATAATGAGGCTGTTACATATGTACAGATACACACACACATACATATAGCAGGCGGGGTGATGCAGCTCAGAGAGGGAGAAGTGGACTTTTAGAAAAGGTGGTCAGAGAACACCTGAAGTGAAAGATGATGTTTGAACAAAGACCTAAAGAAGGTGAGTATAAAAAAAGGAAGGTGGGGGGGGGGGGGGCCTGCAGATAGCCAGGGGTAAGACCCAACGATCACCCCAAATTCCACCACCATTCACTCACTCATTCATAATCACACTATCCCACACCCAGTCTTCCCGGCTGGCTGCTTCTCCCAGTGCTGGTGGTTTCAGCTTTCTTCCCCGGATGGAGTATCTGTGACACGCGGTGGCGAGGCCCCATAAATGTCCTGTTCATGGTTTGTTCCGTGGAGCAACAGTGCCACCCGGTGGTGATTCATAATAAATATTTTGCGAATGTTTCGTTCCGTGGAGCAACAGTGCCATCTGGTGGTGATTCATAGTAAGTGCAGCGTCAATGTTTTCTTAACATTTCTATTTGTGATGCAACGGCGACATCTAGTGGTGAATCCTTATAACTGCACCGCGGAGGAGACAGGAATCAGAATGTCCTGTCCAGGAGGCCACTGAGGAGATGACAGGCCGGGCAGTGAGACACTGAGTCCTCTCCGCCCGCTGGACAACAGGGAAGTGAGTGGGACGCCGTTTTCTGGCTGTCCTCCCAAGCTACATCCAGATCAAAAGCACTTCGGCACCGGCAGCGTCATCTCTTTCCTACCTTCCTCCATTTTCACTCGCTGATGCGTCCAGCGGCTCACCCTTCTCCTGTCGCACCCCGGCTGCACGTTAGTATCACAGGGGGACAGGAGGGAGTGGAGGGGTCAACGCCAGGGCATCACCTCCAAATACACTATCTGGTTGAAGCCCAAGCAGCGGTATTTTTTTTGTTTAACTCCCCAAATGACTCTCCTTAAAAGAACTGGCAGAAATCGGATCGATAGTGAAACCAACTGGTCATATGAGGTTAAAGACGGGCCGGCCCGCTCACCGCCTGATCAGGCTCTCAGATTAATCGATACGTCTAACTGCGCTGTGTGCTCCGGGATGCCAGAACGTCCGTTCCGCATTTCTTCCTGTCTATCCATTTCTCCTTCCTAGGAGCCAAGGGTAATGACACGGTGGAAGGTTTTAAAACTCGATTCTAAACACAGACATCCAATTCACAGCCGGCTCCCACCGCCCACCTTCAAAGGGCTTCCTAGAAGCGATCAAACAAATTGGCGGCGACGCCCCGGGTATCCGGAAGCTCACGCTCACGGGGAATGCCAGTGGGAGGAGGGGGTCGCCGGGGAGAAACTGATGGACAGCTGCTGTGGCTACAAGGAAAGGAGTCCCCCCCGCCCCCGAACTCCTCTTGGCTCTCTGACAGGCCGAGCCGGGGAGCCCCCTCCAGCTGTCTCTGGAACAGATGCAGAAGCACCCACAGCTGAAATCCTCAGGAATCCCAGACCTGCATGTGCGCCCCTTAGCGTTCCCTCTTCCTCCCAGCGTCTGCTGGGTCCCCCCTTATTGCAGTCCCTGTCTGGTCAGTGCTCTGACCATGGCTCTGTCGTGACAGGCAGGGGGGCTCCTAAGGGGGTCTCCTCGGCTCTCCCAGGCTCTCGATCCCAGACAGGACCCTGCACCGCCCCCGGGAGAGCTGCGCCCGCACAGGGAGATGGGTTTCTGCAGGCCCTCCGCTTGCCCAGGGGAGCGGGTGCTGGG
Organism: Lasiurus cinereus; assembly: GCA_011751065.1. NCBI lineage: Eukaryota > Metazoa > Chordata > Mammalia > Chiroptera > Vespertilionidae > Lasiurus > Lasiurus cinereus. Next base: position 2,539,166 of record JAAGEH010000155.1, read on the forward strand.
ATTACCCAATGCGGCACGCAGGGGCCCTGGGGTCTGAACGTGTCTGGGCGGGGTATCTCCAGCTAGCTCCTGGGGTCTCTCCCTTTTTTTAAAAAAAGGAAATGGAGCCTTTTGTTAAAGGCCACTTTAATATGTTTTTGCTGACTTTTAGAGAGAGAGGAAGGGGGAGGGAGAGAGAGAGAAACATTGATGAGAGGGAACATCATCAGATCGGCTGCCTCCTGGGGATGGAGCCCACAACCCAGGCACAGGCCCTGGCTGGGAATCGAACCGTGATCTCTTGGTTCCTGGTTTGAGGCTTGGCCCCCCAGCTGGACATGTGTCCCGTTATTCTGAGTCTTGGGGTGTTGGCCATTCAGTCCAGGGCCTCCCGGGCTTAGCAGAGGCCAGCTTCACGTGGTGGTTTGCTATTAGGGACCGAGACCTCGCCATACCTTTCGCCTCCTCCAGAAGCAGGCGGCACGGAAACTGTGTGTTTCCACCAAGCCAGTGGCCACACGCCTGCGCCCTGCACGCAGCCGGCCAGCGCCCCAATCCCAGCCCTGCCAGGCCCCCCGGACCCCGCCCTCAGGCCTGCCTTTCGGGTGACAGCCTTTAGGGGAAATGTGTGCCCATGGATTTCACTCTTGGGTGGTTCCAGCGAGGACTCCCGCGCATGGGATACAGAGAAACGCTCCCTTTTCCGATGCCACCCTGTGTGTGGGGGGGGGCCGTCCACGTACCCGCCAGCAGCCCGATGAGCAGCATGACCACCCATCCTGACCAGGCGTCCAGCAGCCCCTTGATGAACTCCCACACGGACTCCTTGCTCCGGCTGGTTATCTGGAACGAGACGCGGGGTTCGTGGGTACCCGCTCCAGCACCCCGCCTCCCTCCGGAAACCAGGAAACTGACAGCTGGTTTCCCAGCTTGGTGCCCCTCTGGGTACCCGCCACACGGCAGAGTGGGCTTCCCACTGCAAAACCCACTGCACTGAGCCCGCCGGCCCGGCTCAGGGGGCAGCATCCACCTGTGAACCAGGAGGTCAGGGTTCCATTCCTGGTCAGGGCACAGGCCCGGGGGGCGGGTTCAATCCCCAATAAGGGGGCGTGCAGGAGGCGGCCGATCCAGGATTCTCTGTCATCATGGATGTTTCTCTCTCTCCCCCTCTCCCTTCCTCTCTGAAGTTAATAATATATATATATATATTTTAATCCACTTATTAAACAAGCTCGCCAGGTGCCACGCGAGCTCTGTGACCCACAGCCACTCTGAGGGAGCCGTCGAGTCAGGCCACTGCGGACCACGCGTGGCCACTGCGGACCACGCGTGGCCGCTGCTGGCGCCTCACCTGCTCTGACGCGCTGTCCCTGGGACGGACGGAGCCCCCCCCCCCGGGAGGTCCGCCTTGGAGGGGAGACCTGGCGTGGCCGTCCTCACCTGTGGGTCCGCCTCTCTCCGGGACACCGTGGCTGCTGCCCCTCCTCCACTTCCCCCGCTGCTTCCGAGGCTCCGGCACTGGCTCCCATCCCCCTCCCTGTCCCCCCTGAATGGCCCGCCTGGCTCTGGGCACCTCCCGCCTCCTCCCTCTCCAGAGCCCGGCCGCCCGGGCCTCCCGCCAAGGCACCAGTTTTTCCACACACACACACACACACACACACACACACGAGTGGCCGGACTCTGGTACCTCTGAACGCACAGTAACCTGGCCGCTCCGTGTGTGTGCAGAGGCCCCGTGCATGAATCCGTGCAGGGGTGGGTCCGGCCAGCCTGGCCAGGGGAGGGGACACTGGCAGTGGGCCAGCCTGCCTGCTGGTCGAACTCCTGGTCAAGAGGACCATTTGCATATTAGCCCTTTATTCTATAGGACAGACACTGAGTGGCCAGATTATGATGCGTTCAGAGATCATAATAATGGGGCCACTCAGTGTATGTTTTTTTATTGATTGCAGAGAGGAAGGGAGAGAGAGAGAGAAACATCCATGATGACAGAGAAGCATGGATCAGCTGCCTCCTGCACGCCCCACACTGGGATCGAACCTGCAACCTGGGCCTGGGCCTGACCAGAAATCAAACCGTGACCTCCTGGTTCCTAGGTCGATGCCCAACCGCTGGGCCACCCGGGCCAGGCGAGCACCTGGCATTCTCTGAGCTGCCACCGCTCTGCCTCTCCCACAGCCTCCCCCCCTTAGCGCCCAGCCCACCCAGGACGCGTGGAGGGAGCCTGGGCTCTCCCTGTGCGAGAGCCGGCCTGGCGCGTGACGGAACCCCCCTACGTGTCCGTCACGGCGCCACCCACCTTCCGGTGCCTGTCGGTGTCCCGCGACTTCTCCCGGAGCCAGTCGATGGTGTGGAAGTCCTCGTACGTCCCCACGTCGGGGAAGGGCTCATCCAGAAAGTCCATGAGGTTGCCGGAGCCGCTCATCGCTCCTGCGCGTGACCATGCTACTCCCACCTGCAGAGAGAGCGCCGTTCGAAGGCAGCAGGCGGCCCGCACACACACACACACACCCCACCCCCCCCCCCCCGCACACCCCCAGCAAGACCCGCGCGCACGCCTTCCTTATACAGGAAAGAATCGCGTTAGCTTCTGCTGCGATGATGTCTGTACACCGAGTGGCCAGATTAGGATGCTCTCTGAACGCATGACAAGCTGGCCACTCGGTGTATCTGTAGCTCAGATGGGCACCGAAGTCTCTCAGACTTTGCTGGAGATCCGCCGCCTGTCTGCCCTGGGCTGCCTATCAGCCGGTGCAGGATTTGTAGTATCTTCGATATCCAATCGATGAGTCCTCAGGACACGCAGTGGCCGGATGGCTATGCGCTCAGAGACCATCACCTGGCCGCTCAGCGTACATGCAGGCACACACTGTCTCAGTCAACAGCAGCTGCTACAACACACATCATACCCTGAACACGTGGCTTCTGAGAAATGGACGTTTTTCTCCGGAAACCAGGAAGTCCACTCACAATCGAATCACTGTCGCCCCAGCACTCATTGCTCTCGGGAGCTGCAGCGGGTCACTTGGGCCGGCAGCCTATGGGCCGTCACCCTGGCCAGCCAAGATGCGCAGCTGTGGGAGCGTGGGAGCGTGGTCACGCGCAGAGGCACTGGCCCTCCGCACCAGGGGCCACCCCGGGGGTGGACAAGGAGACAGAGGACAGGACCTCCTGCCACACGAGCCAGCTCTGGCCTTGATGCCCTCCCCCCGCCCCAATTCACAGGCGGGAGGGAGATGGGAAGACGGCCTCTGGGAGGTGGGGAGGGCAGGAGGGCCGCGCCACGGAAGGGCTCTGGGTCCTTATGAGAGAGGCCGTGTCCCGTCCACCACGTGGACACAGCGAGAGGCCGGGACTGGGAAGAGGGTCCCCACCGACCAGCTGGCACCTGGACCTCAGACGTGAGAAAGCAATGTCTGTTTTTTTTTATATATATATTTGTTGATGTCAGAGAGGAAGGGAGAGGGAGAGAAACATCAATGATGAGAGAGAATCGTAGATGGGCTGCCTCCTGCACGCCTCCTCCTGGGCATGGGCCAGCCACCCGGCATGTGCCCTGACCGGGAATCGAACCCTGACACCGGCCGCTGGGGTATTTCGTTCCAGCAGCGAACAAGCCAGCCAAGCGCCTGGGCCAGCAGCTGGGGGCGCAGGTGCTCGAGCTGAACTCTCCTTAAAACACGGGCAGAAGGCGGGCTGCCGGCGGGAGCTCCTTCCTGGGGAGCACGCCAGCCCGGCCTCCCGCTCCCGCTGGGACACACAAACACAGACACAGACAGGGGGGCGCAGAGGCCAGCGGCGGCGGGGGGCAGGGAAGCGCACGCCATCAGCCGGGAAGCCTCTCCAGCAAAGCGGGGGCTCACGGGCCACCAAGTGCCGCAGCCCCCGATCTACGGAGCGGCTGCCGTGGGAGGCCTGGCCCGCCAGCTGCCAGCTCCACGGGCTGCGGGGCGCCCAAGGGTCAGAGAACGGAGCCCCCTCCTCCTTTTGCAGAAAGGAGACGGGAGGCCGCTGGGGGTGTGGCGAGAAGCCCCCCTCCGCTGGGGAGCCCTGACCAGGCCCAGCCAGCACACAGAGGAGCCTGAGATTCGGACACCCCATTAAAGATGTCACATGGCCCTGGCCGGTGTGGCTCAGGGATAGAGCGTCAGCCTGCGGAGTGAAGGGTCCCAGGTTCGATTCCCGGTCAAGGGCATGTATCCTGGTGGCAGGCACATCCCCCGTGGGGAGGCGTGCAGGAGGCGGCTGATGGATGTCTCTCTCTTATCCATGTTTCTCACTCTCTCTCCCTCTCCCTTCCTCTCTGTAAAAAATCAATAAAATATATTTTAAAAAATAAAATAAAATAAAGACGTCATGTGGCCCTGGCCGGTGTGGCTCCGTGGATAGAGCATCGGCCCGTGGAGTGAAGGGTCCTGGGTTTGATCCCTGTCAAGGGCACACACCTGGGCTGTAGGGGCCCTGGCGCTGGCCGGGGTGCATGTGGGAGGCAACCAACTGATGGCTCTCTCACATCGATGTCTCTCTCTCCCTCCTTCCCTCTTCTCTCCCCTTTCCGCTCTCTCTCAAAGTCAATGGGGAAATGCCTGGGTGAGGAGTAAGAGGAACATGGTTCCAGAAGGTGACAGAAGCCTGCCAGCGCCCAGGCCAGGATGCAGAAGGGTCCTGGGGAGGCGGAGGCTGAGCACGCAGGCGCTCCGCTCCCTCCGGGCCGATGACCGATGGCCGGGCAGCGCGCCCTGCCCAGGCCAAGGCCTCAGGAGCATGTTCCCTCCCCTCCAAGGCTCCCCTGCCTCTCTGGAAGGTTCCGCCTCCCGCTGGCCTGCCTCAGCCACAGGAGCGGGCTCCCTCCAGCGGAGCGCCTGGCGGTGGCTGCCCTGTGACACCTCTCGCCTTTCCTCCGGGCCAAACACAGCCCTCCCATCTCCTGGCGACCTCAGCCGCCCCTCGCAGGCCCACAGCGCCCAGGGCTCCAGCCCCGAGTCCTGGGACGGACCCCAAGGCCATGGCCCGGGCACCTACACGGAGAACCAGCCCATCACTCCTCCGGGCCGTTTGTTCATTAAGCAAACGATTTGTCTCTGCCCAGGTACGGGCAGGCCCGTGGACTCTCCAGAAATTTCAGAGCTACCTTCCCTGCCAGCTTTTTAAAAAGATTTTTTTTTTATTGATTTCAATGAGGAAGAGAGAAGCATCAAGGATGAGAGAGAATCATGGATCAGCTGCCTCCTGCACACCCCCTAATGGGGATCGAGCACACAACCCAGATATGTGCCCTTGATTGGAATCCAACCCAGGACCCTTCAGTCGGCAGGCCGATGCTCTATCCATTGAGCCACACCGGCCAGGGCCCTGCCACCTCTTTATGCCAGTCACTGCCATGCAGAAAATCATCAAAAAAAGAGCCCACTGTTGGTGAGGTGAAAACGTCAGATACTCCGTGCGGCAATCTCACATCTTCAAAAGCTCTCCTAGGCTGGCCGGTGTGGCTCAGTGGTTGAACATCAACCTATGAACCAGGAGGTTCAATTCTGGGTCAGGACACAGGCCTGGGTTGTGGGCTCGATCCCCAGTGTGGGGCGTGCAGGAGGCAGCCGGTCCATGATTCTCTCTCATCGTGGATGTTTCTGTCTCTCCCTCCCTTCCTCTCTGAAACCAATAAAAATATTTGTTTTACAAAAGCCACCCTAATATCTGTGACCAGCACTGCCCTCAACCCTTAGGAGTGGGGACGGAAACGTGAGACTGGGAAGAGACCCCTAAGTATATACAGAAAGCGAGCTGCAGGCACCGGGACCAGCCTAACAGCCCCGCCGCGCCAGGCCCGCCGGGGAATTCCCCCCCCACCGGCCCCCCTCAGCCCAAAGGCGAGCAGACGCGGGAAGTGGGGATTAGGCTGCGAGCACAGCCGCCGGGTTATCGCCGGCCTCCGCCTGCCTGCTCTGTGTAGACGGCAGTTTTGGCGAGCAGAAGCCGTAAATCCGGCGTGCCTGTTTCTGCTGCATTCCAGACCCCGCTCTGGCCCGCAGCCCGCCTGCTCTGGGGACGGCCTGGGCTACCTGGTGGTCAGCATTGCAGGCATTTCCCCCCGGGAATGCGCCCACACAACCAGCACCCACATCAAAGGCCGAGGGACCAGCCCCCGCCGGCTCTGTCTGCCCCTTCCAGGCCCGCCCACCGCTACACAGAGCCGCGATCCTGACCCTGCACCACGGCCCCCGCGTGCCTGGTCTGGACCTTTATGGAGGTGGGGGGAAGTGAGGAGCACGTTCCCCGGTTCTTCTGTTCTGCGTTATGCTGGAGCAGCAGCCATGTTGCTGAGTGTGGTTCTCACGTATTCATTCTCTCTGCCCCCCCACCCGCCACCTGCTCCCGCTGAAGGCCAGGTACCCCACACCGGAAGACTGGTGGGCCACGCGGCTGCCGTCGGGAGGACCCACTCTGCCACGGGGGCACAGAAGCCGCCAAATCAGTGATGGGCTGGGCGTCACGGGGCTTGATGTGCGGACGCCGAATCTGGATTTCCGGCACCTTCATCTGTCACGAACATTCCTCTTTCGGTTGTTCAGCATCATTAAAAAATGTAAGCCGCCCTGGCCAGCGGCTCTGCACTGAAAGGTCATGGCGCCATTGCCGGGCAGGGCACAGGCCCGGGTGACGGCTGATCCCCACTGCGGGGCGAGCAGGAGGCAGCTGACCGATGCTCCACTCTCACATCAATGCAGGGAGGACGGGGCCGGGAACAGGGAGGATGGGGCCGGGAACTGGGAGGACGGGAACAGGAAGGATGGGAACAGGGAGGACGGGGCCGGGAACTGGGAGGACGGGAACAGGAAGGACGGGAACAGGGAGGATGGGGCCGGGAACAGGAAGGATGGGAACAGGAAGGATGGGAACAGGGAGGACGGGGCCGGAAACTGGGAGGACGGGAACAGGAAGGATGGGAACTGGGAGGACGGGCGCGGGAACAGGGAGGATGGGGCCGGGAACCCCAAGCTCAGAGCCAGCCCTCGGTGAGACGGCAGCTAAAAATCATAGCCCCCAAAGCTTCGTTTCTCCCACACTTGCCAAAAGCTCCAGCAGCAAATCACAAGCCCCTTCACAGACCCCCCTTTCTTGCCACCCGCATGGCTCACACAGGCACTGCGCTCAGGGGCTGACATCTGCTGGTGCCCTGGGTCTGAGGGGTGTCATTGCACCACGTGGCCACCAGAGGGCGCCGTGCACGCAGCCCTTGGGCCTGGAGCACCTTGAGTGGCCGAGAACAGGCAGGGAGCGCACCCTCCGCCCAGCTGGCACCCCTGCCCCTCCAGAGCAGCCGGGGCCTCTCCCTCCTGCCACCCTCTGGCTCAAGTGCTTCCCCGAAGGCGCTGGCAGCGGGCGAGCCTTCCACACAGCACGTTGGCCGAGTCAGGGGCACCAGAACACGCGGGCACGATGCCATCTATCCGGGTCACACAGATGACTTCCTGCGGCGGTGGCCACACGGGGGCTCCCCTTACATCCCATGAAGCCACACATCCAGGTGTGACGCACTTTTGGGCGCGTTTGTCATACTTTGCGATTTTCAGAAGCTTCCAAGATCGCCCTGCCCGTCAGTGGAAGCAGCTTCTTAGGCACCGTTTGCGTGTGCGGCTCCTGCCCGGGGCGTCCGTTCTGCTGGCGCCAGTATGGCCCTCGTTCTTCAGGGCACACGCTCGCCCCCCCCCCCACACACACACACACTCCTGATGTCCCGGAGGCCCCGGTGGAGGGGGCTGCGCCGGAGACAAAGCCGCTGGTCCCCTGGGGAGAACTGTCTGAAATGCTCGCTGGCCCCGGCCGGTGTGGCTCAGTGGATAGAGCATCAGCCTGTGGACTGAAGAGTCCCGGGTTCGATTCCGATCAGGGCACAGGCCCAGATTGCGGGCTCGATCCCCAGTGTGGGGTGTGCAGGAGGCAGCCGATCCATGATTCTCTCTCATCGCTGATGTTTCTCTCTCTCCCTCTCCCTCCTCTCGGAGATCAGTAAAAAGAAGCATCAAACACGCTGGCGTGTTTGGAGGCGCACTGCCGCTGCGTGCTGAGGTTCGCTCCCGGCAGCATGGGGTGCTGTGAGAGGCCCAGGTGGCGCGTGCACAGTGGCCTGCAGCGGCAAACTGCAAGGTGACACGAGGGGCCCCCAGGCTGAAGGCGGGCGCGGGGTGGGCGGGGCACCCGGGCCTCGGAAGGCCGTGCGGTGCGGCACCCGCCATTTCACGGGTGCACGGCAGCTCCCACCTCCGGGAACTGCCTGCCTCCGGGGTGCACGTGGAGCCCCCCGAGCACGGAGAGAACGAGGAAGGCTCTCTGGGGTGACCGGCCACCACCAGCCCTACGAGCGCCTCCAGCAGACGGGGGGGGGGGGCAAAGGGAAACACCCAGGGGCTCCCGGAGGCTGTTGGGCCCCAGGGCGGGCGCTGGCGCAGTGGGTGGGGCCCGGGACGCTGCTCGACACCCCGCAGGCCCAGGCGGCGCCCCGGGAGGACCGAGCCCACCTGTCTCGGGGCCACTGGCAAACTGAGCCCACAAGCCAGAGCCAGAGCCGAGCCGGCGCCCAGGCGCGGCCAGCGCTTGGTGTTCGCCCAGGTGAGGACGAGCGGGAAGCTGGTGGAGACGAACTCTCTCCAGAAGCTTCTCTGAAATGACCTGGATTAGCCGAGTCATCACACCATCCACTGCAGCCACCCGTCCCTCAGAGTCCAGCTGGTGGGCTGCACCCCCACAGGAGCAGGCACTCAACACCCCCCCCCGACACCCCGCAGCCAGTGCCAAGCCAGGAAGACGCTCGGGACCGCAGAGGGAAAGCCGTGAGCGCAGGAAGGAAGCAGGAACTTCCATTTCCCTGCCGGACGCCTGGCATGTCTCTGGCAGCGGGGCCGCCCGCCGCCACCCTTCGGTCAAAAGCGGGAGCCCCGACACAGCCGAGGCGCCGGGGTGGCAGGCCGCGTGCAGTGAGCAGAGCGGGGGGGCCCCCGCGAAGCTCCAGGCCGGGGCGCGTCCTCGGGGCAGATGCCCACAAAGAAAACACCCCACACGTGCAAATGGAGGGCTTAGAGTGACGGGCACACAGCCAAGCCCCCTGGGGGCCGCCGTACCGGAGTCTCGGGCCTGAGGAGGGACGTGAGGCGTACATGTCGGGAGACGCGGGCAGCTGCGCCCGCACTGAAACCCAGCGCAGCCCGCCGGCGGGGCTCAGTGCTGCGTGTCCACCCAGGAACCAGGAGGTCATGGTCAACCCGTGGGCCCGGGCTACCGCCAGCTGAAGGCTCGACCGGGGCAGGAGGCCCCACCTGCCAGGTGGCTCCCCACGTGCTGGCTGCGGGCAAGAGGCCTGGGTGCTCTCCACCAGGTCTGCCCGGGACCTGGGGAGAGGCAGCTGGCTCCGCGGAGCAGTCACCCGAGGGACAAGCGGAAGCAACACGTCTCTTGTGAGGCGGCCTCGGACCATACACCGTGGCTCCCGCGTGTCCTATGGGTGGCACAGGCCAGGCCTGGGTGCAGGGTGGGAGGGGACGCCGCGTGGCATGGTCACCGGGCCACCTGTCTGCGACCTCACCAACTTCACATTCACTGAGATCAGGGAGTCTCGCCTTTGTCAACGCAGACACCTCGGGGAGGAGGGCCACGATCCATCCCCCCCCCCAGCTCCTCCTTTCCAGACCCCAGCGGGGTCCCCAGACACTGACCAGAGGTGCTGACAGGGAGAGGGGCCCTGGTGGCTACAGGCTGAGGGCCAAGGGCCACAGCACCAAGGACAGTCTCGGTCCCAACAGGAGGAAAGCTCAGGCCCGGGACGCGCAGAAAGACGGGCGAGAACTGAGATTCGCCTGGAGCCGGCGGAGCCGGGGGCTGCTTCCTGCTACCCCTCTTCCTCCCTGACCCCCTCCCCCTCCACCTGGGCTGCGCCCTTCCGCAGGACTGGGGGGCCGCGCAGGGGGGACCCTGGCTCCCGGCCTGGTTCCTCTGCCCCAGGCCTCACAGCTGTCTGTCCCCGGTTGGAACACAGCCTGCGGATGGGAAAGGGACTCAGGCCCACTGCGCGTGGCCTCGGGCGAAACAATGGACTGCGTGTCCTCACATCCCCACCCGGGGGCAGGGAGGTCGCCACGCGCCCTGAGCCAAGGTCAAGGATGGAGAATTCCCCAGAGGCTCCTGTCTCAATAACAGACTGGGTGGCAGGGAGAAGGGGACATCGGTAATACCCTAATGAAGATGATGATGATGAAGATGATGATGATGATGATGATGGCCCTAGCCACTGTGGTTCAGTGGATAGAGCGTTGGCCTGCAGACCGAAGGGTCCCGGGTTCGATTCTGGTCAAGGGCATGAACCTCAGTTGCAGGCTCCTCCCTGGCCTGGGCTCGTGCAGGAGGCAACCAATGGGTGCGTTTCTCTCCCATCAATGCTTCTCTCTGTCTCTCCCTCTCTCCCTAAGAACCAATCAAAATATCCTCAAGTGAGGATTTTAAAAAATAAATAATAATCATAAGCTCCATTCGGGCACTTGCTAGGCACAGCTAGTGTGTTCAGTTGTTAGGGCACTGACCCCACCCCCTCAGGCCCAGGGTAAGCAAACCGAGGGGGGGAGGTTAGGCGACAAGTGTCGCAGGTGGGAGCCCGGGCCCCAGACCCTTCTTCCTCGACAGCCCAGAGGCCGAGGGGCGAGAGCCCCCTGCTTCCCGGAGAGGCCTGGCAGCCCCTCCCGAAGCAGCCACAGCCTGAGCCAGGCGCCGGGCCCCTGCCCCCCGCCGGCCAAGGCCCGCTCCCCGCAGCACTGGGAGCAGCTGGCGCTGCCATGCGGGACCGAGGCCTGCGCTCTGCCCACTGATGGCGGCCGGTCCCAGCAGCAGCCGCAGGTCGCCATGTGATGGCTGGCTGCTTCCTCGGCCGCGCTCTCTCCCTGGCTGGTGGACGCCCTCTTCTCCCGAGGCCCTTCACCCTGTCCTCGCTGCGACTGGAGAAACCCCCTCTTACTTTTTTTTAATATTTTTTATCTATTTCAGAGAAGAAGGGAGAGGAAGGGAGAGAGAGAGAGAAGCATCAGTGATGAGAGAGAATCATGGATCGGCTGCCTCCTGCACGCCCCACACTGGGAATGGAGCCCACAACCTGGCACGTGCCCTGACTGGGAATCGAACTCTAACTTCTTGGTTCATAGTCGGTGCTCAACCACTGAGCCACACCGGCCGGGCCAAAATCCCTCTTCTTAGAAGGACACCAGTCAGACTGGGTGAGGGCCCTCATGACCTCACGTGAACTGGATGACCTTGTAAAGCCACTGTCTCCAAAGCAGGCCGAGTTCTGAGGGCTGGCACCTTCCCATGAGGTTTGAGGGGCACAATTCAACCCCTGATTGCTGGCCCAGGCCCCTGCCTCCCTGGGACCTCTCAGACTCCCCCTGACCATGGCCGTCCTCAGCACTCTGCTGAGCTGGTGCGGGCACGCCCTCAGGGAAATGAAATCCACAGGCGTGGCCCTGCGGCCGGCGTGGCCAGGGCTTGAGCGTCAGCCTGTGAACCGGGGGGTCACGGTTCCGTTCCCGGTCAGGGCACAGGCCCAGTTTCGGGCTGGATCCCTAGTGGGGGGCGTGCAGGAGGCGGCCGGTGGCAATGATTCTCTCTCATCACTGATGTTTCTCTCTCTCCCTCTCCCTTCCTCTCTGAAATCAATAAAAATATGTTTTTTTAAAAAAGTTAACAGCCCTAGCCGGTGTGGATAGAGCGTCGGTCAGGTTCGATTCCAGCCAAGGGCACATGTCTGGGTTGTGACCTCGAGCCCCAGTAGGAGGTGCGCAAGAGGCAGCTGGTGGCAATGATTCTCTCTCATCACTGATGTTTCTCTCTCTCCCTCTCCCTTCCTCTCTGGAGTCAATAAGAATACATATATTTTAAAGTTAACAAAGGCCTGTGACCAGCAGCTTTGTACAGGTTACACGCAGGGCCACCAAAGACCGCGCTGAGGCGTCCCTCCGGGTGGCCGCGGGCAGCTGGCCGTGGCTGCGTGGCCCAGGTGAGGCTGCGATGGCAGTGGATCTGGCGGTGGATGGTGACCAGGGCCAAGGAGGCGCTGGCGAGGCGTGCCTCGGCTGGAGGGAAATGACTGGCCTGTCCCCGGGGCGGGCGGCCTCCTCACTGCTAACCACAGGCCCTGGGCAGCGGCCCCACCGGCGAGGTCACAGCGCAGGGACATTCCGTCCACGCTCGCGGCCACAGCCAGGAGGGGCCCCTGAGTCAGCCACAGGCGGCCTGCGGGGCAGGCTGAGGGGAGCCACCGGCGGGAGCAGGCTTCCCGGGAGCAGGATGCGCCTCTGTGTGAGGCCTCCCTCCCCCACGACCTGCACCTGCCTGGGGCATGGGGCTGGCGCTGCCGGAGGGTCCGCCGGCCAGCTGGGGGGGCCTGTGGGGGGAGGCGGGCGCGAGGCGCACTGGGGCTGAGCCGGGCTCTGCGGGGCCTGGGGCTGGCTCGTGGCTCCCAGGTGCTGTCCCCGCAGACGGAAAGCTGGGGCTCACAGCTCCGGCATTCAACCAGCTCCTGCTGGTCCGGGAACCCCGCAGAGAGCAGCAGGCAGAGCAAGTGCCTGAGCAGAACCGCAGAAGGAAACGGGGTAAGGGGGGGATATACAAGATGAGGGCCTTAGCTGGTGTGGATAGAGCAGCGGCCTGCAGACTAAAGGGTCCTGGGTTCAATTCCTGGTCAAGGGCACAGGCCTGGGTTGCGGGCTCGATCCCCAGTGTGGGGCGTGCAGGAGGCAGCCGGTCCATGATTCTCTCTCATCATGGATGCTTCTCTCTCCTCATGGCTGTTCCTCTCTCTCCCTCCCCTTCCTCTCTGCCATCAGTGACAGCCTATTTGTAAGCCATTTGTTTAAATGCAAGGCGATGAGAGATGTGCCCGGCAGGCGCAGGGAGAGCAGGCAAAGGGCCGGGGTCTTGGCCCTCGGGCACGGCCACGGCCAGCTCACACGCCCAGGACAGACTGTGCGGGGCGCCGGGGCAGCAGAAAGCGGCGCACAGGCGTGGCCCTGCCGCCCGGAGACCGGCCACCAGCCCGTGGCCTGAGACCCGGTGACCTCACCCACACCGGGACAGCAGCGGCCTGTCCCGCATCCCATGAGAGCGCGCCTGCCGCTCCTCCGCCGGCCCCGGGACACCCGCGCGGGCTGCGCTGCCCGGATGGGGCGCGAGGGCCGCGGGGAAGCGTGGTGGTCACCTGGGCAGAACGCCGCCCTGACAGGCCGGGCCCCCAGGTGCCCCAGAGTCACCGGCGGTGGCCTCCTGCCAAGCCCCGCGTGCTGTGCCCGCTGCCCTCGGAGCGGGCGCTTTCCCACGGGTTGTTCGGAGGCCGGTCCTCTGGGCACCGACCGCCCTGCGGCTCCTGAAATGCGCCCGGGCTGCCCCTCAGAGCGCTCCCTCACTGCCTCTCCCGTCGCTGTTTGGCCGTCGTGACCGACCGCCCAGCTAACATGCGTTTCTACCCATCGCTGTCCATCTCGTTCCAGAATATCGCATCGCCTAGAGCGGCAGTCTCACCGGGGACATTGGGCAGTGTCTGCAGTTTGGCTGTCCCAACTGGGGGTGGGGGGGTGGGGTAGTGAGGCCGGGGTGACTGCGGCATTAAGAGGGTGGACGTCCCCACCATGGAGCACCCAGTCCAAATGCCAGTGTCAATGGCAAGGAAGCCTGCCCTGCACACCGAGCAGGGACCCAACAAGGACCTGCGACGCGAGGGGATAAATAATGACATCGAGGCTCCCGCCATGGACATGCCTTTGCGGTTCTCGCGATACTGTGGCCTTTTCTCAGGACATAACATTCCACTTCTCTTGTCACCCAGCACACGTTTAGTGAGCACCTACTAGGCCACGTGCTCTGTGCCGTGTTTGAGTGGTGAGGTGGCCGCGCACGGTCCCTGATCTCAGAGCCCAGAGGGAGAACAGAAGATTCTGCAGAAGCCACCAGAGACCTGGGCGCCTCCCCAGCTGTCACTGCCAGTCACGTGCCCTTGGGCAAGTCCTCTGACTCCCCTGGACATCTCTTCCTCGTGCGTAAAGTGCAAGGATGGCTTTAATTTCTAAAAATAGATTTTTATTGATTTCAGAGAGGAAGGGAGATGGAAAGAGAGAAACATCCATGAGGAGAGAGAATCATGGATGGGCTGCCTCCTGCACGCCCCCCACCGGGGATAGAGCCCATAATCCGGGCCTGTGCCCTGACCGGGAATCGAACCCTGACCTCCTGGTTCCTAGGTCGACGCTCAGCCACTGAGCTGCTACAGCTGGGCGGGCTTGCTTCGATTTTGAAGCTAGCTTCCAACATGTAAGTGCCATGCATTTCCGGTGGAACCTCGATTCTCGAACTTAATTTGTCCTAAAAGGCTGTTCGAGAAGCCATTTGCTCACACCATCATTTTTCCCTTAGAAAGAACGTGAATGGAATGAACCCGTTCCGGACCCCCAGTGATTCACCGTTTTAACTTTCTTACAGACAGTGGGTGTCAGTGGGCCGTCCCATCTATAAGCAAACACTTCTCCTCTTCAATGTGTCCAACTGTGGCCGAAAGGAGCCCCTTCCGGCCCCGGTGCCAGGGGTGCCCGCAGGTCGGCCGCAGCTTCCTGGCTTGTCACATGCCCTGCCCCCTCGGCTGCTGAGCCCGCTCCTTTCACGCCTCGGACACCAGCACTAATCGCGCTAATGGGCCACTTGGCCAGCAGTTCCCCTCCTTTGTCTGTTGCCGGAGAGACGCTTCTCGCCTGCCGAGGCCTCGCACGAGAGCTGTCAGGGGGAGCCGCAGCCTGGTGCCACCGCCGGGCTGCTTTCTGGGAACAGCTCGGTATTGGGGCCGAAACCACGCTGCTCCAGATGAGAGGTCTGGCTGTGCTTGATGGCGGAGGATGAGCTCCTCTCTAGCACTTTTACTCTGACAATGCCATCCCCACTGGTGACAAATCTTCGGAGACCCGCACGTCCCTCCTCAGGGGACTGGGAGGGGCCACACAGCGAACGTGCTGATGGGAAACATCTGGAGACAAGGGCCCCCGGGGCTCTGGTGGGGACGCTCCTCATCGCAAGACCTCAATGACGCCCCATATCCAAAGGCTCTACATTTCCTTTCTATCTTGTATTTTTATATATTTTTTATGGATTTTATAGAGGAAAAGGGAGAGAGAGAGAAACATCAGTGATGAGAGACAAGGGAGAGAGAGAGAAACATCAGTGATGAGAGACAATCATGGATCGGCTGCCTCCTGCACACCCCCTACTGGGGATCAAGCCCACACCCTGGCATGTGCCCTTGACCAGAATCAAACCTGGGACCCTTCAGTCCACAGGCCAACGCTCTATGCACTGAGCCAAACTAGCTAGGGCACCTTTCTACCTTTTTAAAAAATATATATATTTTATTGATTTTTTACAGAGAGGAAGGGAGAGGGATAGAGAGTTAGAAACATCAATGAGAAAGAGACATCGATCAGCCGCCTCCTGCACGCCCCCTACTGGGGATGTGCCCGCAACCAAGATAAGTGCCCTTGACCAGAATCGAACCTGGGACCTTTCAGTCCGCAGGCTGACGCTCTATCCACTGAGCCACACTGGTTTGGGCCACCTTTCTGTCTTTTAAAAGAACTTTTTATTCCGAACATTCCCAAGTAGTACACCGAACATTATCCAGAGCGGCCCAACGAAGAACGCCGATCCACTCAACAAGTGTTCTGCGGCCATCTTGGCCTCATCCCGTTCTCTTCCGCTTCCCTGGAACCATCGAAAAGTCTAGCGGTTCTCAAAGTGTGATGCGGGGACTTAGAGGGGGTCCTCACGACTCTTTAGGGGGTTCTACGCTGTCAAAGCATTTTATAACAATCTCAGATTGTTTACCCTTTCCATTCTGATTCTCTCGTGAGAGCACAGTAGAATTTTCCAGATGCTACATGGCATGGGATATTGCAACAGATTGAATGTAGACACAGGTGTGAGAATGCGTGTCTTATTTAGCCACTCATGAATGAGACCTCCAAAAACGGTTTTGTAAATGGAGGAGCAACTTATTCTCACGACACTACGTCCCTGCCTACTCCAATGCGCCTCCAAGCGCAGGCGCACATGCAGAGCAGCCCCCGCCGTGTGAACACGTGCCCCAAAGCACCTGCGCCTCGCTCCTGCTGCTTTCTGGGAACAGCTCGGTATTGGGGCCGAAACCACGCTGCTAGCACCGGCTAGTGGGGTGCCTGCCACATCTCAGGCCATCCGGCAGCCACAGAAACAACCCGATTACAGCGCCTGCTACAGACGGCTGTTCAGGCCAGGAGCCCATCAAGAGCTACGAGTCACGCCCAGCTGGTGTGGCTCAGTGGATTGAGCACCGTTCCGCGCACCATAGAGGTCACTGGTTCGATTCCCAGTCGGGCACATGCCTGAGTTGGGGCTCCACCCCCACTACGGGGGCGTGCAGGAGGCAGCAGATCTATGTTTCTCTATCACCGATGTTTCCATCTTCTCTCCCTCTCCCTTCCTCTCTGAGAAACGAAGAGAGAGAGAGAGAGAGAGAGAGAGAGAGAGAGAGAGAGAGAGAGA
>JAAGEH010000155.1:2555744-2639111 GCA_011751065.1 Lasiurus cinereus
GAGAGAGAGAGAGAGAGAGAGAGAGAGAGAGAGAGAGAGAGAGAGAGCTGCAAGTCCATTTGGTTATTGCCAAGGACTGGATGCGTCTTCTCCCAGTTCCTATACTGCAACCCTCAGCCTCCACGGGAGGGCACTGGGAGGCGGGGCCTTCCGATGCGCAGGAAGGGGTGAGGGCCCACTCTGGGCTGGGGGTCCAGAGGAGCTTCCTGGACGACCCCGATGCCCCTGTGAGGGCAGTGGCCGCGAGAGGGTGAGGGTGGCAGCTGCGCCCAGCCCCCCACTCGGCGGCTCTTTCAGGGGGACACCAGCGCTCCGAGACACCACGTCTCATGGGCCAGGAGAGGCCGAGGAGCTGACGGCAAGGGAACGGCAGAGGGACACACTGCGATCCCGGACAGACAAGGACCACTGTCCGGCTATTCCGCGTCCACACACACAACGCCCTGCCGTCGCCTCTTCCTGGGGGGGCCTCCCCAGCATGCAGGCCTCTGGCACCCTCTGATCCCCCAAAAGCCCAGGAGCAGGACCAGCGAGTGCACTTGGCCCCACTGTCTGGACTCGGCAACCCCTCCGAGGGGAAGGGCTGCGGCCGAAGCCACCCTGCCAGGTGGCAGCACAGGCTGGCGGCGCCAGCTCCCCACGGAGGCTCAAAGCACGTGCTCGCCGCTGCTCTTTCTCTGCTGTCAATCCTCGTGGAGGATATTTTCCATCGGAGTGGAAGGGAGGGGGAGAGACAGAGAGAGAGAAGCATCGATGAGAGCGAGCCACGTCGATGGCTTGTCTCCCCATGTGCTCCCCAAACAGGGCCAGGGATCGTGCCTTTGACCGGAACCGAACCCGGGACCCTTCAGTCCTCAGGCTGACGCTCTATCCACTGAGCCACACCAGCGAGGGCTGGCCAGCTGTTTGTAAAGAGCCCTCCCATGGTATCGCCAGCACACACAACAACATGGAGGGCATCCGATCTCCGGCCCGGGGCTCAGCCACGGAAGAGGGATTCTAGAACACGGGAGCCACAGGACCTGTAGGGACCTCTGAAATCAGGGGTTCTCAGCTGGTCAGTGGAGCCCCCACACACACACACATACACATATATATACCCACACATACACACATATACACATACACACACATATATACACGCATACACATATATACACATACATACGTATACATATACACACACACACACACAGGGGACAGTGTCTGGTGACTTTTTGGTTGTCACAACTTGGACACTTGGACAGAAGGGAGGTTTGTTGCCGGCAAATGGCAGGTGGCCGCACAGCACCCCAACCAGGACAGCATGATCCCCCCAAGTGTCACTAGTGCCCAGATGGAGAAGCCTGGTCTAAATTCCAAGAAACTGAGGCTCGCCCTCCGGCGTGGCTCAGTGATGAGCATCGACCTAGGAACCAGGAGGTCAGGGTTCCACTCCCGGTCAGGGCACAGGCCCGGGTGGCAGGCGCCATTCCCAGTGGGGGGCGTGCAGGAGGCAGCCGGTCCATGATTCTCTCCTCATGGATGTTTTTCTTTCTCCCCCTCTCCCTTCCTCTCTGAAATCAATATAAATGTATTTCCTTTAAAAAAAGACACTGAGGGCAAAGACCCAAAGTGACTTCCCAGGGCACACAGCTCCGACGCCAAAGTGGACCCTGAACCCAGCCGCACCCGCTCCTCGCTCCGCTCTGCTCCGGCTGGGCTGTGGTTGGGCCGGGCTGGGCCGGGCTGGGCCGAAGTGAGGGTGCAGCCCGATGAAGCCAGCAGAGCCAGATGAAGAGCAGGGCGAGAGAGAAAGCCAGTGCACAGGGCCTGTGCTGGGGGAGGGGAGCCCCCTCAATCACCAACTAAACAGCCACTGCCCGGCAGGTCCCCCCAGCTGCTGGCGGCCCCCTCTAGCCTGTGAGTTCCCGCACAGCCCGGCCGCTGCTCCCCGAGGACTCCGGGCCTCAGGGGAGAAGGCCCGTCTCCTCCTGAGGGTGCCCACCCCTGGCCTGGCCTCAGGCTGTGTGTGAACCCGAGAAAGGTCTCCAACCACAGGTCCAGCCCACCTAGGAGCCCACACACATCCCCCACTGAAGTCACCGGCCCCTCCATCTGCTGCCGCCTCGGCCCCATCGCTCTGCGAGCTAATCACTCAGCAAGGGAACCCGAAAGAACGCTGGGAACCCTTGGGTTTGGGGTTCCTCTCCACCCTCACCCCCTCCCAGCGACCATTTTGTTCTGAAGAGATGTGTTCTTAAAGGAGCTGATCCCCTCTCTCTCACCCTCACATGCTACCCTTCCAGGCTGCATTGCATAATTGGATTGCATTGTATTGTACTGTATTGTATTGTATTGTATTGTAATGTATTGTGTTTATTTGGTTGGATAATGTTATTTTTAAATCTACTCAAAATACATGGGGGGGAATACATTTATGAGATATCCCCTCGAAATGCCGGCACCTTGCAAAACAATGCAAAACGCTTTCGATTGCGCGTCTAGCTCTTTAAATTGCTGACCAAGAACTTTCCATCCCATTGGGAGCAAAGCAGCGTTTGCTTTAGAGAAGCGGGGCTCAGTGCGGGGGGACAAGGCCGGTCCCGAGGACTGGTAAATGGGCCATTATTTGCGCAGCACAATGACAGCTGCAGAAGCCGGCGACCCGGGCCAAGCCCGCCTCTCCTCCGCCCTGCACGCGCTGGCGCCCCAGCAAGCGGCCTGGTCTTCCCGTCTGGCCCCCGCCCACTTTCTCGGAGGGGGGGGGGCATGCAAAGATCCAAGTCATGCGCGGCGGGCGACGGCCCCTCTCCCGCACCCCCCCCCATACCCCTCTCATCGGGGTGCATGCAAGAGCGCTGCGGCCGGAGACCCCACTTTGGCTTTGTGGGGCGCCGCTGGCTGAGGCCCGCGGCCAGGGCTCGGGGACGCGCGCCCCTTACCTGCAGTGCCGCCCGCGCCGCCCGGCCACCCACCTGCTCAGCATCCCAGACCTAGAGCATCCTTTCTTCCCGCAGCGCCGCGAGCGCGGTGACGTCACGGGGGGCGGGCCCCACGCCGCCACGTGACCCCTCGGGGCCGGCGCGGGATAGCGGTGCGGGCGGGTGGGCGGGGCGAGCCCCTGGAAGCCCCAGGAGGTGCGGAGCCAGGGGCCGGGGAGCCCCTCCAGCCGCCCGCGCAGCCTGGGAACAAGGGGCACCGGGGGCGCCACGTGACCGCGGGCTCCGCGCTAATAGGACGGCAGGAGGGCCGGCGAGAAGGGGGTTCGTAGCGAGAGGAAAGCCTTCCGCTTTATTTGTAAAGTCTTCAGCAGATGCCATGGAGAAGTCCACAGGTTTCTGCAGACCGAGCTGGTGCATGGACATCCTGTGCAGGGCGGGTCAACGCTTCAAATCACATGGGAAACATGACAGCAAATCCGTCCGTGTGAAGCACACGACATTATGCCAATGGCGCTGGCGGATAACGCTTCTGAGCTCTCTCAACAGCGACTTTCCACTATTCCCCTGCGTCTGCCCAAGACAGAGGCAGCGACGGCACACGGGTGCCACTTACGTGCGCATCCGATTAGTTAAAACCACGCCCGCTGCGTGCACATGGAGGCACACACGTCTGTCCTCTGGAGTCTTGTGGCCAGGACTCTGCCTGACGTGACAGTTAATTCCCCGGCGCGCATGATGTCGCGTTTTCTCATTTGTATCACGCTCTGCAGAGTGAGTCACTTACCGCCCCAGAGAGCACGCAGTGCCACCGTCCCGGTGCCCAGCTGACAGCAGCCTCGCCTGGCCAGCCCCCGCCAGCTCCAGCGCGGCTCATTCCCGAGATGGGAAAACTGGGCAGCGAACATAGCCACCTGCCTTGCCAAGGCACACACGCGTTTCTGAGCTGGCGAGGGCCGAAGGGGGGGGGGGCTGTGTGTGTTCCCGTTTCACACCCGCTGGTTCCCTGGCACTGGAGTCTGAATCGCCGGTTCCCCCTCCCCCGTGCCCGCCCCCAGGGATGTGAGCTGGATTGTCCTCCTCCGTCCCTCCGCTTTCCTATTTCTGGATTTCACCCCCAGTTTGACAGCCGTTCCCTCCAGAGGAGTAGCGTCGCCGCTCAGAGGCCGCTCTCCCTGCCAGGCCAAGCAGGCCCTCCCTGTGGCCATCGATCCTCTTAGCGCCAGACGTGACAACTCAACCAAGTGGCCGCGTGGCTTTCTAGGTCACGCTCCGGTCTGCGTGCTGAGGGCTAAGCCACTTACCTCGGCTGCGGGCTCCTGAGGTCAGAGTTCAGACGCCACGGAACTCTGCTCTGCGGGTCGGGGTCTGGGGGAGCCGGAAAGGGCAGGCTCCCGCTCCTGCCCAGGGTGACTGTCAATTTCAGCCTCACACTCCCAGGCCTGGCCACCCCGCCCCCCCGCCAGCCTGGGGCGTCACGTGCTCGGCCCAGCCACTCAGCCCCGCCGCTCGGCCCAGCCTCCCGGCCCTGCCCGGCCGGCTCTGTCACCTCTTGCCAATCCCTTCGCCCACACCCGGGGCGCTCATGCCCAGAGAGAACCCGGAGTCCCTCCCCACCCAGGACACCCTGCCCGGCTGCACAACTTGTGCGACTGGGGCTCCCAGAACCAGTGGGGCGCGGGGTCCCTGTAAATGCCCCGCTGCGGCCTCAGGCGGCTGGCCGTGGCCGGGTTTGGCAGGAGCGCCTGCAGCAGAAGGCTTCCTCTCCTGGGGGGGTGCAGGGGGGGGGGAGTTTGGCCGCAGGTCGGTTTCACCTTCTGTTTACCAGGGGATTGCTCAAGCGCACACAGAGCGCAGCAGGCCGGCCCTCTGCTGCATGCCTGCCATTCCGGCCAAGATTTTTAATAAAAAAAAAAAATGCCTCCCGTTAGAGTGTGAACTGAACAACCTTCGGGTGCACAGCAGTTGTTACCACCGGGAAGGTTGTTCAGGGTCCCTGTGTGATCGCCGAAAGCCACTAGCCGCAGCTGGCGGTGTCATTTGCTCCAGGAATTCGACCTGGGGTGGGGGAGGGGGATGTGAAGCATCACCTGGGAGAGTTCGCTGCCTATTATTTATGAAGTCCGAGCGCCGGAAGCAAGTTAATCTCCAAAAACAGAGGGGGGATGACAAGGCATCTGCTCAGCGGAAGACTTCGAATTAAATGGGAGGACAAAGACCTTGTGTGCACGTCTGCATAACCCATGACGGGCGGGGGGGAGGGAGGAGGGAGGCTGAAGGAGGCCCATGGGGAGGGGGGGAAGGGGAATATAATACTTTCAACAATAAAGTTTTTTTTTTAATTAACAATGGACCGAAAACGGTTTGGCTCAGTGGATAGAGCATCAGCCTGCGGACTGAAGGGTCCCAGGGTCGATTTTAGTCAAGGGCATGTACCTTGGTTGCGGGCACATCTCCAGTAGGGGGCAGGAGGCAGCTGATCGATGTTTCTCATACATGTTTCTAGCTCTCTCTCTCTCTCCCTTCCTCTCTGTAAAAATCAATAAAAATATTTAAAAATTAACATGATAGTAGATTCTCTTTGACATGGAAATACCTTCGCAATGATTTAATGACAGGAGCGAACTCCAAAGGATGGTGTGGGGATCGAATTCCCACAAGTACCCAGTATAGTAGCTCCCTCTTAGTGGGCTGAGAGATGTTTTACACGTTTCTTCTCAGCTTAGCTACATTTTCTAGTTTTTCTATGATTAACATGTAGAGGAACATGTATTGCTTTAGTAAGAAGAAACAGTTACCAATGCTGGTTTTATTAAAAGCACCAGAGCAGCCCAGCTGGTGTGGCTCCGTGGTTGAGCGTCCACCTGTGAACCAGGAGGTCATGGTTCGATTCCCGGTCAGGGCACAGGCCCGGGTTGTAGGCTCCATCCCCAGTGTGGGGTGTGCAGGAGGCACCGATCCATAATTCTCTCATCATTGATGTCGCTCTCTCTCTTTCTCTAAAAATAAAAATTTTTAAAAAAATTTGGACTCCATCAGTGTCCCATAGTCATTTTCTTCTTTACCCCCCTCATCATCATCTTCATCTTTACCTTCATCCTCCTCTCCTTCTTCATCAGTATCTCCCCACCCTCCCCTTCATCAGCATCTTTTTCTTCTTCTCCTTCCCCAACAAATTTAATTTTAAGAAAACAACAGTGCACCATTGCATACTGAGCTGGCAGTTCTGTTCCTTTGTTGCCTGCACCTTCTACATGATTGCCTGCGTGTCCCTATGCTGTTGCCTGCACCTTCTACGCTGTGGCCCGCGTGTCGCCACGCTGCTCTGTAATGGATGTGTGGACACTGCCAAGGTGGTCATTTCTGGGGTGGAGACCCGGAGGCTGGGGCACAGAGGTGGAAAGGAAGTTGTCACAGGCGCGGACACACATTACATTGTCAAAGCCCGAAACATGCTTATCAAATCATCACCCCATATTTTGATCCAAGTGGTGAAGTTAATACAGGCTACGGTCAGCCCTGGCCAGTGTGCTCGGTGGTTACCGCATTGGCCCATGGACTGAAGGTCTCAGGTTCGATTCTCAGTCAAGGGCACATTCCTGGGTTGCAGGTTCCAGGCCCAGCCCCAAGGTCAGGGAGCGTGTGGGAGGCAACCACTCAATGTGTATCTCACATTGATGTCTCTCTCTCTCTCTGTCTTTCCTCCTCCTTTCCACTCTATAAAAATCAATGGAAAAATGTCCTCTGGTGAGGATTAGCAACAGCAACAAAAGACTACAGTCACACACACAGCTGTAAGGACGGCCACGTGCACTAGCTCATTTGCACGCCACTGTCAACTGCATAAGCCACTTTGCGGGACCGCAGGGCGCATAACCAGGGGCTGGTTGAAATGACTGTTTCTCTTGCCCGACTCTGCCGCCATCTAGTTTTATTTTAAAACTAGAGGCCGATGCATGAATTCGTGCACAAGAGGGGTCCCTTGGCCTGGCCGGGATCGGGCTGATCAGGAGCCGATGGGGGCCGGCTGGCAGGAGAGGGACTGCCAGAGTGCTCCAGGGCGTGTCCGGCCCTCTGGCCCAGTCCCGATCAGCAGGACCCCAGCAGCAGGCTAACGTACTGGAGCATCTGCCCCCTGGTGGTCAGTGCATGTCATAGCAACCACTCAGTGGACACTTAGCATATTGCACTTCTATTATACAGGACTAGAAGCCCGGTGCACGAAGATTCGTGCTAGAATGGGCCTTCCTTTCCCTGGCTGCTGCCACTGCCTTTCCACTCCGGCCCAGCCCCCAGAGCCGCCTCTTTCCGCTCCAGCCACCTTCCCACGCTGCCCAGAGGCCCTGAGAAACCGGGGGCAGGGGGGTGCAGCGGAATGCCTGCATCATCACCGTGGTGACAACGCAAGCATCCTGCCCACACTCCCCCCCATCCCGCCGCTCAGCGCCTGAGTATGCAAATTAACTGCTGTCTTTGTTGGGTTGATTTGCATATCACTCCTGATTGGCTGGTGGGCGTAGCGGAGTGGTGGTTCATTTGCATTTCTCTTTTGTTAGGTAAGAGGTGACATTTGCTCATTGTGAATTCCTGCACTACATTTGATTTTCATAAAGATTACCTCGGTTACTGATGTTTTTGTGCCCACATACACTTACACCCACAGTGCCCTCCTCACCCCCTCCAAACGCCAGCGAGTATCTGGCAAAGTCTCTGTAAGTGGCGGTCTGCCAACACCTGCATGTGCGGGCACTCTTCCATCTCTTATGCTCTGCGCTCCTGCGCATCTGAGCACATTCTCGGAATGAATGAATGAATGAATGCATGCTTTCCCCCACCCAGCTTGACCACCGCCATAAAAGATCTGAGGAACAGCCTTAGTTGGTTTGGCCTGTGGACCAAAGGGCCCTGGGTTCGAATCTGTGCCTCGGTGGCAAGCTCCTCCCAGACCCACGTAGGTCGATGTTTCTCTCTGCCTCTCCCCCTCTCTCCCACTCTCCCTAGAAATCGACGGGAAAGATACCCTCGGGTGAGGACGTACAACAACAGATTCACTGAAATGAAAAATGTAAAATCAGTTCCTCCGTCCCATCAGCCACATGTCGAGCCCTCTGTACCCCGTGGCCCGGGCCACGAATGTAAAGCAGACACACCACAGTCCCGTCTCCGCAGAGTCCTCCCGGGATGGGCTGTAGCGTTTCTTTTTCTATTAATCCTATTGCGATTAATCGCTGTTTGTCACCCAGGGGATCCGGCCTGTACTGGCAGGACAGGACGCCGATCTGGCCAGAGTGTGTGCGGGCCGGAGAGGCAGGAAGCGCGCCCGGGCCCGGGCAGCGGGTCCCGGCAGATGCTCCCCACCCCCCTCCCCCACACACACACAGAATGTGTGGCCTTGGGGTTTCCCCAGGGCCGGCGCCTCTGGCTCCAGATGAGAGGGGCAGCTGGTCACCGTCTCAAAGCAGCACTGAGACCAGGCTAAGCGCACACGCACTGGGATAAGAGCCGGCCCTTCAACGATGGGGCTTCTGGGACAGCTGAGCGATGACCTCCCCCCTTCAAGCTGTTTGCACCCAAATTCCTGGACCTGTAAGATGTTCCTCAGGTGATGGCTCCTGAGATGGGAGGCGATCCTGGAAGAGGTCATCGCAGGGGTCCTCAGGGAGGGAGGCAGGAGGTCAGGGTCCGAGAGAGGTGGCAACAGCAGCAGAGGACAGACAGGCCTTGGACGATGCCACTGCCGGCCTGGAAGACGGAGCGAGGGGTCACGCCGCCCGTCACCCTGATTTTAGCCCAGGAGACCCATCGTGAGGTCTCAGCCCCTGAAATGCGTGAATGAATCTGTGTCGCTTTATGACACCAAGTCCGAGGTCACTTTTCCAGCCGCCAGAGCCACCTGACAGGGCCCTGGCCACGGACGCTGGTCCGTGTGATGGGGCGCCCGCAGTGCCCAGCCCCCGGGCTCCCCGTCCACGGGGACAGCGGGAAACAAGGCCTTGGCGTGGACGCGGCAGCTCCAGGAGAGAAGCACTGAGCTTCCAGAGCGGGAGCCGCCGGTGGGAGGACACACAGCCCGGCCGGCGCGGCTCAGGGGCGGAGCATCGACCTATGAACCAGGAGGTCACTGTTCTATTCCTAGTCGGGGCACAGGCCCGGGTTGTGGGCTCGGTCCCCAGTAGGGGGTGTGCAGGAGGCAGCCGATCAACGATTCTCTTCTATCATTGATATCTCTTTCTCTCTCTCTGAAATCAATAAAATATATATTTTTTTTAAAGGAGAGAGAGATTTAGAGGCAGAGGCACAGAGAAGGCCACGTGAAGACAGAGGTGGAAGTCGGGGCCCCAGAAGCTGGAAGAGGCTTTGGGGGGGGAGGAAGCCTGCCAGCACCTCCATCCTGCGCTTCTGACCTCCAGACCTGAGCGAGAATAACATGTCCGTTGTCTTAAGCCGCCTGGTTTGTGATCATTTATGATGACAATCCAGGGAAACGAGTATACATGTATGTATATATGCATGCGTGTATGCATGTATGCATGCATGTATGTATGTATCAACCAGTCTATTTCTGGGCCCTAATCATGCCCAGTGTGCCTGCTTGTCATGGGCCATTCACAAGAACCGGCTGTGTCACAGGCCACAAAAGAAACCTCAACAGATTCCAAAGAACAAAATAACACAAACAGGATATTCTGACTATGTCGCACTAAAAGTAGAAATTAATAACAAAAATTTGTAAAGACCTTTACCTCCGGAAAATTTTCAAAGACGTGTCCATAAACACCGCCTGGGTCAAAGGGGAAGTACAAAGAGAAAGTTCGGGATTTCTTGGCAATAACCAAATGAAACTCGGCCTGTCCGCGGGCAGAGAACAGCGGATAGCACGCCGCTGGCTTAAAAGAAAAATAAGCACGCCCAACTCAACTACAAGGAGGCAAGCAAGAAGCAAAAACAGGAAAAAAAAGAATTAATAAAAATAAAACAGTTCCATGAGGTATAAAATAAAATAAAAATAGAACTAACAACACCAAAGCCAGCTCTCCTTTAAAAAGAAAAAGTCAACAAACAAGCAAGCAGTAACTACCCCGGTCCAGGCGAACCAGAGGAAACACGTTCAAAAGGTTGGAAATGACAATGGAGGGGACGCGGCAAACTGAAGGAAATCGCCCAGCATTCCTCCGCGCGGCTCTCTGCCAATAAATTGGAAAACAGAGACGAAATGAGTAATTTTTAAGAAAAATACAGCCGGAACCAGTTTGCTCAGTGGATGGAGCGTCGGCCTGCGGACTGAAAGGTCCAGGTTCGATTCTGGTCAAGGGACCGAGGTTGGCGTGATGGCTCTACAAGCCAGGGGCCTCTAAAGACGGGGTGGGGCCTGGGCAGTGTGGCTCAGTGGTTGAGCATCAACCTATGAACCAGGAGGGCACAGTTCAATTCCGGGTCAGGCACAGGCCCGAGTTGTGTGTGGGCTTGGTCCCCAGTAAGGGGCGTGCAGAAGGCAGCCAACTCATGATTCTCTCTCATCATTGATGTTTCTCTCTCTCCCCCTCTCCCTTCCTCTCTGAAATCAATACACACACACACACACACACACTCACACATATATATTGATACACACACACACACACACACACACACACACACATATTTTTTTTTCTTTTTTTTTTTTTAAAGACATGGTGGGGATGCAGTCCTGGCAGCCAGAGGAAGCAGGAAGGAGCCTCCCCCACCCCCCACCCCCGGCCTTTGGGGGAGCACAGCGCGGCCGTTGCCTTGATTTGGAGACTCTGGCCTCTAGGACTGTTGAGCAGTGTTTGTGGTTTTAAGCCAAGATTGCGGCACATGGTTACAGCGGCCACTACAGACGTTGGTGGTCTCCTGAGATACATGTTTGCCCAAAGGCAGGGGGAGGATCATGCTTGGTGTGCTGCCGTTTACCGAGGGGAGCACATTCAGACATAGATGCGCACCCATGTGTGTATTATATTCGCCTGCATGGCGTGTCCCCTGCTGTGGACATGATTGCACATGCATACATACTTGTGTATCTGCTTGTATTACAAATAACGCAGGCAGCCCGCTGGCGTGGCTCAGGGGGTGAGCTGCAACCTGTGAACCAGGAGGTCAGGGCTGGATTCCCGGTCAAGGGCACAGACCCGGGTCGCAGGCTCGATCCCCAATGTGGGGCGTGCAGGAGGCAGCTGGTCCATGATTCTCTCTCATGGATGTTTCTCTCTCTCTCTCCCTCTCTGAAATCAGTCAAAATATTTTTAAATGATTTTAAAAATTGCTAAGAGTTATAATTGCTATCCTTTTGCAACCCCCAGCGAATTCATGGGTGGGTGTTGCGAACTGACGAAGAGAAACGGATACGCCGCCTGGCGGCCGAACACAGGAATGTCTGCCAGCTGCTCCCCCAAAGGAAGCGGCTACAGGAGCCGGACCCTGGCGACGCTGCGGGGCTCGGCAGCTCGTCCGGGGAGTTCTTTCTAGGGGGGCTCGGAGGAGCGGGGACACAATCAGCGAAGCCCAGAAAGTGGGGGACGGGACATGCACCCTTGTTTCCTCAACAAATGACACGGTGTGTGTGTGGGGGGGGGGAACCAGGGGGGCTCCTGGAGATTGAAACAGACACGACTACAGTGAGACACGCTGGGCACCTGCTGGGGCGGCTGCCAGCAACAGGACTGAAGGAGCGGTGGCCAGGACGTGGGGCAGCTGGAACCCCCGCCCACTGCCAGCTTGGGGTTCCGCGCGACCCGGCACCCCCACTGCGAGACACCGGAGAAATGAAACATCTGTCCCAAACTCGAGCGTGAGTGATCAGCAGCTTCTTTCCTAACGGCTCCCAGCGGCCAGCTGGGAGCGGGGTGAACAGCCGGCCATCCGCACGACGCGCTGTCCTTCCGCACCCAGGGGGCCTGGCGTCCCGGCACCCGCAGCCTGGGTGACCCCGACAGCACAATGCTGAGTGAAAGAAGCCAGACCCGCGGGCCACACAGAGTGCGACTCCGTTGACAGGAAAGGTCCAGAACAGGCGCAGCCGCAGACAGAAAGCAGAGCAGCCGTGGCCGGGGCTGGTGGAGAATCGGGGTGACTGTTAGTGGGTCCAGGGTTCCTTTGGGGGTGATGAAAAAGTGCCCACATTAATAGTGCTATCTGCACAGCTCTGCGCATGCTAAACACTGCTGGATTATGTGCTTTAAACGGGTGGAATGTTTGGCAAGTGGATTCTACTAGAATCTCAAACAAGCTGATACCAAGAAACCAGATCGAGGGTTGTCGGCGGTGGGGGACACGGGGGTGCGAGAAATGGGTGAAGGGTTCAAAATATATAAAGATTTAAAAATCCCAATAAACAGATCATAGATTCCGTTCAGTTTAAAAAAGGATGATCCGCCTGGCCAGTGTGGCTCAGTGGGTTGGGCTTCATCCTGGGCACCGCAGGGCTGCCAGTTCAACTCCTGGTCAGGGCGCATGCCCGGGTTATGGGCTCGATCCCCAGTGGGGCGCATGCAGGAGGCAGCTGACCCATGGATTCTCTCTCTTCATTGATGTTTCTCTCTCTCCCCCTCTCCCTTCCTCTCTATAAAATCAATTTTTAAAAAACTCTTTAAAGAGAGAATGACCTATGACAGTAGTTGGCAAACTCATCAGTCCACAGAACCAAATATCAACAGGACAACGATGGAAATTTCCTTTGAGAGCCACATTTTTTAAACTTCAACTTCTTCTAACGCCACTTCTTCAAAACAAACTCGCCCAGGCATGGGATTTTGTGGAAGAGCCACACTCAAGGGGCCAAAGAGCCGCATGTGGCTCTCGAACCAAGGTTTGCCAACCACTGACCCATGAGACGACTGGGAAGATGGACCGTGGGTAATGACATTAAGGACGTAGCTAAGTCGTGGGAAGAACAGGGAGGCAGATGCAGGTGTAGATGAAGCAAGAGCAGCTAGGACTGATCCGTGCGAAGGAGGATGGATGGCGTGTGTATTCATGTCACCATTTTCATGCCTCTGTTTATATGCTGAAAAATGATACACACCTGTAAGTTGCCGTAATTACAGTGTTTAAAAAAATCACACATCTCCACTTTGTTCTTAAGGCAGATTAGTTTAATTTTTATAGAAGAAATACTTTCAAGCAATACAAATGACACAATTAGAACAGAGATGACTACTGATTAGAACTTATTCCCACAACAGGAGGTGACAATTTCACGATCAGACGCAGTGAAGATCAAGTTCCCTTTTCCGTGGCTGGATTCGAACCGCTGAACCTGGCCGAGGGCTGTATCCAGGGGTGCGCAGACCAAGTGCAGCAGAAGATGGAAATTCCCCTTAAGACGACAGGACTTCGTCCCTGAATGCAGCGGAGCCCGCCTGCCTGGCCCCGGCTGGGCTGTGGCTGGCTCTGTGCCCTTTGGGGCCAGGATAGTGGGGGCTGGGGAGGGCCCCGAGAGCTCCTCAGACAGATAGCCCGCAGGCCTGCGCTTGCTTCTGGGGTTTCTGTTAACCCCGGGGGTGGGGAGGCACCCCGCGTGTATATCTGTACGCACCGGGCAGTGAGATTTGTTGCCCACACCACGTGAGAGCTTTATGCCCCCTGCAGCGGGCTCTCCTGGCGGGGTGGGGGGAAGGGAGCAGAAAAGTGGCCTCAACGCACCGGCCCGCGGGGAGCCACGGCCAGAGGACTCTCCCACATGAGGGAGCCGTGCACCCCGGGACGGCAGTGGCCTGCCCCGGCACCCCGAGGCCAGGGCAGACAGTGGTTGGTGAGTTTCAGCAGCGCATGGAGGGGGCCGGGCACTGTCCTCCCGGCTCCGCAATGCCATCTGCGGGGCAGCGACGCTCTGCGCGTCTCTCTCTCTGTTGTGGGCACGAACACAGAGAAATCAGCCAAAAAACAAAACGCAACAAAAAACCAGCGAGAATCGAGGCACAAATACATAGCGAGAGATGACAGGGTGAAAAGCGTAAAGTTTCAGTCTTACCACCACTGACAACTTCCATTGCCCGTGACAGGTCGCGTGTCATGAAATGCTTTTACAAAATTCACTTTTAATAAATGCAAAGGGGGGGGTGGGCTCTACAAGGGGGCGATTACAGACTAACGAGAAGAGACATCGATTAAAGGGGGCACTTCCGGGGAGGGGCAGGCAATCCAGGGAGAGCGTTCCACTTTCTTCTCTCATTCGCGTGACCACCTCGCTCACTTCTTGAGGCCTCGGAAGGGAGAGTGCATTCGTATACAATAAATACGCATTAGGCAAAATATTTATATCATTTGGCATTTCAAAAGAATAATGGGGTTTTCGTTACATAAAAGAATCTTCTCGTGAACTACTTCTAAGATTTCTTAAGAAATATTGGGGAGATTCCAGTATTGGGGGGAAGGATTCTGATCTCAATCGAATTTCTCACCTCCTCTCCTGTGAAGACTGGCTGGGTGAAAGCAGTCACCCGCAGGCGCTTCCTTCCCCAGAAAAGCGCCTTCAAAGATCAAGCCTAAGTCAGAGGTCAGACTGCTGGTGACAGTGCGTTCCTAGGTCTCTTCACTTTCCTTCATGACAGGGCAGTAGAACGGGAGCCCCACACCGCCTTCCTGGTGGTCAAGGTCAGGGTCGGATGGGGTGCACCAGAGGGGCAGGCTGCCCGGGTCGGTGCAGGGCAGTGTGGGCAGCCTCTGGGGACAGGCAGGCCCCAGCCAGGGCTGCTTCCAAAGCTTCAAACTCGGGGGGGAGCACAGAACCGTGCGCTGACACAACACAGAAACGGGGGCTCGCGGCGCCCAGTCTCCGCAGGGGACCGGGCTCGGCGACTGAGCCCCGGGTGGGATCTCAACAGGACACAGTGAGTGTGACAGTGGACAATATACACAATCAAGGCACACAGGAGCAACTGGTACGAGTGACGAGTTTAGCACAAAGTGTTTGCATGTCCGTGTCAGAAACAAAGCCGGCCCCAAAGTTCCATTCTACTGCGTGACAAATACTGAAGAACACGATTTCAGCCTTAAAACACATCTTAAAGTCAGGATTTTCCTTCAAGGAAAAAGTACTATAAATAAGTTACAATACAGTGAATTTGCCTGAACTCACTTCGTTTCTGTCTTCCAGCCTTTAAATCAAATAAAACAGCGTAAAAACTGTACACTCTTAACATGATAGTTGATCTTTTATAAAATAACTTGTCTTCAGAGATGTCAATTTCACAACAAGGAAAAACCACGCCCTGTTGCCGTCACTATTATAAAATATATATGTATAGATATATGTGTGTGTTTTTACAAAATGTGTATATTAATAGCTTTGCACAAATATCTTAAAGACAACTTCAGCTAGTCTAAGAACTTCATGAAAATAAAACAGGAAGATAAATACTTCGTGTGTACAAAGCACTACATCAAACATCATCGGCGGGCAGAGGAGGTATGTTAATCCTTGGTCTTGTAAAAAAC
Organism: Lasiurus cinereus; assembly: GCA_011751065.1. NCBI lineage: Eukaryota > Metazoa > Chordata > Mammalia > Chiroptera > Vespertilionidae > Lasiurus > Lasiurus cinereus. The sequence goes on from JAAGEH010000155.1 coordinate 2,571,122, forward strand.
GCTATCTTCTCCCTGCGACGGGAAAGAATTCCACATTAGACGCCCATATAAACACACAGATGTGGAAGGAGGCTCGCAATACCAATGAGAGCTTTTCTTATTCACAGAACAAACTGAATTGAAATCCCAACAACAAATCTGTGTGTATATAGAGTCTCTACTTAAAAATTTTTTTTTATTTTATTTTGAGAAAGAGAGGGAGAGGGAGACAGAAACATCAATGATGAGAGAGAATCATTGATCAGCTGCCTCCTGCACGCCCCCTACTAGGGATCAAGCATACACCCCGGGCATGTGCCCTGACCGGGAACTGAACCAGTGACCTCTGGGTTCATGGGTTGATGCTCAACTACTGAGCCACGCCGGCCAGGCTAGAGTCTCTACATTTTAATAGAAGTTGCAAAGGACTGTGAAGGCAAGGGTTTGTCTCTAGTGCCTAGAACAGTGCCTGCTATGCGGCAGGCACTCAGCAAATATTTGCTTTTTAAAAAATGAATAAGTAATGTATACAAGAGAAGGCGTTCTAAGTCAGAATTGAAGGAAGGTAGCTATGCTTTATGTTCTTTTTTGATGGGAATGTGAAAATTCAGAGTATAAAAGAATTAGGGTAAAAGTCAGGCACATATGATTCAGCCATAAAAAGGAATGAAGTGCCCTGGACTGTTTGGTTCAGTGGTTGGTGTATCGGCCTGCAGACTGAAGGGTCCCAGGTTCAATTCCAATCAAGGGCATGTACCTTGGTTGCAGGCTCAGTCCCCGGCCCTGGTCAGGGCACACGTGGGAGGCAGCCAATTGATGTGTCTCTCTCACACTGATGTTTCTCTCTCTCTCTCTCTCTCTTCCCTTTCATTCTCTTTAAAAAGATCAATGGAAAGAATGTCCTTGGGTGAAGGTTAAGAAAAGAAAACAAAACAGAGGAATGAGGTTCTGACACATGCTATAATGTCCATGAGCCTCCAGAAAACATTAACGGAAGAAGCCAAGCAGAAAAGACGATGTACTGTATGGCTCCACAGATGGAACTGTCCAGAACAGGCCAATCCAGAGAGACAGGGGCAGGCTGCTGGTTGCCAGGGGCTGGGAAAGGGGGTGACTACTGCTGGTTGCCAGGGGCTGGGAGAGGGGGATGGACTTCCTTTGGGGGTGACAGGAATGTTTTAGAACTAGACAGATGGAGTGGCTGCAAACACGGTGGTCGTATTAAGTGCCACGGAGTTGTTCACTTGAAATGGTCAGCCGTATGCCATGTACTCAAGTTCAAGGCAGCGGTCCCTCTGGGAGTCTGAGGCCGCTGCTGTTTGATTCTCACCACGTGGAGTCTGTGCAATTCCCTGAACTATTTCATACCTAGGACACGCTCACTTCCTGTATGTGCGTTATGCTTCAATCAGAAGTTAACAAAAAAGGCCACAGTGAAACATTATGTGTGTGTGTGTGTGTGTGTGTGTGTGTGTGTGTGTGTGTGTAAATCACTGTGTAAATAATAGCAAACATTTGGAAAGAAACAGATTATAAAATGGGGTATTTAGGCAAATTATACCTATGAGATGAGCTACTATAGCCAACAAAGGGAACGGATCGCATGGCAACATGGGATATTTCATTTAAACAAAGCTAAATGCAAAATGGAACACCTGCCAGGTGTGGCTCAGTGGTTGAGTGTAGACCTATGAACCAGGAGGTCAAGGTTCGATTCTGGTCAGGGCACATGCCCAGGTTGCAGGCTCCATCTCCAGTGTGGGGTGTGCAGGAGGCAGCCGATCAGTGATTCTCTCTCATCATGGATGTTTCTCTCTCTCTCTCCTCCTCTCCCTTCCTCTTTGAAATCAATAAAAATACATTTTTTTAAAAAGAATACGAGCCCTAGATGGTTTGGCTCAGTAGAGTGTCAGTCTGTGGACTGAAGGGTCCTGGGTTAGATTCCAGGTAGGGGCACATGTTCAGATTGTGGCCTCGATCCCCAGTAGGGGGAGAGAAGGAGGCAGCCAATCACTGATTCTCTCTCATCATTGATGTTTCTCTCTTACTCTCTTCCTCTTCTTTCCTCTCTGAAATCAATAAAAAAAAATATTTTTAAAAAAGTAAAAGGAAAAAAGAGAAATTAACCCCAAAAGAATAAGAAATTTTTAAAAACTGGAACCTACAAGTAGCATGAAAAGAGTGCCTAGAATAAAAAGAGCAGAAGAAAACCTGAAAATGCTAACAGCACGGGGAACCCCATCTTGGCGGTTTGGGGACTTCCATCAGCTGATGACGACAGAGGCCGGACCGGGAGGAGCCGGAAGCGGCTGCGCCCCTACCTGAAGGTCTGCACCTGCACGGGCTCCTTGTGGTTCTGCCCCCGCAGCTGGCAGACCCCCTTGGAGGCCTTCTTCAGCATCTTCTCAGCTGCCTGCTCTTGGTGGAAGTCAAGCTTGGTCTGTCTGGTCTGGAGTGGCAACATTGGACGGACAAGACGGTTTACTTCCCGGTTTAAGCACAACGGATGAAGCCCCTTCCAGCTCCCGGGGGGCGCAGAGGGAGAAAGACTCGCCGCACCCCCTCCCCCCAGGGAACCTTCCCAGCAGCTGCTCAGGGTCACGCCTCACAGACAGGGGACCCAGACACCCCCTGGACAGAGAGGCCCAGTGCAAGGCGAGAGGTGGCCGGCGGCCACCAGGGTCTGACCGCCGGCAAGGCTGCCTGCCTTCGAGCCCGGCGCTGGCCGCCCGGCCGGCCGGCGCTCACCTGCCGCTCGGCTTCCTTCAGCAGGCTCCGGAACCGCTCGTCCCGCAGCACCCAGTGCGGGAGGTCGGTCTGGCCTCGGAGCTGGGCGTCCTCCAGGCGCTGCCTCAGCTCGCGGAGCGTGCAGATCTCCTCGTTCAGCTGCCTCTGCCGGGTTTTCGACGCCTGGAGGTCCAGCTCCAGGTCCAGGGACGTGCGGGCCATGAGCTCGGCCAGCGATGACCTGCAGGACTGCAGGAGAGCACGGCCGTGAGCGCACGCTCAGGCCTTCTAGAAGGTTCTTCCCCCAAGACAATGGAGGAGAATTGTCAGAGAGGTATTTGTCTTCGCATGGCCCAGTGTTAAAAAACCAAACACAACACAGATTTGGGAGGGATTAATGTCAATCTTGGTACGATATCTAGTTAGTGACAGCAAATTTCTTTCTGTAATGATGATGGATGGATATGCAAAGGTGTGCAGAAACAGACCTTCCCTATGGGGCTGGCGGGATAAAAATGGACATAATCATCCCAAAGTGCTACTTCACAATATATACCAAAAGCCAAAACATGTGCGTTTTCTTTCCTCTGAAATTTCACTTTCACTTGCACTTGAAAGGTACAACTGATGACGTGTAAAAGTGATCCAACTAAGGTTCAGGATAAAAAATCATTAAATATATACAACATGAGAAAACTGATATATAAATTACAAGGTCAGCATAGAATGAGCCATTGGAAAAGTTAAAAACCATTGACATGGAATATGCCATGCTCTGCATAGGGGAAGCATGTATGTCATAAACCATACAAGTGCTTTTGTTTAGAATCCCAGAGGCCAGCTGGCGTGGCTCAGGGTTGAGCATTTACCTATGAACTGGTTCGATTCCTGGTCAGGGCACGTGCCCAGGTGCAGGCTGGTCCCCAGTGAGGGGCGTGCAGGAGGCAGCTGATCCATGATTCTCTCTCATCGTTGATGTTTCTATCTCCTTCTCCCTCTCCCTTCCTCTCTGAAGTCAATAAAAATGTATTTTTTAAAAATGTAAAGAACATGAATTAGATCATGATATTATGTTAGGAGATTAAGAAACATGGGTAACATTTTGACATCATCATGCTTCTAAAATTTTTACCTAAGTAGACAGGAAATAAAGAAATGACCTTTGAATGACTATGACCTAAAAGGCTGCCTCTAGGAAGGTTCCTGAGAATAACTCCCGGGAAGCGTAGATTCCACGTTAGCTACTGGGCACTCACCTGCTTATAGCGGAGGGTCCGTCTTTCCAAAGTGTTGCGGACGAAGGGGGACTTCCGGGGCAGCGTTGAACTGTCGCTGTCACTGCGGTAAAGCTGCACCAAAGACAAGCGGTTCAGAAAGGCTCTGCACGCCCACAGCCCCTCCCTGTGCTCTGATCTGGACTCTCCTTTCTCCTCGCAGGCACTCAGGTGCATGTGCAGCTTTACCAAGACTCCGGTTTCAGAAACAAAACCTACACGAGACTTTTTAAGTAAAATGAAAAACAAAAAACCCCACAGAAAACAAAGGAGCAAACCACCGCACCTCCACCCAGCCCTCCCTTTCGGCCATCAACTGCACCTCCTGAGTCCCCCCACCCGCGCCCCGCTGATCCAGTCCACCACACTGTCCCCCAGCAGCAGGGCCTGGGATGAGGGGTGAGGCCGGGCAAGCCAGCACTGTCCCCAGCGCTTTTCACTCTTCATCGCTGTCATCTTTGACTGCTGGTTTGGGCCGGATCAGGGAAAAGAGGCTTCCCAGCAAAGCAGCTGGTTCCTGGAGGACCGGCCGCTGCCCTCGGGGCGCCCCGGGCCCCGGGAAAGGAAGACCGCCTCCTTCCGGCACCAAGATGCAGCGCGTCTCATCCGGTGGCAGGCTCTGCTTCAGGGTCACTGTGCGACTGTGTGAGAGCCAGAGTCCCCGCCTCGGGCCTGACTTCCCACGCCATCAACGCCACACACCCGGGCAGCGCGCCGTGCCCGACCACTGGGAACGTGTGTGAGGACAGAGGCCTCTGAGCATCGAGGGGAAACGCGTGCTCCAGGCGGGCGCAGAGCGGGCAGGAGCCGGAGGCCCCGCCCCATCACCTCCCAGTGCGCAGGCTGGCATCTGCCCCCCAGTGTCCGCGAGTCTAGAATAAGGAGGGGATGTGAGGGGGGCCTTCCATCTGGCGCCTCCAGCCACCTGATGCAGCGTGGGCCCTCGGGGCTGAATCCTGACGGGGTAGGATGCCGCGGCCCACCCATAGCTGCTGGCACAAGAGAGGCAGGTGTCGCCCACGTGGCCACAGGGCAGCTCGGGCCGCCCAGCACCCCGCCCTGCTGCTCACTCTGCGGTGAAGGGTTAGCGGGGCCCCAAGAAGGTCCCCGGCCGGTCCTGGGAGGTGACCTGCAAGGCCCTGGCACGTCCTGAGTGTCTCTGGGGGCCCTGGACCCGGCCACGCAGCCTCTGCCGACAGTGGCATTCACGGGCCACCAGCCTGACCTCTGCAGGGGCTGCACTCCACTCAGCCACGAGGCCATCAACGGTGCCAACGCCCCACGCCCGCAGACACCTGTCGGCGGCCGCTGCTGGGGGAGAGGCGGCGGCCTCCCGGCTCTGCTGGCATCACCCCAGCTGTGCCTGGTCTCTCCCGAACTCGGCCCAGGCGCCTCTTCCTTCTGCTGACGGGGGGCTATTCGGCAAACCACCCCATCACCAACAGAATCCTGGCCTGCTGAGGTCCCCGCGCCCCTGGGGGTGGCGTGGGGAGCCCTGAACCGCAGGCGGGTGCGGCCCGCACGGGTGGGGGGCTTTTCGTGTCATGTGATCCACTCTGGCTCTGACCTGACGGGCCGGCCAATTCAGGGGAGCAGGAGGGTCCAAGTTCTCCCCACTCCAACGCCCCCCGCCCCGGACACGGTGTCAACACCCTCATGCCTCCAAGCCCTTCTCCTTCGAGCCTGCGCGTGGCTGTCACACGGCCACTGGCCGCCAGCCCCCGCCACGCTGCCCTTCTTCGAGGACCCGCTGAGCTGGGTCTCCCCGCAGCCTGCTCGCGGTTCGCAGCCTGCGTGCTCACCACCTGCCCAGCGGGAAGCGGCCCAGAGCTGGTGGCCAGCCCCGGGGGGGAACCAGGCACTGGCCCAGTGGTCGGCAAACTGCGGCTCGAGAGCCACATGCGACCACTGGGAGAGGGGCTTAATCACAAGGAACAACAGCCTGTACTTATTGGAATCGAGAGTCTAGGTCGGTGGTCGGCAAACTCATTAGTCAATAGAGCAGCAAACCACGGCTCGAGAGCCGCATGTGGTGTGCGAGCCACAGTTTGCCGACCACTGCACTAGCCTATGTGAGGCCCCCACTTAGCAGTGGGGCTTAAGACCACCCAGTGCCTCCCCCATCACTCGTGGTGTGAATCCACATGTGGGGAGTCAGAACCCTGTGCCTCAGTGTCAGAGTTCTGTGGGGACTCGACACAGCCACCTCAGGACCCCCCACCTTGGCAACCCGACTCCTGACCTCAGCCCCGCTTGGGGGAGTCCCTATTTCCACTTGTTATCCCTAGAGCATGGCCCTCAGAGGGCCGTGGAGTATTTGTAACATCATTCGGGGGCCCAGTTTAACCCTGAGCCTGCTCATTTGGCCGGATGTTGAATTAGCTCACCCCAAGCCTTGGGGGCCAACACAGGACTTTGCGGGCATCAGACGGCCAGGGGGCCGGATGCTCCCCCCTCCCCTCTGGCTTAGACCGTAAAAACGAGCTACCCCGCCTCCTCCCAGGCCTTAGCGTGTACACAGCCCAGGAGGCTGCTGGGAAATGGGTTCGAATTCGGAAGAAACGCAGTGAGATGCGCACGGCCAGGCGGGAAACGAAACCAGCAAGCACGCTGCTCCCTCCTGGAAGAAGAAAACCTGAGAACGCTCCCGGCGGGGCTGCGGAGGGGAGAAACGGTTGGCGGCCAAGGACTGCCACTTACCCTGCACACGTACTGGCTCCGCGCCCCGGGCGAGAAGGTCTGGGAGCGGACGATGGTGCCGCTGCGGACGAAAGGCGAGGCGCGGGCCCTGCGGCTGGGCCTCTCGGCCGGCAGGCTCACCAGCTCTTCTGGGAACAGGTCTTCTGTGTTGGTTTCCTTATCCACCTGGACAGCAATTCGGTTATTGCCACGACTGTTCTAGAACACGGCAATGAACTCTGCAGGCACAACCACGTCCTTGCCCTCTCCGCATGGGGCATTCATGGGCATTGCACACTTCACGCATCCAACCCAGAACGTCTGCTGTCCGCCAGCCCCTCCTCCTCTGACAAGGATCCCTATCCGCCCTTTTTCATGCAAAAAAAGTATCTGCGTTACCCGGCCAGTGTGGCTCAGTGGTTGAACATTGGCCTATGAACTAGGAGGTCACGGTTCCATTCCTGGTCAGGGCACATGTCCGGGTTGCAGGCTTGATCCCCAGTGTGGGGCGTGCAGCAGACAGCCGATCAATGGTTCTCTCTCGTCAATGATGTTTCTATTTCTCTCTCTCCCTTCCTCTCTGAAATCAATCTATATATGTAAAAGTCTAAGCAACCGTTCAGCCGTTCGACTGGTAGCTATAACACACACTGACCACCAGGGGGCAGACATTCAATGCAGGCATGGAAGCATGGAACAGACTGATGAATCTCAGAGGGAAGGGGGAGGAGGAGGGTGGGAAGAGATTAACCAAAGATCTTATATGCATACTAGAGGCCCAGTGCACGTGCACCGGTGGGGTCCCTCTGCCTGGCCTGCAGGGACCGGGCCGAAACTGGCAGTCTGACATCCCCCAAGGAGTCTCGGATTGTGAGAGGGCACAGGCCAGGCTGAGGGACCCTACTGGTGCATGAATCTGTGCACCGGGCCTCTAGTAAAAACATAATAAAAATTTTAAAGTTTGCAGAAAGTCCCCTGTCCTCCTGGGCCCTGCTCTCGCTCACACTCCCTGTATCAGAGCCAGGATCAAATCCTCTTGGCTCCAGATTCCAGATGACGTGTGTTCTGACCACCTGTCACCAACCATCCATCTGGGGCACCGTGGTCTTGTGCCGGATTAGTGCGGTAGGCGTCTCACCCACCTCCCTGATTCCATCCCCCTCCCCCCACCCCAATCTCCTCTCAACACCCAGGGGATCCCGCTGAAATTGAAGCCAGACGCAGCCACTCCTGAACACAGGCGTTCGCTGCTGAGCGAGGAGAGGGCGGCTGGCTGCCCCACCTGATCGGTAACCAAGGGAACGCGGCGCATTCCTGAGCCTGGGCTCCGTGGAGCTAGTCACGTACACGCCCTCACAGGCCCAATTACAGAGATAAACGATCAGGGAGGCCGGCCCTGGCCTTCCTGCGCCCTGATAAAGGTTCACAATAATTGCTTCCAGACCCACTGCCAGGACTCCCTGACGCCCGGCGTCCAGATCCGTGATGACCCTCTTATCTGCGCGCTCCCTCCCGGCGGCGCTGTTTCCTTGAACGTATGGAACTCAGGGAGCTGCTGACGCATCGCCGTCTCTGCGCCCTCCGACCTATAAAAGCCCCCACTCGCTCTCACAGCCGGACGCGGGTTCGGGCTGCTGGGACTCAGCTCTCGGGCACGTCCTCAGCGGGGCCCACATAAAGAAGTCTCTTCTGAAAGCCACACAGACTCACGTTTTCTTTTCACCGACAAAGCAAGTATTTGCGCACGCATGTTCGCAGCAGCGTTACTGAAAGAGCCGAGGGGTGGAGACAGTCCCAACAGCATGGACGGAGGAGGAGATAAAGGAAACGTGGCGTCCGGGCCAGGGACCACCCCCCCCCCCAGCCACAGGAAGGGCTGAGGGGCCACAGCGCGGATGAACCCTGAAAGCACCGGGCTGAGTGAGGAAGTCAGACCCAATGGACACATGTTGTCCGATTCCATTTACACGAACCCCCCCGAACTGGCAGACCCCCAGAGACTGGAAGCTCCCTGGTGTTGCCAGGGGCTGGGGGAGGGAGTGGGGAGTGATGCCCAGGGGTATGAGGTTTACTTTGGGGTGACAAGTGTGTTGGAACCGGACGGAGATGGTGGCCGTACAACACTGTGAACTGTTGTGAATTTCATGTCAATAAAATGACTTTAGAAAAAAAAAAAAAACCTGAAGTCATGCCCTGACTGGTTTGGCTCAGTGGATAGAGCGTTGGCCTGCGGATTCAAGGGTCCCAGGTTCTATTCCGGTCAAGGGCGTGTACCTTAGTTTCGGGTATATAACCAGTAGGGGATGTGCAGGAGGCGGCTGATGGATGTTTCTCTCTCATTGAAGTTTCTAACTCTCTCTCCCTCTCCCTTCTTCTTTATAAAAAAAATCAATAAAATATATTTTTTTAAAAACACAGAAAACCTGAAGTCAGATCATGTTGGCCCTGAGCTCACACCATCCACCAGTTTCGCCCTCTCAGAAAAAAAGGGAATGTGCTGAGTGTGCCCGATATGACCCATGTCCCCTGCACTTCCTGTCCTCAGCTCAGGTCCCCTCTTCAACCCCCAGGCCAGGCTGGCGCCTGCACATCCTCTACCCGACACCCTTTCCCAGCCCTACGCGAGGCTGCGGCCTCCCCTAAGGCCTCTGCTCAAAGACCGCCTTCTCCAGGAGGCCCCCCGGCCTCTCTTTCCCCCGCACTGGAAGAAACACGTGCGTCTCTCAGTGTACAGTGCAGTAGTGTCAGATACACCGAGTGGCCAGACAAGGATGATCTCCGGACGCATAACCATCTGGCCACTCAGTGTGTGTCCTATAGAATAAAAGGCTAATATGCAAATTGTCCCCTCGACCAGGAGTTCGACCAGCAGGCAGGCCGGCCAACCGCCCTGTCCCCTCCCCCTGGCCAGGCTGGCCAGATCCCACCCATGCACGAATTCACACACTGGGCCTCTAATACATATATACTGAGTGGCCAGATGATTATGTGTTCAGAGATCCTCATCATCTGGCCACTCGGTGTATACTCACATTGCTGTGAAACTGATTTCTAGTACTTTCCATCTTCCCAAACAGAAACGCTGTCCCCACTGGACACCAACACCCCACTCCCCTCCACCGCCGCGGGCCCCCCCACCTACTTCCCCTCTCTGAGTCTACTCTAGGCCCCTCGGTTAGTACAGTCACCCAGTCAGTATGTGTCCCTTGTGACTGGCTTATTTCACTTAGCAGAGTGTCTCTGAGGGTCCACGTGTAGCACGTGACGCGCTGTCCTTTGAAAGGCTAATGTTTTATTGTACACATACACCGTGTTTCCTTTATCCACCGCCATCAGTGCACACTTGGGTTGGCTCCACCTCTTGGCTACCGCACGTAACGCTGCTATGAACACAGGTTTGCCAATAACTCGTGGAGACCTGCTTTCAATTGTTGGACGTATATCCAAGAGTGGGACTGCTCAGTCCCGTGTAGTTGTTTGATTTTCTGAGGAACCTCCACACTGCTTTCCATGGGGCCACGCCCTTTTACAGTCCTGACCTTTCCAAAACGGAAATGCAGACCGGCATTTCTAAACGTCGGTCCTTTCTAAGAGGGTGAATCTCTCAGAAACGTCAAGCCGCTTCTCTACAATCCCCTCTGCAGTAGCGCCTTCGGCCCTCAAACACCGACTTCACCGGCTGGCCTGCCTGGTCCTGCCCCGCGGGCCGGACTTCAGTTCCCTGCGCTGCTGCCTGTGCCGGAGGCAAACGCGTGGAAGGAGAACGCAAACGCGGTGAGGACCTCCCTTTCAGGGCATCGAGGGGAAGGCATATGGGTCTTCGTTGTATTCGTCTAGCAACTTCTCCACAGACGGGCAGTGTTTTAAAATGACAAGTTGGCTCGGCCGGCGTGGCTCAGTGGTTGAGCATTGAGCAGTGAACCAGGAGGTCACAGCTCGATTCCGGGTCAGGGCACAGGCCCGGGTTGTGGGCTCAGTCCCCAGTAGGGGGCATGCATGAGGCAGCCGGTCCATGATTCTCTCTCCTCATGGATGTTGCTCTCTCTCCCTCTCCCTTCCTCTCTGAAATCAGTAAAAATCTATTAAAAGAAAAAAAAGACTAGCCTCCCCCCAGCCACTCCCTGGGATCTGGGCCAATGCTTGCGAAGGGGTTCCAAAGTCAGCTGAGCCCCGATCTCCTTGGAGGTGGGGGCGCATGCGTTGTGGCCTGGGAAGCTGCAGAAGGGGCGGCTTCGCTTCTCCAGGTCTTTGTGTTGGGCATAAGGTCAGGGTGCGTGGTGATAAGATGTCCCCGCAAGCCTGAAAGGTGGCCTCCCTGCAGATGTGGGGGTGGCCTCAACTAAGGCCAGATGAACAGAGGGGGCAAAAGGATGCTCCGCTGTCCCTAACATCCTGAAGAAGAGCGAGTGTACAAAACCATGGGTCCCTCTCCCCGCCCCCCAACAGCCTGCACTGTGGGTGGCCCTGGAGATGGGACGGGGTCGTCCCCAGATGGCAGGTGAAGGAGTGGAACAGCTGCCTCCTTTTCCATTTGGACTTCACCCCATTCCGAAGGTCCCGCTCACTGATCTGAGCCTTCCCGCTTTCCCTCGGCTCAGTGAAACGGCGCCTGCACAATCGCCCCTGACCCAGCAGCGCATCCCCCAGTCACGGTCGCATCTGCCATCCTGCTGCGTCTGAGCCGGTCAGCTTCAGTTGCCATGGCCCTCTCGCCACCCCTTCCCTCTGTTTCACCTGAAGGGTGTGGGGTGCGCCCGCTGTCCGCTGTTTGGCAAAGCCTCTGGGGGTCCCTGAAAAACCTGGTCCCTTGTGCTTACCTTCAGAGGCGGGGGCTGGCGCTTCTCGGGGTTGTAAGGGTCTGCCTGGCCCGCGATCGGGTGGCCGTGGGTGGCGTCCACGCCGCTGCAGCAGGGCTCTGGGTGCGGGGGGCTGGTCTGGGTGTAGCTGCTGCAGCCACTGTCCACCGAGTCGGCCTGCCAGCTCCTAGAGGCGGACATGGCAAAAGCCAGGGACGCTCAGCCCAGGGCGGGTCCCTGGTGCCTCGGGGCGCAGTGGCAGAGATGCCAGGATTGGCTCCTCACCAGGGCAGTCGCTTTCCTTACAAAAGGGCACCACGTCCTCCAGGGGAGATAACGCCACGAGGCCTTTCGCTCAGAGGCTCTGTCTGCCTTTATCAGCCAAGTGCACCCCGTGAACATGCCAGAATCCGGAGCCCCGCCCCCGGCCCCTCCCCGCTTCCTGCCTGGCCCCAAACACAGGACGCTCCCTCCGCCACGCACCGCCCTCTGCAAGAGAAGTTCCTCTCAAATGAGTCGGGGGAGAGCGGCAGGAAGCAGCGGGCAGCTCTGGAAAGAGGATGCCCTCTGTGGAAAACCCTGGAAGGGGAGCCAAGGGGAGGATGGGACCGAAGCCAGCGCACTGGAGCTGCTGGCATCGGGGCGGCTCCTCTGCTGTACCCCGCCGAGGGCTCCCCAGCAGGCCGCTGCCCGCAAAGCGGAAGAGCCAGCAGAGGTCCCACTTGGATGAAATGCGGGACTGGGCACACCGCAGAGCCAGCGGCCACAGGGGCTGGGAGGGAGGCGGCGGCTGCTAATGGGTGTGGGGTTTCTTTCTGGCCCGATGCCAACTGATGTGGTGACGGTGGTACCACCCTGAGACTGCGCTCAAAACCAGCGGACTGTCCACTTCTAACGGCTGAACTGTCCGGGAGGCGGATCTGACCTCAATGCAGCTGTCAAAGCCTAAGGGACCGAACTGTGTTCCCTGCTGGCAGGGCAGAGTCATCCGAGAGTCCGCTCTTGGAGGGAAATCCCGGGACAGAAGGGGAAGGGGAAAGCCCTTGCGGAGAGCAGGGGGCAGAGGTCACGGTCCTGCCGCAGCTCAGCCTGCAGCTCCCCGAGAATCGGCTGCTCCGAAGAAGCGCCGGCACTGGCTGCAGCGTGTGGACGAGCGAAGCCACTTGCCCCCAAGGCCGCAGCTCCTAGCTCCTCCCGGAGCCACCGCCGCGGACACAGCCCGCCTCGCCCCCTCCCGGGCCCCCCCAGGAGCCTCACCGCTCGGACCGGGCCTCGGTCTGCTCCTCCTTCCGCTCCATCTCCTCCGTGTACTCCAGCTTCACGCGCTCCTCCGCCAGCTCTCGCTCCACGGCCTGCAGCTGCGCCGTGGTCCTGGCCAGCAGCACCGTCACCGCGTCCTGGGGGAAGGCAGGGACACGTCTGCCACCAGCTCAGACCGACAGGCACCCCGCACCCCCCGTGAGGCCCTTCCTCGCGGCTGGTGGCCGCCCTCGGCTGCTCTCCCCTGGCAAGAAGTGCACCCCAGTGTCGTCAGCAGGCTTCCTGGAGCCGAAGGGTCACGTTGAAAAGCAGCCCATGTGCCACTCACAACCAGGAGCATGTTCGTGTTAGAAAACACTGTCCCGCCCGGCCAGTGTGGCTCAGTGGTTGAGCATCAATCCATGAACCAGAAGTTCACGGGTTCGATTCCCGGTCAGGTCACAGGCCCAGGTTGCGGGCTCCACACCCAGTAGGGATTGGTTCTCTCTCATCATTGGTGTTCCACTCTCTCTCCCTCTCCTTTCCTCTCTCTCTAAAAATCAATTAAATATTTTTTATATGTTTTTGAAAAGACTAGCATGACTAGCCATGCACATGCAGATGCTCCATTTCTCTGACTTCTGAAACTGCGGCTTCTGAGAGGCGCCCCCCAATACCAGCCCGTCTCAGGCCAGGAAGCCAGAGCGAGCTGCTGCGCAGCCAGACGCACGCACACGCACACGCACCGTCTTCCCAGCGGCGGCGGCCGCGGCAGTAGCAGCGGCGGCGGCGGCGGCGGCCGTGACGGTGTGCACGGGGGCCCCGCTCTTCTCGGCTCGCTGGCTCTCCTTCAGCCGGGGCGGCTCGGGGCTGGTGAACACCTGCACGGCGTACCAGCGCAGCTGCATCTCACTCGGGCCGCTGCAGTTGGCCAGGTTAATCTGAGCGATGCCCTGTGCGGCGTGAAAGAGAAACAGCACGGCTAGTGAGTGACGGCAACTAAAGCACCAGCACGCATCTTCCAGAACATCAGGGTCACCCCCATCCTGACCAGAGAGGAGGTAAAATGTTTCACTTCATTCAAAGGGCTGCAACCACTTGAAAGGGGTCAGAGGGACCTAATGGGGCAGGGATGGCGCCTCCATTGCTTGGTCAGCCCGATCAGAAAGCACCGGAAGCCTGGCCCGTGTGGCTCAGTGGTTGGGCATCAACCTATGAACCAGCAGGTCATGGTTCCAGGACACATGTCCAGGTAGTGAGCTTGATTCCCAATAGGGGGCGTGCAGGAGGCAGCTGATCCACGATGCCATCTCATCATTGGTGTTTCTCTCTCTCCTTCCTTCCTCTCTGAAATCCATAGATTTTTTTTTTTAAAGAAAGCTAGAAGGAAAACAGGCGCTGAGAATGGCCACCCTGGAGTGCCGGGCCGGGCTCAGGGTCCGCTGCTTGTGAGGAGCGGATGACCTCAGGGATCTCGGAAACCAGAGAGGCCTGGCTGACCTCTACAACCGCTAATGCTGCTGCCGAGGGCCAGGGACAAAGGCGACATTCCAGCCTGGGACAGACAGCACTCTGGCCGCACGCCCTGGGCGGGCAGGGGACGGCCCAGGCCTGACGGCGGACTGCCCGGTGAAATATAGGGCGTCCAGGTGAACTTGAATTCCAAATAAGCGCCAGCTTTTGAAACTACCAGTATGTCCCAAATCCTGTGCGGAACACATCTGCACTCAAAGGGATCTAGAGCTGATTGGAAATCCAAATTTAACGGACCTTCCTATGTTATTTGCCAACCCTACCTCGTTCCCTCCGCTAAAAACGGGGATGGTTTAAAAGCTGTCAAACAGGAGCTCTGCGAGTGTTACTTGAGAGAATGTGTTTAGCGGACAAAACATGTGACAGCATAGCTGTTGCCCCTTCCTGTCCTCCCGGTCACAGAGACCCTTAACAGGATGATTTCTAAGGAAACTAGGAGGAGACAGAGAGGAAAGGAGGGAGGAGACAGGGGGAGGAAGGAAGGGAGGGAGAGAGGGTGACAAAGAGAGCAGAGAGAGAAGCAGAGACAAAGAAAGGAAGACAAAGACTAAGACAGGAAGAGAGAGAAACAAAAGGCGAGGAGGAAGAAAGAATGGCAGACGAGAAGGAAAGCAGGATGGACAAAGGAAGGAGGGAGGCAGGGAAGGGAAGGGAGAGGACAGGATGTGGCGGGGGAGGGGAGCTCGCACATGCGCAGGCCATACCAGCAGTTCTTCCTGCAGCTGCGGGTTCACTGAGCACACATATAATTGAAGGGACTTCAGCGTCAGCATGCTTGAGTGCACAGGGATTCGGAAGACGTCATTGAATACCAGGGGCGCCTGGAACTCCACGGCCTTGGAGCAGTAAGTGTCCGGGGTGCCCGAGTCCAGCGACGGCAAGTAGACACGGATGTGTCTGCAAGCGGGAGAGCAGCACCGAGTCAGGCACTGAGGGTCCCACGATTCACACACAGACACGTGTCCCACTCTTGGGACGCCCGTGGTGGAAATGCCTGGTGCTCCAGGCAAAGTCCTCTGCTCAGCTAAGAGGAAGCCCGGGGAACTTACGTGCCCGGGAGGTTAGGGGAAAGCCACACACGAAGAGAAAGACTTCAGCTGGGCCGGCGGGGCTCAGTGGTTAAGCGCTGACCAATGAACCAGGAGGTCACAGTTGGATTCCCAGTCAGGGCACATGCCTGGGCTTTGGGCTCCATTCCCGGGGGGGGCATGCAGGAGGCAGCTGATCCATGATTCTCTGTCATCACTGATGTTTCTCTCTCTCTCTCTCTCTCTCTCTCTCTCTCTGTCTCTCTCTCTCTGTCTCTCTCTGTCTCTTTTTCTCCCTCCCTCTCCAAAATCAATAAAATTATATTTTTAAAAAAGAGAAAGACTTCTGAGCCAGTAGCCAGGACTTGAGAGGACTCAGTGGAGGCCCCGCCCACCTGGCCTGTTGCGGGGTGGGGGGTGTCCTGCCGTGTCCACCCCAGCACGCAGTCAGCACACAGGGGAGGACTGGCGACCACACCAAGTCACCATGGGGTGAGAGTCCCAGGCCGCCCTCAGCCACCTCCAGGGGGCACCTCACCAGCTCAGAGCCGAGAGTGGCTACGTCACGGCCCAGCCCAGGACCCCAATGGGCATTTCCGGCCAGACGCGGCCAGGGAGGGGCCCTCGGCCGTGGGTTAGTTCCCCGTGGCCCAACCGGCCCAGCTCCGTGACCTCCTCTGCCCTGGACGACAGCCCTGCTTTCCAAACAGCCCCCCGCTTTCCGGCCGGTCCGGGTGCTCACATCTTGCAGTCCTCCTTCGCGGCCAGCCCCGCGAGGTTCCTCAGCTGGAGCACCTTCACCAGGAGACACTCGCTGCCGCTGTCGTGCCTGGAAAGTAATGGCAGTGCATGAGCCACGCGCCCCACGGTGCACCACGCTTCTGCGTGAAGGACAGCGGCGGCCCCGGAGGGGGGCGCTCCTGCTGCACCCCACCCTGGGGACGTGTGCCATGTCTACAGAGAGTTTCTACTGTCCTCCAGCGCCAGCACCGCCCCATGACCAAGATCGGTCCCCCGTGTCACAGGTGCCAGCGCTGAGAGACACTCAACTGAAATGACAAGCGCGAGCAAAGGAAACCGGGGCCTGCACCCCACCTCGCCGGTCGGAGCGCAGCTGAAACAGCTGGACACCGAACAGCCGATTGCAAGCCAGCGGACGCTCGCTCCGGGAGCAGTGGGGGCCTGCCATCTGTGCCCCGCGTGATGGCCCCGAAGCCCCAGCTGCGTAAGGTGACAGTCCCAGCTGTGACTGTCAGGGCTGGAGGACAGCAACGGAGCTTCGCTTCCCGTCTGTCCTTCCCGCTGCCCGTGCCCCTCACCGGGACCGGCAGCAGCTCGGGGTATCCAGGTCCCCCATCCTCCTGGCCTGAGCGTGGGGGGTGAGTGGCCAGGCGACCCCAATCTCCAGAGCATGGCTCCAGCGCCAGGACGGAGCCGGCTGTACTCACCAATACCCCACGTGGATCTGTGGCCCTTCCATGGCGCGCGGGTCTCCGGGCGCGGGCTCCTCAGCAGCATCCTCGGTCCTGAGCACAAGCGGGGGTCACAGGTTACCGCCCCGGCACTGGCGAGCGCGGCCTGCCTGCACCTCTGGCCAGGGGTGCGTGGCACTGAGAGCAGCTTTATTCAGCTGCGACAGAAGCCCTGGCCGGTTTGGCTCAGTGGATAGAGCGCCAGCCCATGGACTGAAAGGTCCCGGGTTCGATTCTGGGCATGTACCTCAGTTGCAAGCTCAATCAACAGCACAACGATTGACATTTCTTTTGAGAGTCAAATCTTTTAAACTTAAACTTCTTCTAACGCCACTTCTTCAAAATAGACTTGCCAGGCCATGGGATTTTGTGGAAGAGCCGCATGTGGCTCGTGAGCCGCAGTTTGCCGATCACTGCCCTAGACCCACAGGACGAGGGCCGGCCTCCAAACGCCTCTGCAGCCAGACCTTCCCGCGCAGGCTGCTCAGGCCCGCCTCCCACCGGGAGAGAAGCCACAAAAAAGAAGCACCCTCGCTCTCGCCCTGGCCGGTGTTTCTCAATGGTTAGAGCATCGGCCCGGGCACGAAAAGGTCATGGGTTCAATTCGGGTCAAGGGCACGCACGTAGGTTGCAGATTCAATCTTGGGCCACAGTCAGGGTGCGTGGGAGAAGCAACCAATCGATGCCCCGCTCTCATGTAGATGTTTCTCTCTCACTACCACTCCCTCCTTCCCTCCCTCCCTTGCCCTCTCTCTTAAAAACCATCAGTGGGAAAAGGATCTCTGGGTGGGGACGTGGAAGGCTCCACACGGGTCCCTTGCACGGAGGGCGCGGAGTTGGGCAGCTTCTCACCTTTTGGCCGGAGGCTCAAACACGCCGCTGTCGGTGGCCAGGGAGTAGTCGGACAGGCACGCCGAGACGCGGCGCCCTCTCCTCTCCAGCCGCCTGGCGCCGTCTTCTCGAAGAGTCACTGCTACAAAGGAGAGCCACCGGGGTCAGGAGACAGCGCGGGGGGCGGGGGGGAGATGGTGTCAAGGAACGCACGCTGAGTGCAGCCCAGACACGTTACTGCGTCCCAGAGACACGCCGTCGCTACTCGCTAGGGCATATGTTTAAATACTGCACGCGACTGGTTTCTCAATGGAAAAGCGAAGCAATGACTTCCGTGCACGCTCCTTAAACTGTTGTATGTCTCTTGTCACCTCCAAGTGAGGGCAGAGGACATGCATTGGCAGTGGAGCCCCTGTGCATCGCACTTGAGAGACTGTCACACTCAAGGAGGACATGTCACCACGAATGCAGACAGCGGCTGCCCTGGCCGACCGGGTGCGCAGTTTCACTTCCTTCTGTCTGCCCTTTGGTATTTTCCATATTGTAGACACCGAGCAGATGCTAGCACTCCACAACCAGAAGACAACACTTTTAAAAGTGCCCAAATAAACACAACAAAAGGCAGTGCCTTTGAGTCAGGGACCCTGTAGGGTGCAGACTCCGCCTTAGAAAACGCGCCTGGAGCCCTGTCCCTCAAGCCACAGGGGCCTCCTCCCTCCCGGGCAGCCCAGCTCTCGTCCAGAATCGCGGTGCTGGGGCTCGGACACCCCGTTCCTGGGCAGCCTGCCTCTGTATCCTGTCTGTTTCAACGCAGACCACGGCATCTGCCCTTCACCATTTCCTCAACCGGTCCGTCCTTCCCCCTCAGCACAAGTGCCTTTTAGCAAAACCAATTAGCCCGGCCGGCATGGCTCAGTGGCTGAGCGTCGACCTATGAACCAGGAGGTCAGGGTTCAATTCCAGGTCAGGGCCCAGGCCCAGGTTGCAGGCCTGATCCCCAGAGTGGGGCGTGCAGGAGGCAGCCGATCCATGATTCTCTCTCATCACTGATGTCCCTAGCACTCTCTCTCTTCCTCTCTGAAATCAGCAAAAATACATGTTTTAAAAATCAAAAATGAAAACAGGCCCATCATGTTCCTGCCACAGGGGTGCGTATGTCCCAGCCCCACTGGGCCCCGCTCTGCCATGGGGACGCCTCCTGCTGACGCGCCGGCCCTCTGCGCCCTGGCGCTTCTCTTCAGCCATCAGAGCTCTGGAAACTGCCAACCTAGGCAGCCGCTAGGGGAAACGACGGTTCCCCTACGACCATCTCCCTTTCCAACCGAATTACGGTTCTACGCCACTGCAATGCAAACACGGCCAACAGCACGCCGACCAGGGGGCCGTGCGTGGTCCTGGCCTCAGCCTCAACTGCAGACGGGAGCTGGCCTGCCACAGGCTCCTCCCGGCCAGGCCAGAAGCTGACGGGCTGAGCCACTGGCTCACACTGGAGATCGGGGTTCCCGGTCCAGCTCTTGTCGCCCCCCGCCATCTGGAAGGAGACCAAGTCCCCAGCTCTGAACTGCAGACAGAACCCTCCAGTTTAAAGCAAACAAAAACTGCTATTTCCATTCCCAGCCTGACACTCGGCGGCTCCGGCATGGCCTTCCGCCCCTTTGAGGCAGGGGGGAGGAACCTTCTCCTGCCCCGGGCACGGGAGATGTGTATGGTCATCGGGCCCCACAAAATGATCCCCTTCTACACAAGCCTGCTCCAGGCGGTCTGACATTGAATGAGCTCACCCCGATGCCTTGGGGGGCCAGGCCCAAGGATTGCGTGGGCCTCAAACGGCCCGAGGGCCGGACGCTCCCACCCTGCTTTCAGGGAATAAGGCTACACAACAAGCACTTCCAGTAACGCTGATGGCACGTCTGGGACAAGTTTCTCTCTCGCTGCAAGGCGGGTGAAGAAGCAAAGGAAATGAAGCAATGACTCCTCAGTGACCCCAGACTCAGCCACTGAGCACGGAGCACCTGGGAGCAGAGCTGGCGGAAGGAAGCGGGGGGGGGGGGGGGGGAGCAGGTGCCCGGGGCGAGAAAAGAGCGCACAGCACACCCTCCTGGGGGCCAGCAGCCCGCCTTCCGGCTGCAAGGCGACAGGCGCAGCGAGATGGGCCATGAGAGCCGTGCCCGTGATCTCGCCTTTTCATCATTGCGGACAGATAGACAGACAGACAGACACTGAGACCTAAGGACATCAACACTGCTTGGCAAAAAGAAAACATAATGAAAAGCACGCTGTGAGCAGAGCTGCCACTTAGCATATTAAATAACGAAAGCCATTAAAACCTGGGAGCCCAGCCGGTGTGGTTCACTGGTTGAGCATCGACCCATGAACCAGGAAGTCAGGGTTCAATTCCTGGTCAGGGCACAGGCCCAGGTCGTGGGCTCAGGCCTGTGGGGGGTGTGCAGGAGGTAGCTGATCAATGATTCTCTCTCATCACTGATGTTTCTCTGTTTCTCTCTCTCTCTCTCCCCCCCTCCCTTTCTCTCTCTCTCTTCCTCTCTGAAATCAATTTTAAAAAACATTAAAAATGTATGTGTGTGTGTGTGTGAATATATTTAAGTCTGGGGGGGAATATACAGAATAATAAAGACTTGAAGCTTTTAGAAAAGTTCCTCCTCACACAACTTCAGTGGGCATGGATAGCAATGCTGAAATCATCATCATGGCAACTGCTGAACTTCCTGAACATACAACTGTGAACTGTGCCCTTTGACCACCCCCAACATCCTGAATACATGGATCCCCCGGATGAAGATGTGCCCCAGGCTGACCAACAGGTGAAGGAGAATCCAAGGTCACTTACAGTGAGCGCTCCTGTCGAGTCGCATGAGAAAAAGAGATAAAAAAGAGCAAAGTGAAAAAAACAGCAGAATTCAGGCCAACAATTTTAAACAAAGTACGAATATAATAAAAACATCAGGGAATGGATAAGCAAAGTCAAGGAGTCCATGGATTTAGATTAGCAAATGCCAATGGGAAAGAAAAAATGGAAAGTATTTCAAAATGATGACACATTGGAGATCTGAAATTCAGGGAAGATAAAACTGCAGCAAAAATGTGAAAAATGTTACAGATTACAATCTGTGGCGTACTTCTCTGTACCACCTTGTTCCTTCAAACTAGTTGAAACCCAACAGAAGATAGTATATCCTCCAGCTTGCCTGGTAGGCTTGGGCAATTTTGAATTTTATCTTCCTAAAACTTCATCTCACTGGAACTTGCTTGAGGCCAAGCTTAGACTGTACCTAGCCACACTGGAACGGAAAGTCAGAGGGAACTCTGTGACCTTGGGCTTCAGAAATGAAGGGCAGGGTCCTCGCCAACTCTGTGAAGCGACAATGACTCTGGGATCGGGCATGTCCACCAGCACCAAGGGAAGAAGGAGTCACCCCGTGTCCTTGCCTGAAGCTGGTTACCCAGCCAGGCCTCTGGGGGCACCCACCAGGACCCATTCACTGGGTCATTTCTAGTTTGTAAGGATCTGTAACTGACAGTGTCATGCGGGAATGCACCACCAGGTGGCACTATCTGACCACAGCATGCACAAAGCCTATCAGGCTAAGCTTGAAACATAAGGTAGGCTACAAAGAGGAAAGGAAGAACTAAGAAATCCGAATCAGAAACTAAGTCAGCTCTTCTCTTTCCTGCCCTGGCGTTCCTCTGACCCAGGAGGGCCGGTGGGCCTTGTGTGGACCCTGCACAATGAGACTGATGGTGTCGGAGCGCAGCCTTTCAAGAGGAGTTGGCGTGGGGGCAGGACACTGAGAAAGTAAGCTTCAGCAGCAACGGATGTGCGCTTCAGTCCTTGCTGTGAATTTTCTTTTGGAAATGAAAGGGGTAAATACGGAGCCCTAGACCGGTGATTATGAAGAACAACAAAGCGCATGGGACGATCTGTCTATGTAAGTCACAGGAGCAGTGCATCGGGGGTAGGAGAGGCGTGTTTGAAAACAGAGGGGAAGACAAAACGAGAGACGCCAAAAAGCCCGGGGCGGCCTCAGAACACACCGGGTCTCTGGTTAACGGCGTAAGAGTTAACAGAGGCTACTATTTCATACTGGAGGCCCGGTGCACGGACTCGTGCACATGGAAAGGGAATTAATGAGAAGATGGCCGGCAGGGCGGGGCTGGGTGAGATGGGCTGGGCACACCCTGGAGCCAACCTCCCATGGCACCTCCCCGGTCGGCTGCACCTGGGGTGGTGCCAGGGCTGGAAGGGCATCTTCAGATTGAGCAGGGTCCCTCTGGCAGGTGGGGGTCCCTTAGCCTGGCCTGCAGAGATCGGGTCAAAACCAGCAGTCCAACATCCCCCAAGGGTTCCCTGAGTGTGAGAGGGCACTCTGCAAAGTTGCTGTCGCTCAGCAGCTCCTGTGTTGAGCGTCTGCCCCCTGGTGGTCAGTGAGCATCACAGCTCCCAGCCAGTCGGCCGGTCAGCCGGTTGCTTAGGCTTTTATATATATAGTAACCAGCATGGCTATGTGCAAAGCAACTCATGGCGAGAATGGTGGTGAACGGAAGAGCCCATAAAGATCACCTCATCCAAAGGCGAGGAAGCTAAGACTCAGCCACGTTCAAAGATGTGCTCAGTCACCCACCTGCCAAGTCCACAAGGCAGGGCTCAGAAGCTGGGTCTCTGAGCTGCCAGTCCGAGGCTGTGCCCACGACACAGCCTGGTTCGTTCTTCATATTTGACTTCTACCCTTTGCTGCTAGACTACTCAACAGTATGCGGCCAGGACCTCAGCCTCAGCACTGCGGCCGTTCCGGCTGGGTCACTCATCCTGCGCACTGGCTGCCAGCAGCACCTCCCGCCAGAAGCTGAGTTGCCAGCCCCTGACTGGCCGAAGCTCCCTGTGGCCATGTTTCTCGGTTTGAATTCCACCCGAGAAATGGATCTGGTGGAAATGACGGATGCTCACCGGCACAGCTGTTGAAATTACGCGTTATTTTCACTTCCGCTCTCGACAGAACTACAGCCCGGAAAACTACAAGCACGCAGGATGGGGAGGTGGAGTCATAAAGACAAGGGGAGTAGAGGTCTCCCTGAGGGGCACGAGGGCACTGTCCCCCCTGGGCCCACCCTGGACATGGCGGGGCCCCGGCACCCATCTGCCTCGGAATGCAGAAGACCCCATGGCTCTTCAGCGATTAAGCATCCTGACAGCAAGCCGAAACCTGGGCAAGACTCCTTGCCCATTCCACCGGCCTTTGCAAGACAGCGGCTGGCGCCCCGCGTCCTCTCCATGGTCCTGAGCTTGAAGCTCGCTGACCTGTGTCCTTACATGAATTTCTTCCCCGGATCAGAAGCCTTCCTCCCAGGCCTGGGGGAACCACAGGGCTTGTCCGGACTTACCTGGACCGGCGGCGATGGCTGCCACTTGGGGTCCTCGCTCGCGAGGTCCTTCCCCATCCCCAGGGAATGCATTCGGTGGCAGGGACGCTGCGCCCTGCAAGTCTTCCTCTCCCAGAGCCGAGGCCTGGGCCCGTAGTCTGTCTAGGGTGCCCAGGCCTGGCACCTCCAAATTGTCCCCCAGGGGGGCCAGGGGTGAGTCCCGAGAGGGTGGGAGGAAGGGGGTGTCTAGGGGGGAGCTCGGGGGAGACAGGGAGGACAGGGAGGAGCGGGAGGACAGGGACGCCAGGGACTGGGGCGTGTCCAGGGAGCGCCTCTGCTTGTGGAAGCCCGGGGGAACCTGGGGTTCAGAGAAGGGGGCATCCCGCCCCAGGGAGTCGAAGGGAATCAGGTCGAAGCGCAGCAGCTGGCTGCACTCGGCAGCGTCGGGCTTGTCATACTGGGGCAGGCCGTAGATGTCGGTGAAGCTGATGGAGCTCAAGGAGCCCCGGCTGGAGGCCAGCGAGCCCCGGCTGGAGGCCAGCGACCCCCGGCTGCTCCCCGAAGACACCGTCAGGGTGCTGGCAGACAGGCTGAAACGAGAGCGCCTGCGCCCTTAGGAAAGCCGCCCAGGGCGCAGCGAGCAGCCGGTCTGCTCCCGAGGGAACAGGGCCTGCCTGGTCCTGCGTGACCCGCAGCGTGACTGTCACCCCTGCACGCGCCGGGGGCACCTGCGGTGATGTGCCCTTGGTCTCCTCGGGGGTCGGCTGGAGAGCAGCTAACATCAGGAGTCCAGCCCGAGTCCCAGGTCCAGCTGCAGGGCGGCCAGCAGAGTCCACGTGGCCAGCTCAGTGCCCTGTCCAGCCTCCCGCTCTCTCCCAGGGGCTGTGACGAAACAGCCCTACCTCCTGGCACTCTTTCGAGGAAGAACAGAAAGCACGCACCGAAAGCCTTGCCATCGTCTCCCAATACAGTGAGGACTTGGAACCCGGACCGACATTTGAGCATCCGAGTCGTACTTTAAAATACCCACAACCAAAAAATATCCATAACCATTTTTAAAAAGCTAAAATAACAAGGATCGTGTGCATGTTTGTGGATGGACATCCACACCCCTGAAGCTGGGAATTACAAAATCCTGGGAGATACTTGACTTCAGACTTGTTATTCTGCAGCCACGTTCAGTCATAAGCCTTGAATCATGTACTAGCAGCTCCTCTTAAAAATACAATGTACCCACTTTTCCGCCTGTGTTTACACCCCTTCCGGTTCTAAGTTCTGGGGGAGAAAACCAAGCTGAAGGGACTGTGAGGTTCACAGACATGTCATTGTAACATGGCATTCCTAACATGGTAGTGGAGGATAGCTTTCTCTTTTAAAGGCACCTACCTTTAAGTTGATAATGAAGTGTAGCTCTCTCTTTTACAGGTGCCTACCTTTTCAACTGGGACTGCAGATAGGAGGTTAAGCGAGTAGCTTCTTCCAGCTGCATAAGCAGACAATTCCTTTTTTCCTGAAGGAGAATCCTGTAGGTAAGAGAACAGGCCGTTGGCGGGTTTCACAGACAGAGAGTATATTTTCCTAACAAGAAATTCCCCCCCCCCCCGTGATTTCCGTTCGAATGGCTCAATTCTTTAAACACATCTAAGTCACAGATGCCAAGTGCAGAGACCGCTCCGGTGCTGCTAGAAAGTGCGCCAGCGGCGCCCTGCCCGGTGCCCGGGGCCCTGCAGCAGCGCCACGGCTGGTGGCCGGTGGGCAGGCGGGTGGACAGAGGGGGGCACACAGCCCCTCCAGCCGCTCTGCTGGGGAGGGAGCAGGCCAGGCAGTGGCGGCCCTAACCCAGAGCCTCGCTTTGCCAGTTGGTTCTCTGCTGGCAGCCGGGCCTGCGCCTGGCCGGTGAGGCCGGCCCACCTCTCCGTGGCGCCCTGCACGGAGGTGGCCCGAGCGCGCTGGATCTCCTCCTCCAGGCGCCTCCGCTCCTCCTCCAGGCGGGCCGCGTCCTCGGCCGGCCGGCGCTGCTGCACGATGAGCTGCAGCTCCTGCAGCAGCGCCTCCTTCTCCTTGATGAGCTGCAGCCGGTCCCGGTCGGCCTCGGCCATGCCCGGCCACGACTCGCTCTCGAGCTGCGCCAGCTGCTGCTGGATATTTGAGACTCTGCGAGAAACGGAAACAGAGAAATCCACGAACTTACAAACTGTCTTCACACGTTCTCGGCTCCAGGCACTGATTTGAAAAACTCACTCTGCTCAGTAAACACTGGACGCTCGCACCGAGTGACCCTGAAGTCACGGAAAGGAGGCAGCGGGGAGCGATGTGTGAAAAAGTGACGTGGGGGGCTTTGCATAATCTCCCTGGGCTGGCGCATGGGGCTGTCAGGGCACTGACCCGAGGCTGCATCCTCCACACCCCCGTGTGCTCTGCGGCTTCCTGCACACCCTTCCCGGAGCAGGAGGCAGCTGGCTCTCTTCGCCCGTCGCCCGTCCCCACCCGCCACAACCAGTGGACACAGGGCGGCCTTCCAGCTCCGGCGTGCGCGGCAGGGCCTCATGCCGACCTGAGGAAGCACCGGAGACGCGTACCCCTCACGGCGCTTCTGAGGAAGAGCCCGGGGCTCTGGGGGCTCTCTCCCGCCCCGGGGACATGGCTGTGTGTGAAACGCCATGCAGACAGCAGACAGTCAACAAAAGCTGACCGCATGGAGAGTGGATGCACGTGCCAGCAGAGCAGGGGGTCGGGGGCGGGAGGCAGCCCCGGAGAGCGTGGGCATGAGCATGGCGTGAGCTAACCAGCCGCACTGAACGTGTCAGCACCATCAGCCTCAAGGTGCAAAATACAGACTCTGTTGTCCCTTTCCACGCGCCCAAAGGTCCACGTTTGCCCAGCAAACACACTTTGTGTCCTGGGGTTGCTGGCGAATGCAGATTAAGTGAAATAGATGCGGCTTGTATTTTCAGAGTATCCTTTCAAAGCAGGATAGAGTTTTTTGTTATTTTTACGAGAGGCCCGGTGCACGAAATTCATGCACTCAGGGAGGGGGTCTCTGTCGGCAGTCGGACACCCTTAGCGCTGCTGCGGAGGTGGGAGAGGCTCCTGCCGCCGCACTGTGCTGCCAGCTGTGAGCCCGGCTTCTGGCTGACGGGCGCTCTCCCTGTGGGAGCGCACTGACCACCAGGGGCAGCTCCTGTGGTGAGCGGCTGCTCCCTGGTGGTCAGTGCGCATCATAGCGACTGGTCGTTCTGCCGTTCGATTTGCATATTAGCCTTTAGTTATACAGGATGGTCTTTGGTTGATTACTTCCCATCCAACAATCCATGTTAGGGGCCGGGGAGAGACCCAGGATGTTGGCCAGCTGGCAAGAGACCACGGGAGGGCTCCAGGGCATGTCCAGCCCATCTCACTCAGTCCCGATCGGCTGGACCCCAGCAGCAAGCTCACCTACCAGTCTGCTCCCTGGTGGTCAGTGCACGTCACAGTGAGCGGTTGAGCGTCCTTAGCATATCATTAGCATGCTACGCTTTGATTGGTTGAATGGATGACCAGGCACTTAGAATATTAGGCTTTTATTATATAGGAGGATTGCAGAGAGCAAAGGAGAGGAAGAGAGAGATAGAAACATCAATTATGAGAGACTCATTGATCAGCTGCCTCCTGCAGGCGCCACACTGAGTGAGGATCAAGCCCTGATCAGGAATTGAATTGTGACCTCCTGGTTCATAGGTCGACCTTTAACCACTGGGCCACGCCAACTGAGCAGGAATAGAATATTTTTAAGTTTAAGTGTGAGTGGTATCTGTTTCCGGGCATAAACAAGGAACAGATGTGACCCAAACCCAGCGCTGTGGAAGACAGCGGTTGGCATGCATGCCCCAAAACAAAACCCCAAAACGTCTCTGAGGTCACAGAGAGCTGCGAGGACAGGTCAACAGCAGCCGTTCTCAGGGCGGGTCTCATGACATCGCAGAATCACCTGGGAGCCTGTCCCAAATGCAAACCTCAGGCCCCACCCAGTCCAGCTGACGGACACTTTGGGGACAGGGCGGGCCAACCTGTGTTTTAACAAGCCCTCTGGTGCTTGCGATGCCCACTGACGGTTGGTACCCCTGCTTTCTGGCAGCCGGGCTGGTCTGGAAGAGGTTTCCTGGCCTGGGGGCTCTCAGGGGCTTGCGTTACACACCAATGTGACGATCCTCACCACAATGGGAATGGCGGGCATCTCCTGAGATGCCCAGTTCCCGTGCCCAGGGCCTGTGTCACTATTCAAAGCTGGCACCCTGGCTGCTGGATCCGGACTTCAGAGTCCTCCTCTACACTGTGCTCTCGGCAGGTACCGCCAAGCGACGTGCTGGCCAGCCCTGCACCGAGTAGGGCTCCTCCTGAACTAGACATGCGCACTGGGACCATCACCAGGCCACCGAACCAGGCAAGACTCCTTCAAGCACCAAACCAATGAGAAAACTCACAGCAGACAAGTTAGAGTCTAAATGTACACGTTTCGCTCACATCCAACTGCCCAACCTGGTAAAGAAAGCAGCTGAATGTCAGTAGCTTTATCAGACACGTTCTTTTCTACCTTCAAACTCACTGCCTGAGAGTGTGTGGGAAAATGGCGCCACGTCATGTCACTGAAAACCTACTGCCAGCGGTGGCTGCAGAGAGCTAGCAACCTGACGGGTGAGGCGTCCACCAACGTCTAATTAGTGTAATTAAAATTGATGGCACTCAGACAGCCAATGCCCAAGGAGAATATACTCCAGGCAGACCCA
This sequence comes from Lasiurus cinereus, assembly GCA_011751065.1. Classification (NCBI taxonomy): domain Eukaryota; kingdom Metazoa; phylum Chordata; class Mammalia; order Chiroptera; family Vespertilionidae; genus Lasiurus; species Lasiurus cinereus. Next base: position 2,598,819 of record JAAGEH010000155.1, read on the forward strand.
CAAATAAACAAGTGCCAAATTTCATACCCAATGCAGTTTCTCGAACATTCTATCATAGATCAAGACAAGTCAAAGGTAAGGAATAAATATGAACGAGATGAGGAACAATGAGCGAACCCATTGTGTCCTCAGAACTTTCCATTTCAGTTCAGTGTTACGCACAGGAAGCCTAGCTGAGCCGGGCTAACGCCAGCACTGCCTGTGATGCGTACTAGCTCTTAAACAGACCCGGAAAGCGGGCGTATTCTAGAAGCAAGCCTTTTGAGATTTCTCAGGTTTATACATGGGATCGAGATCCCATTTGAGCCTGGCCGGCATGGCTCAGTGGTTGAGCATCGACCTATGAACTAGGAGGTCACAGTTCGATTCCTGGTCAGGGCACATGCCCGGTTGCGGGCTCCATCCCCAGTGGGGGCGTGCAGGGGGCAGCTGGTCAATGATTCTCTCTCATCATGGATGTTTCTGTTGCCCTCTCCCTCTCCCTTCCTCTCTGAAATCAGTAAAGATATATATATATATATAATTTTTTTTTTAATATTCCATTTGAGTCAGCTCCAGGTTAGCGGCCATGCTTACAAGGATTCGCGTTGCTGAGAGTGGCAGGAGCAAGCCTAAATAATCCTACTTCCCCCAGAAAAGCTCAAGGAACACCGCTGCCAGAAAAGAGGAGGAGGCAGAAAGGGGAATTAGATGAGGGAGGCGAGGCAAAGGGCACATTTCCGAGGTTCTGCCCACCGTGGGCATCACACAAGCAGTACCGTGGCCAGCTTCGGCACGGCCCCGTACGTTTCCACAGCTGGCGAGAAAGACACGCAGAGACACACGCTGAGGGCCGACCTCGGGAGCAGAAACAAAATCTGGACGGAGCTGACTTCCTGCCGCACATCTGGAAAAGCTGTTTGGGCTGTGCCGAACGCCCGGCCAGCATGTCTGCGCGTAGGAATCGTGCTCTGCAAAAGCTCCTTCCATTTCCCAGCGATGCGAATGACTGCATCCCGTTCGCAGCCGTACGTGAGCCCGGAAGAACACTGGCATCTGTTGCGTCAGGCAGCTTCCTGCCCTGTCCCCACGCTCTGGACGCAGCCACTGGGGACCTGCTCGCGAGGCACATGTGTCTGTCTGTCTGCCCTGAGAGCCAACAGCTCTAGAAGGATTCCTTCGATGATCCCTTGTCCGTTGGCCCTCAGAACAATACGCCTTGTCTACCACGCTGCTGGTCTGGAAACGGGCCACCCTCGGGAGCAGCCGCGTGTGGCAGGGGGACTGGCGGGACGGGCCTGCGCAGTCCCGGGGCCGGCACAGCCACGCCCAGCAGCTGACCCAGGGCCGGAACCCTCCTGCGCGCGCACCATCCAATTCTGGGTAACACAGCGAAAGCTTTCCAGAAAGCCTCTTTGCTGAAAGTCACTTCGGTGAAATTAAATACATGGAAGCAAAGTGAGGTCACGATGAACCTTCACAAAAAAGCAACTTTTCCAAGTTCATTTTTAAAGAGAACTGAGAGCCACTTCAAATTGGTCAGGATTTTTTTCTCTCCCTGCAAGTCAACTGTGTTCCTCTTGATTCCCACTTCGGCTAGGGAACACATACACCTATGCCCTAGGTATAGCCTCTCGCAAAAGCCTCTAAGACCTTTGAAATCTGGGTCCCTGTGCTCAGAGCAGAGAAGAGAGGAAAGGCAATCCTCAGCCAAGCATTCCCGTTTCCTATAGAATACGCGACTCCAAGTTCAAGTCCCTGAACAGTCTAAGGTGGACAGAAGTGAAATGGGACTCACGTTTCTTCCCTAATTGTGGCCCAAATGCCTTTTCTGTCACCACCGGCACCAGGAAACATGACTGGACACCGCATTTATGCTGTCGCCCCTCACCACCCACAGGGAAATCTTAAATGGGATTTGCATTTTCCCAAGAAAAGAAATGCACTTTCTGTATTACACAGCTCTGAGGCATCTTCACATGCCCAGAGTAACCTCTAACCATTCGGCGCGTCCCTGACATGCTGCTGCTTTTAGAACAGAGGTGGCTGGTCCAGGCGAGCCTCGGTCCCACACGACTGTGATGTGACATGACGCAGCAGCATCAGCCTGGCCTCAGCATCAGATGCCAATCACAGCCCCGAGCTGAGGCTCCTGAAGGCCCCCTCCTCCGGGTCCTTTTGGTGAAGCGCCATTTCAGTGAAAAGCAGGCGTTCAGGAAAATCTCAGCTGAGATCACTTCGGCCGATCGAACTAAATAGCGACGCGCCAGTGTCCGCTCAGCTCCCCTCTTGAGTCTACATGGAGAGTGGAGAAGTCTGATCCAGAATGTGCGGCGTTGGGTCTAACGGGCCCGCGTTCCCCCTGCCCTCTCGCCTCTGCCCGTTTGAGTTACAGGCCCGCAGAGCCGCATCTTTAAATGAAAAGCAGCCGCGTGCAGGCCTCCTTCCCGCAGCCGGAATGGAGAGGAGGGAGCTACCGCGTGAGGGGCGCCTGCCTTTGTTTCTTGAAGCCAAGCTCCGCCCCCGAACCCAGAGACACAGTCACTTGAGAAATGAAGAAAAATCCGAGCGACTGATCGAATTCCGCTGGAATCCTAACGCCACGCTCATTCCTGACAACGGAGGAACAGCAGGACCCATCCTGGCAACAAACACTGACACACAGCGAAGCTGGATGGGCCGAATGTTTTGTTCCTATCTGGACTGCGCACGTTTCTATGGCAACAGCTACAGTTTGTGCACAGTTCTGGAACAAGTGCTCTTAGGTTAAAAATAAGGAGCCATCTGCGTCATCGGCATTGCTTCCAGGAGACCTGCTCTTCCAAACTGGCCTTGAAAAATTCCAAAATTCCTAACCAATAAATTTTAACCAATATCCCTATCGTAAGGGCCACGGCGGCGCTCCTGAAGGGGAAGGAAGAGGCACTTGTTTGGACACATCACACGTGACTGGAATTGAATACACACGTCTCTAGACCCAGACATGCATCGCAAGGCTGCCTGCTACCAGGCGGGCTCTGCTTGTGAAAAGGGAAAGCGCAACCATCTCTGTCCATCCAGGGAGGGCGCGGCCCACTCACCTACACCGGCCTCAGCTCGGCCCAATGTCTACCTGGAAGCCTGCAGGAATCCGCACTCAGCCATTACAGCGGGGGCGGGAGACCCAGGGGCAGGGTGATGGTCTCTATTGATTGTGCCTTTGACAAAAACAGTGTGTGCGTGTATGATGTAGGCAACAAAAATAAGAAAAACGCATGTGCATATGTGCATGTATACACGTCAACATGAATGTGTTGTGTGTTCAAGCATGCATACATACACTGGTGTGTGTGCATATGTGTGCACATACATGTGTTTGTGTGCACACACATCCATACACAACCAGGGTATCTGCTCCGTATTTCCGTGAGTTGTGAAGGAGTTTATTTCCCAGACAGGTTAAAGACCTCACGTGGTCACACCACACAGAGAACACAGTTTCTTCCAAGCACCTGGAGCAGGGCAGGTGCCGAGCGGAAGTACAATCCCCCAGTTTCCCAGCAGCGGCCCCCTGGGGGGAAGCCTGGGGCCACCCACACAGACCAGCTGCTGGGAACCACACAGGGGTGGCCCCGCCGAGAGGTCGCAGTCCTGCAGCACAGAGCAGGGGGCCTCCGCCTGGGCACCGGTGCCATCTGGAGAGACCATCCTTGGTGTGGGGTGCCCGGTGCAGCGCAGGGTGGGGACCGGCATCCCGGGTGGCCCATCACAGCCAAAATGCCCTGCCCTGACGCTGTGCTCGCATCTCTGCTTTTTCAATGTGGCCAGTGCCGCCCCGAAAGGCCTTTCTGAGGAGCCCCTGCTGTCGCACTAAGGTTGAAATGCTGCTGGGGACGAGCCCGGCCGGTGTGGCTCAGTGGCTGAGCACTGGCCTATGACCCAAGAGGTCACGGTTCGATTCCCGGTCAGGGCACAGGCCCGGGTTGCGGGCTCCATCCCCAGTAGGGGACGTGCAGGGAGCAATTGGTCCATGATTCTCTCTCATCATGGATGTCTCTCTCCTCTTCCCCATCCCCTCTCTCCCTTTCCTTCCTTTCTGAAATCAATACAAAAAATACCATATTTCCCGGCGTATAAGACAACTTTTTAACCCAGGAAAATCTTCTCAAAAGTCGGGGGTGGTCTTATTCGCCGGGTGTCGTCTTATAGGGCGGGTATATCCCAAACTCTATATTTTAACTGGAAAAGTTGGGGGTCGTCTTATATGCCGGAAAATACGGTATATATCTTAGAGAAAACAAAGGAAGTGCATCTTGCCATGGTCCCTGCAGACCTGAAACACCGCTCTTAGTGGACAGACACCGAGGAAGGGCGGTGTCCTCCCGAGTTAATTTCTCAAATACTCAACCTTTACCCACGTGGCTATCTGCGCATGCCATCTCTAGGAAACAAAGCCCTCCCTCGCTATGTCTGAAAATGGCACCGCAAACACGCAACCACCTGGCTTCTGCGCTGCGGCCAGCAGGCACACTCCGCACCCACAGGGCAGCCCCAGCGGGAACGGTGCCCACGAGTGGGTGCTCCCGAGGGACAGTCGCCCCGACCAAGGCCAGCAAGCGGGGAGGAGGCACCGTGGGGAACCTGAGCCCCCAGATGAGCGCTCCGCTGCCTGGCTTGGCCGCGCTCTGCTCTATGTAGGAATGGGAAGCCCCCCACAATACCTCGGGGAAAGCCCGGAAGACGGGGAGCGCGGGGCGAGTGCCCGGGCGGGCGAACAAAGGTCCGTGTCAGCCCAAGCCGGCCCTCCAGCGGGAGTCAGATGATCTGCTTTTGTTGCTATTTTTACATTTTATAAAAAGGCCGCAAAGCGCATTTGCAGGCATCATGAATGACACAGTATGCTGAGCGGGCCAGCCCCAACGCCCAGCTTCCGGAGCGGACCCCCCCCACGGGGCATGCCGCGCCTCCTCTTCCGCCCCCCAAGATACCAGTTCTCAGGCAACAAAGAGAAACTTTAAGAAGATACGCTGTATAGCTTTTCCGAAGCACATATTTGGAAAATATTTGGTTTTAAGACTTTCCAGAATGGAGAGAGAGAGAGAGAGAGAGAGAGAGAGAGAGAGAGAGAATAAAAGGAGGGCATGCAAGCTAGGGCAGGGTCAGCATTGGAAGCAGGGACCCTGCAGGGGTGAGCTGACACCCTAAATCCCATGCGGGAGGCGGAGGCGACAACACACAGCCTCTCCCTTCTGCCCATGCCCCCGCCCTCCTCCCCGCCCCCGTGGTGAAGGCTGGGAGCAAAGACACCTTGGAAACACGCAAACAAGGTCAGGCCTCGATGTTCAGGAGGCAGGTGACTTACAGCACAGGTGGACAGAGGCGCCGGCCTGTCCCTGCTCCCTGTCCAAGGAACGGGGATGGGTCCTGCTATCCCCTGTGGACCTGACCCTCACTGAGCCGTCCTTCAGCCCCAAACGTATGCCTTTCCCAGTAACCCACAGGGTCAGCAGCCACATACTGAGGTAAAACCATTGTGCTACCTGGTCTGCGGGGCTGCTGCTCAGAGGAAAGAGGGGAGGAGGGAGAAAGGGGAGAAGAAAAGGGGATAGAAGGGAAGGAGGAAGGAAAGAGGGGCGGGAGGGAGGGAGAAAAAAGGGGTGGGAGGGAGGGAGGGAGGAAGGAAAAGAGGGTAGAAAGAATGGAGGAAAGAGGGGCGGGAGGGAGGAAAGAAAGAGGGGCGGGAGGGAGAGAGGAAAGAAAGAGGGGTGGGAGGGAAGGAGGAAGGAAAGGAGGGTGGGAGGAGGGAGGAAAGGAGGGTGGGAGGGAGGGAGGAAAGAGCGGCGGGAGGGAGGTAGAAAGTTCTGAACTACCCAAGAGGATAGGAAAGCTGGGAAAGTCTGTATTTTTATTAAATCGTGTCTTTATACCTATTTGCAATGTTGAGAATTGCACCATTTTAATGCACGGGAACTCTGGTCTATGCATTCAGAAGCTACATAAATGGAGACATTTCCTTCTGAGCCTGTCAGACTCCGCTTGCCAAAGAAGTGGGGCCCCCATGGCATTGCTTCCTGCGAAGGAAGGGGGCGGCAGGCGGGATGGCAGAGGGGCGCCTACCTCTTCCTGGCTTCCTCGTACTGCCAGTTCAGCCGGACGCGGTCCACGAGTCTTGTTTTGTCGTCGAAGACAAACTGCCAAGGAGAGGGGGGAAAGGAAAGCGGATTAGAAACGTGTTTTTAAAACAGACAATCCATCTCAACTCGCAGCAACAATGAAGGCTATCTTGATTCAGCTTCCAGCTTCCATTTTCCAAAAATGGAAACTCACCCATCCCCGCCAGCAGCCACCGCGGACAGGGCGCGGGCCGCGGGGCTGGGAAGACTTGCTCTCCGGACAGGGACATCGGCGAACATTCTAAACAGTGAGCGCGTGTTCACTTGCTGTGAGATTCTAAACAACAACTTGCGTTTTAAAAGAAATATTGGACGACTTGATACAAACTGCTCCAAAGGCAAAAGATTCAGCTCAGTTGGGGCAATATATTCTCTCATTTCTTTTATTCGAACTCTTTATTGTCTAACATTTTACATATGTCTCCTTCCCCCCATCATTCTCTCACTTCTTAACACATACGAATGATGTTCTCCTGAGAAGTCACCAGATCTAGGAAGACACACCAGCTGCGTGACGCAGGCACGGGGACCGTGCGCCGCCTTAGGGACCGGACCCGAATGCCAAGCTCTGCCGGGACCGCTAACTGCGCCTAAGCCTCCCCTGGATCCGCCCGAGTGCGCAACCCCCAAACGACAGGAAGCAACGCCTGGCGGAGGCGACAGGAACTCTCCTTGGTGACTTCTTGGTGCCCAGAAACACATGACTGTTTCAATAAACCGCCTTCCGCTGTGGACCTGACCTTAGACCATTTCGTGTGGCCATTGCGCTTTTTTTTAATAACCTCATGTCAGCAAAGACTTGAAACTCTTCTACTTGAGTGCTTAGCGATGAAGCGATAGATACACATCATGCGGGTGCAGTTCAATCCCGCACTGTACAAGGGCGAACCGTGGTTTTCTGTAGGAAGCGCGGGGGTTTGGGGACCAGAGATGTGGCTTCGAACTCATGGCCGCCTCTCCCTGACGACGTGGCCTTGGGTAACCTGGCGCCTCGATCCCCTCTCCCGTCACAAGGGGCTGGAGACAACCATTAAGTGGAGATAAGAACTGGGAAGCTGCCAACCCCGGCAGCCAGCCCCGCCCTCGGTGGCGACCCGGGGCAGCACCGCAGCATGGCCGGCCTCTCCCGACCCCGGAGCACCCACATCTGGCCACGTCCTCCACCAGCTCAGTCTCTCACTTCTAATTCCATCCTTCCGATAAGCGGCACTGAATTATTCACGGAATTCGGCGCCTTGTACTTCTTCCCCTCCCTCCTGCCAACATCTTTAGGCAAAACATGCCAGACATTTCTGACCTACAGATTCTTCTCCTGGCGACCGTATTCCTCACAGCAAAGGGGCCCGCCCGGCCTGAAACGTCTGATCCCACTTTTCAGAGTAATAAAAGGGGGCTGTTCCAGGACACCCGGGCATCAGAAGCCAGTATTCACTGATAGTGCAGTCCCCTCAAAGAAGCACTGCCTGCTAAAACTTCAAAATATCAGCCAATTACTTAAAACCCAGAGGTTTTTGTCAGTGGCTCTTCCCTTTCTTTTTTCTCTTTTTATTTAATATGGAGGGGGCATCTGCATTCTATTGATATTTCATCTTCGAAAAGGAACAGAACAAACTGTTTACCCATTTGTACCAAATGACACACTTTAACTCAATGACATGCAGTGCCTTCCAGTAGTGGCTTCGGATGTGACTGCCAACTTATTTGTGTGGCTAGCTCAAGGTTTCGCTAATCATCAAAAAGGGGTATTATGAAACTCTTTCAAGTCCCAAACAAAATAAATTTTAATTCAACTTCATTTCCTGACATTCTTTTAGAATAAGAAATAGCGCCAACATATAACCGAGGGGACGCAGCCGCAGAGCCTTTGAGATTCGCTGGGCTAAGCCAGAGATCAGCACACGAAGGCCCGGCGGCCCACTCCAGCCTGCCACCTGTTTGGTAAATAAAGTTTTATTGGAACACAGCCCCTCCCATTGGTTCACATATTTCCTATGGATGCTTTGGCTTAACAATACCACGGAGTCGGCGTGGCAGAGACCACCTGGCTGCAAGGCCTCAAATATTTACCATCGGGACCTTTATGCAGAACAAGTTAGCTGATCCACACTCTAAAAAGCCTGCCAGAGCCATCTAGACTCAGCTCTCAAAAGGACTCTGCCATTTTTAAGAATCCGAATCACAAAGATAGAGGTGATAAGCAAGTTCATTGTATCCCGGGCCACTGAACCGTCACAGCTGGATGTGAGAAACAACCTTTTTCTTCAAATCGAACGGCACAGAAGCCAGAACGGTTCTGAAGAAGAAGTGGGAGAGGACAGCAGATGAGAGAGGATCGCCAGAAGCAGCCCTCTTGCCCGCTTCTCCCCGGCGACGTACCTCTCCGATGATGTCGGTCTGAGACCCCGCGTCGCAGAACTGGTGCGAGTTGCCGAGCACGCCTGGGTGGTGCGGGCCCTCTGGCAGCGGGTCGGTCAGAGAGAAGTTATTCCTGAAGCCGTCGGTGAGCTTGGCCAGGCTCTGCAACAGAAGGAACGCGCCCCGTGAACAGAGCTGGGGGTGCATGTCACTCCGGGGCCAGTGCGCGGCTTCCCCACTTTCGGACTAGCCACCCAAGGCTGTTCTCATCGGATTTCAAAGAAATGCCCGCCACCTGCACCTTTAAAACAGCCTCAGTGACTGAAACCAGACAGCGCCCCAGTCCTTCTGGCAGCGCGTGAATAACACAGAGAACAACGGTGGTGCCATTTCCAGTGGTTTTCAAAACTGTGCTTCCGCCGAAACCGGTTTGGCTCAGTGGGTAGAGCGTCGGTCTGCAGACTGAAGGGTCCCGGGTTCAATTCCGGTCAAGGGCATTCATTACCTTGGTTGTGGGCACATCCCCAGTGGGTGTGCAGAAGGCAGCTGATGGATGTTTCTCTCTCATCGACATTTCTAACTCTCTATCTCTCTCCCTTCCTCTGTAAAAAATCAATAAAATATATTTTAAAAAAAGAAAAGCTGGAATAAAAAAAAAAAATTTGTGTTTCCTTAAAAAAAAAAAATCCCTCCCAAAATGCTCCAAGTCATAGAACCAGAAAGTAGAATAGAGGTTGCCAGGGGTTGGGGGGAGGGGAAATGGGGAGATGTCAGTCAAACATGTGAATGCAGAGCAAGGTGACTCGGTGTACAGAACTGTGCCGTATGCCTGGATGTGGCTAAGAGAACAGACCTAAATGCCCTCACCACACACACATGCACACACAGACACACACACACACACACACACACAATGCCTGGATGTGCCTAAGATAATAGACCTAAATGCCCTCACTGCACACATATGCACACACACACACACACACACACACACACACACACACACACAATGCCTGGATGTGGCTAAGAGAATAGACCTAAATGCCCTCACCACACACATGGACACACACAGAGTTAACTATGTGAGGTGGTGGAGGTGTTATAACTTTATGGCGGTAATCATTTCACAATACATATGTGTATCAAACCTTCACATTGCACACCTTCAATTCATACAATCTTGTCTGCGATCTATAGTCAATGAAGCAGGGGGGAGTCCCATGTCACGTGTCCTCGCGCGCAGTGAAGGAGTCTGGGATGGATGCTGCCTTGAGGTTTTCGTAAGCCACGCAGGGGGCGCAGACAGCTCCCAGGTGATGTTCACACGCTTCCGTAACCTGACCTTTCAATCATACTTCTGCATGGTCAAAGCCACCTCACACACACGCTAGCTTGCCAAAACCCAGAGGAAGTGTGTATTCTGGCGCACAGAAGCCCTTTGGGTGAACGTTCACGAGAAATCAGATTTTCTGCCATTTTTAAAAGACCGTTTCTGCAGATCAGGGCGCCAGGGGCAGTCTAACGCCGCGGGCGCTGGATCTAGACCCCGGCGTCCTGCGAGGAACCGCCATTGCTAAGCTCATCCGGGAAAGACAAAGCCGCTCAGCGCCGCGGCCGCCCGCCGGTAGGCCAGGAGGTCCGAGAGGTGGGCGGCCACCGGTCTCAGGAAACCTCTGGAGCAGCGGTCGCCAGCGGGTGCATGCGGTGTGGAGCGGAAGGACCAGCGTGCATCTAGTTGCAAAAAGTCAGCTTTTCCTAACAGTTACAGGAACCACAAGAACTGGAGTTGCAGCAGCAGCATGGAGCTACAATGCCCCCGCCTCATCGCTGACTGCCCCCGGGAGGACACGGGGTGAGCGGCTCTCTGCACAGACCCGCGGAAAGGGACGGCACGATGCTGGGGGGAGCCGTGCAGAGCAGCAGGCACAGTCCCAGCTGGCCGCGAGGGTCGCTGGGCACGTGCTGGCCCTGTCACCTGTCCTCAGAAACACACCAGGGTCTGCGCGCTAACAAGGGCGGTTACGGGCAGTGAGAGAAGGGGGAGGCTTTCTGAGCTCTTCTGATTACTGAACAATATGAATGTGTCACCCACTGTGGCTTCCATTGCGTCCTCTGAAAACTGTATCCCAGTCCTCCCCCGGGGCCCGTGAACTTGAGCCCACTGCAGTCTTCGCAGACGGAGTCAAGTTAAGACGAGGTTACACTGGATTAGAGCATGCTCCGCCCCAGGGACTGGCGTCCTCATGAGAAGAGAAATTTAGACGGAGACACATGGGGAGCATCAAGTGACAGCAAAGCCACACGCCCAGGAATGCCAGGGGTTGCCAGTGGCCACCGGAAGCTGGAAGGGACAGGAAGGAGCCTCCTGGAGCCTTCAGAGGACGTGGCCCTGCGAACCCCTTGATTTCAGGCTGCGGCCTCTAGATCTAGAAAAAAGCGATTTCTTTGGTTCTAAGCCACCTGGTTTGTGGTCCTCTGTGCTGGCTGTCCTGGGAAACTAGCATGCATTGTTTTAAACACGTGTGTACACACACATAAAGCTATAGATGCATAAGTGCTGCTATGTATACATGTATGTCTCAGCATACACATGAACTGAGCAGATAAGAAGGATCCTATTCTAAGAATTCTAAATGAAGAAAAGCTGGGCGAGTGGGCAAAGGGGCGCGCGTCCCACCTGCATCAGGTCCCGCCGCTCCTTCTCGCCGGTGCAGATGGCCTTCTTGATGGTGCGGAGCTCGTTCATGATGGCCTGGGCCTCGTCCAGCTTGTAGGTGGTGTGAGTGTTGGACATCTTCCGGTCGATCCTGGTCAAAAGGGAAAACTGTTGTCACTCCATGCGAGAGGGTCCCGTTCCTTCCATCCAACAACAGAGAAACTCAAAGGCTTCACAGAAAGGTGGAGGACAGTGCGAAGGAGTCCCGGCAGAGGAAGAGAAAGGTCCCGTGCGAGCTCTGGTGGACACCGCCTGCGCCGGGGAGCCTCTGAGGGCAGGGCAGCGAGCCCCCCAGCTGAGCACCTGCCTGCGGCCTTAGCCTCCTCTGAGAGGCGGGTCTGTCTTCCTCTGACCCCGCACCTGCTCACAGACGTGCGCTAATGCCATGCCGCTGGGCTGTGTGCGGGAGAATATGTGGGGAACAGCAGAGAGCAGGGGACCGACATTAATGGCACCTCGTACAAAGGCTGGAAACTCTTATGTCTTCCCTGTGTACCCCTTTCTTCCATGTCATCTTGGTTCTAATTTACCTCTCTCTCGCTCTACTGCGCACCTCAATTCTTGCCTTTAATCCAAGCACCCTTCATCCTCCCTTCCTTCCATGCATTCACACTTCCTTCCTTCTTCCTTCTTGCCCATCCTTCCTTCCCTCTCATCCATCCTCCCTTCCCTCTCATCTTTCCTCCCTCCCTCCTTCCTTCCTTCCTTCCTTACTTCCTTCCTTCCTTCTCCTCCTTCCTTCTCGCCCATCTTTCCTTCCCTTTCTCCATCCTTCTTTCTTCCTCACCCCGTCCTCCCGCCTGAGGGCACCAGGCGGCAGCAGTCCTCTGTCACGTCCTCCAGACCTGAGTCTGAGTCGTTGGAGCGCTCAGGCCGAAGCCATTGGGGTACTTGGGTGCAGAAATGGATGCGCGCCTCGGGAAGGCCGTTGGCTGTGCCGCGGTTCTGGTCACCACCGCACAGCGCTGCTTCTGAGTTGTCGCCCCACGTGCACTGCAAACCAGGACCCTAGCGGCCAGCCCAGATGCCCTAATTTGGCCCTCGGGGAGGAGAAGCGACACTCCGGCTCCACAGTGGGGCCCTGGGCCAGTCACCTGGCCTCTTTCCCCCTCCGCTTCCTCGCGTCTCGCACAGGACACGCACCATGTTCCTCCCACTTGAGGACGGGCTGCGGGGGCCGAGGCCTGGCCGTCACGTCTGCGCGGTCATTACTACTCCGAGGACGAGGCCGGACCGCCTCCTCCGGGAGAAAGGTAAATAATTCACCAAGCCGGTGCTTTATTATCATTACCGAATTCCTGGCCGCATGCGTCACAGCTCGCAGCGGAGCTCAGCGCCGGGCTGAGCGAGCTGTCAGCGCCCTTGGAATCAGAGAAGGACAAATGGAGCGAGCAGGAAGCCTTCCCCCCCTGCAAGCTCGGCTCGGGGCCGCGCCGGCTGCCATCGGTTACAAATCACACGCACCGAGCCGCTCCCGAGGCCTCTTCCACGCAGAGCGGATGCAGGCGCACCAGGGGACCCCACACATTAAATGGTGACACCCCTAAATCCCAACATGGCCGGCCATGTGTTTTTCTACTTTAGCTATTCTACGGAGAACGGGGAGTCTAAGGCGAGACAGCGGCAAAAGGCCATCCATCTCCCCCCCCCCCCCCCCCCGCCCCCCCCCCCCCCCGGGGGGGGGGCCCGCGGAGGGGGGATCTAGACTCATTTACATAATAATGTCTCCTTGTATTCATCTTCTGATCAAAGGCTTCCCAATGCGGCGCATTGATGTCACCAACCACAGCCCACAGAGGCCGATGCAGTCTGGAGAAGGGGTTACAGCATTTCCAGACACAAAAGCCCCAAGGCCAGCGAAGTCTGACTTCTCTGCAAGGCAAGGACCACAGCCCCTGGAAAGCAGGTCTGCCGACCCCTCCACAATGAAGCCAGCAAAGGGATCACCCCGACACTGACACCCGCACAGAGAAATGGAAACTCGACTGCCTGACACAAAACTGTTTCCACGGCTCGACAATCCACGCCAGGCGCACAGCCCGGTCCAGGCTGCACCGAGAGATGCCGGCGGTCAGCGCAGCCTGGTACCGCGCTGCGGTTTCCCTCTGGCTTGAGCGGCTACGGAGCCCGAGCGGAGGCACCAGGAGCCCAGGGATGGAGCCAGCAGCCCCCCAAGGCACCAGGTTCTCCGCGGGGGACGGCTGCCGCTCCCCTTAGGGAGAGGGGTCAGCAGGCCTGCCCTGCACCCCACCGCCAGACTTGCACAGTGCCTAGAAGTTCAACTTCAAGGCCACAGGCGTGGGCTCTGGCCTGAGCTCTACCCAAGCGCTCGGAGACCTTGAGGAAGAATGAAGACTGGCCCAGCGCAGCTGTTTTCAATCAATTCCGAGCGTGTCCCCACGTGGTGAGCAGAGGAGCTGGAGGGGGAGCCTGCGAGGGCCGGGACCCTCAGCCCCGCTTCGGCAGCACCTCCCCCTTCCAGGCTCAGCTCCTCTCTCCTACAGAAGACGGTGTCGGGGGGCGGGAAAGGGAAAGAGAGTCCCCTGCTAAAAAGTGGGCAAGCGCCCTAGCTGGTGTGGCTCAGTGAATAGAGCATCGGCCTACAGACTGAGGAGTCCCCGGTTTAATTCCGGTCAGGCACAGGCCTGGGTGGCGGGCTCACTCCCCAGTAGGGGGCGTGCAGGAGGCAGCCGATCCACGATTCCCTCTCATTGTCAATGTTTCTGATTCCCTCTCTCTCCTAAAAACAATAAAAATATATGTTTTTTAAACAAGTGGGCAAGCTATTAGAATATGATCTCGATGTTCTAGGAACCTCTGAAATACTATCATTCAAAAGAGTTCTATTATTGTAAAAGATATCCTTACATAATAAAAGATTACATATCATGTAAGTACGTACAACCTTATATAAACAGCACATATAGCATACACTATTTAAATTATATGATTATGGAAATAGTATATGGCCGTGGCCGGCAAACTGCAGCTCGAAAGCCACAGGCGGCTCTTTGGCCCCTTGAGTGTGGTTCTTCCACAAAAACCCACGGCCTGGGCGAGTCTATTTTGAAGAAATGGCGTTAGAAGAAGTTTAAGTTTAAAAAATGTGGCTCTCAAAAGAAGTTTCAATCGCCGTGCTGGGGATATTTGGCTCTGTGGACGGATGAGTTTGCCGACCACTGGTGTATGGAAATAGTTCAACAGATCAAGGATCCGCTGGGTGTTAGGGTTTTGCTGTGTGCTTCCCGGATGTCACCTCCTTTAATCCCCTCAAAGGCTTTACAAAATAAGCATCATCTCAGATTGTATAATGAAAAACTGGAGGCTCAGAGAGAGCACCTAAGTGGCCCAAGATGACACGCTAAGATGTGGCAAAGCCGGGGTTCAAACCGCCATCTCCCAATTCTCAAGTCTGCATGGACACCCCTCAAAGCCACCGGCGGAACCCTCCTCAGAGCGGCCCTGGCGGTCCAGAGGCTCAGTGTGGGCAAGAGATGCTCCAGAGTTCAAGCGTCCCCGCTTCCCCGCTGCCATCCACTCGCAGCGCCCGGAGCCTCAGAGCCAGCAGAGCGCTCCCGTCACGCCTGCAAGGTTCACCTGGAATTTTCTCCTTTTTCAATTCCCGCCAGAACTCTGGTTGAAAGCAAATGATGGGCTCAATGATGCAATGTTTTCTAAAACAACAATACATTCCAGTTCATAAAGAAAATCGCAACATCTGTGACTGCCAAAGAACTGTCTGTTTCTCTGTAAAATTTTCATTAAGCGTCCAAGGCAGCTGCTTATACATGTCAGATACGACGACAGAACACTGATAGCTGCTCAACACAGGGTGGCACTACCGCCGCCACGGCTCAGTGGTTGAGCATCAGCCTAGGAACCAGGAGGTCAGGGTTCGATTCCCAGCCAGGGCACATGCGCGGGTTGCGGGCTCCATCCCCAGTAGGGGGCGTGCAGGAGGCAGCCAGTCCATGATTCTCTCTCATCGTTGATGTTTCTAGCTCTCTCTGCCTCTCCCTTCCTCTCTGAAATCAATAAAAACAACACACACACACACACACACACACACACACACACACACACATTTAAGAGGTGGCACTAGAGGACATACGTTATCATGCAGTGTGCTCTGCTCTGACGGCTGTGTCGCCCCCACCCCACCCCAAAATTCACTTGCCGAAATCCCAAGGCCCAGGGAGAGGTATTAGGGGGTAGGGCCTCCGGGGGGTGATCAGGTCATGAGGGAGAAATTCTCCTGAATGGGGTCCGCGTCTTCATAAAAGAGACCCCGAGAGCTCCCCTGCCTTCCCCCATGTGAGGACACCGCTGGAAGGCGCCATTGCTGAGCTGGGAAGCGGCTCTCCCAGCACACACTCCTGCCCGTGAGGGCGCCCTGACCTCGGCCTGCCGGCCTCCGGAACAGGGGAAGCCCGTCCTGTTGTCTGTGAGCCACCAGTCTGTGGCATCCTGTTATAACAGCCACCCTAACAGACTAAGAAAAGGTGGGGGGCGGGGGGACCACAAAAACAGGACGCAGAATCCACCGTCTTCCCTTTTCACCGCTCCGCACTTGGCAGCGGCTTCGGGGAGGTTAAGTGACTTGCTCAAGGTCACGCAGCCTGTAAGAGGCACAGCGAGGGTCATGCTGAGGCCCCTCACACAGCACGCACCCCTTTCATCGCCAGCTCCGAGCCAAGGCCTGCCAACTCCGCTGTGTCAGACCTGAAGGCCACCCACACAGCCAGTCCCCTGTCCCAAACGAAACTGGGGCTCCCGGTCCGCCCCTGAGAGCCACGCTGCGAGAGGGGAGAAGGGGCCGCCTCAGAGGGTGCCCCTAGCACCGCCGAGCAGGCGTTTCTGCGCTGTGTATCAGCACCCCCTCCCTCCCGCTGCCCTCACGTTTCCCCCCTTGCTGTTCCGTTTCAGATGGCGAGAGGACGGCGCTGGCAGCCGTCAAACCCAACGACTTCTTCAACCCGCGTCCTGCAGGACGGGGCTGCCAGGCCTCCGAAGATATTCCGTGTTAATGCCACACATTACAAGCCGAAAGAATGAGAAGTTCTGTTCGCCGCCACCTTTTACATCGCGGCGCTGGCAGGGGGCCTGCGCGAGCCTCGGCTTCCGGCAGCTTTCTGTCAACAGCAGGTCCTGTGTGCAGCCAGACCTGTCCCGGCCCACAATGCGGCCTTTGTCCCCCGCTGCTGTGTGCGCGCCTGTTATCTGAGCGGCCGGCCTTTCGCACGGGCTGCGCCTGATGTGCCGTGTTAATGGGATATTGTTGCTCTAAGCCGCTCTCCCGGCGAACAATCTCCCCCTTTTCTGAAAGCGCGGACCCTCCTCCGACAGAAAACGCGAATTCCGGCATCGCCCGCCGCCTCGTTCCGGGAGAGAGCGCTCCGAAGAGGGCAGGGACCCTGAGTTAAGGGGGCTCCCTCCTGCCACCCCGCGTGGAAAGGAGGTCACCGGGCCGTTGCCAGGCTGGGAGAGGGCGGCCACCTGGCTGAGAAAGCAGGTCCTGGGAAGGGCCAGTGGGAACGCTGCGTTCACGGCCTTTCCTGGGGCTTGAGCAGCGGTAACGAGGACTGGGGTGGTGAAACACAGAGTGCCAGAGTGCCGGAGACAGAAACGCGGGGGGCAGTCAGTACGAAGGTGAGCGCCGTTTACAGAGACCCCCCCGAGCTCCTCGCCCTGAATGTCCCAGCGGCCAAGAAGGAAGTGACTTAGGGCGCTGCTCAGGGGGCAGGAGCAGGGACATCAGCCAAGCCCTGCCCTGCGCCAGGGGACAAGGCCGCAGCCTTGTCGTCCTATAGCTTTCCGCCTCATGCTGCGCACAGGCAGATGCGAAAGGTTTCAGGTGTGAGAACGTGAGCCCTTGCAGGCGCGACTGCAGGCCACGGCGGGAGCCGTGAGATGAATGGGGGCCAGGCCTGGAAACAGCACCCCCAGAAGGCGCCCAGCAAGAAGGCAGCCCCCCCAGCAAGTCCGGGGCGCCACCGTGCCAGCACACAGGGACGTTGCAGGTGTCATGGCGGAAAACGGCTTCAATGGGCCACGGGCGTGGGAAAGCCGGGGTGAAGCAATGCTAAGTGAGCTGCTGGCTGCGGGACAACTGGGAATCCAACACGAGGCGCATTCCAGATCTGCGGGAGATCGAGAATAACGAGAGGGGAATCTCCCCACGCCCGCTGGCAGCGGCACGCTCTTGCGCATCACCCATCCGGGAACTGCACCCGCACCAGCCCGAGCCCTGCCCTTGGCCCGGGAGCTGAGGCGCCGTGAGCTGGCTCCTGCGGACGAGCGCAGGGCCCAGCCGCTCTCACCGGAAGAGCCCGCGTTTGCTGAAGACTTGCGTTCATCCCAAAGGTCGCCGCTCCTTGCTGGAGACATCTAGCCGGGACCCCGGGAGAAATGCAAATGACAACTCCACGGAGATGCTATCTCTCGCCTGCGAGGCTGGCACGAACGCAGAAGCGTGGCGGCAGCTTCTGCTGGCAGAGCCCTGCGAACCGGAGCGCTCAGCTATCAGTGCGGGGAATGCAAGATGGGGTGCCCCCTAGAGTGGGGGACGGCGATACCTAAAAATAACGCTGGTGCTTCTGCCCTTTGACCCGGCAAACCCGGCTTGGGGAACTGGGGCTGAAACCTTACGCATCTGCGTGTGCACAGCGTTAGGTGAAAGCTGATGGGCACCGTCATAAATGGATGTGCCAGGCAGACAACGCCAGAGCCCACCAATCTCTTCACAGCACAGTAACGGACAGCCGTGCCCTGCCGGTTCTCAGGGTTAGAGTGTCGGCCCAGGGGACCAGAGGGCCGCAGGTTCGATGCTCGGTCAAGGGCACGTACTTCAGTTGCAGGTTCCCCAGCCCCAGTGGGGGCCCAGGCAGGAGGCAACCAATCTATGCGTCTCTCTCACGTTGATGTTTTCTCTCTCCCCCTCCTACCTCCCTTTGGTCTCTCTAGAAATCAATGGAAAAAAATCTTCAGGTGGGGATGAACAAAAGGAGAGACAGACAGACAGGCAGTTGGAGAGTGTCTGTCCGGGAAATAAAAAGTGCCAGGACTTCGGTGACAAGAAAGCC
Organism: Lasiurus cinereus; assembly: GCA_011751065.1. Taxonomy (NCBI): domain Eukaryota; kingdom Metazoa; phylum Chordata; class Mammalia; order Chiroptera; family Vespertilionidae; genus Lasiurus; species Lasiurus cinereus. The sequence goes on from JAAGEH010000155.1 coordinate 2,617,103, forward strand.
CTTCCCCTCAGCACGGACTGCTAAGAACAAAACATACGGACCCCCAGGAAGGGAAGAAAAAGAGCCGGAGCTTGAATCAGATGAAGCCCTGTATAGTAATGACAGCAGTTTGCGTATACAGCAGGCGCATGTTAAATGACACATGCGCAGTCAAGCGGCAAAATCCACTGTCAGGGAAACGCGACTGGAAAAGCAAATAGCTTCTTCAACGAAGCTGTCAGAAGGAAAACCACAGGAGAGGGGGGCTGAGAGGAAGACGCACCAGCCAAACGCACTGTGTGGGCCTCGCCTGAACGTGGACCCCAATAAAGCAGAGAAACGGGCCAACGCGCTGGAGAAGGGACAGTGTTAAGAGGTTACTATTCCGCGGGGGACAGGCATTAGAGTTATGTTTCCCAAGGAGAACTGCTGATGGGTTGTATGATCCTGTGGTTTGCTTCAATAAGGCAGAAGAGTTTGGGGGTGAGGGGTGTGCGACCAACAAGGTGGGCCGCTGTGTGTTAGCCGCTGAAGTGGGCGAGGGGTGCTGGGGGGGTCCGCTACACTGTTTTCTCTCTCCTTTTGTATGTGTTTGACATTTTCCATCATTAAAAGTTTATATATATATTACACACACACACACACACACACACACATTCTATCATTAACCCAGAGACTGTGCTCATGGCCAGCTCCCATCTACAAAAATTAACAACATACACAGACTCAAAAAAAATACAAAAGGCTCTTTTTTTCTCCCTTGGACCCAAGCGTAATGATGGATTTTCTCGCCAGCCAGGAAAGTTCACCAAGATAAACAAGCCGAGCTGAAAACGTTCCGAGCGGCCAAGCGCCCGGTGCGGTGCTCTGGAAAAGAATACATGGGGATTCTGGGAAGCGGGAGCAGCGCCGCCGTTTCTGGGAGGAAGGGCCAGGCTCCCCGCCTTGAATCGGGGCTGGCACTCCCGTCCGAGAAGCCCCGTCGTGGACCAGAGCGCGCGGGCTCGGCGCTCGCCTTCACGTCTGCCGCTGCGGGGGCGGGGGGTGCTAACCACCTCCGACGCCTCCCGAAGGCTCTCGGCGTTTCTCAGTCAACAGCCCCAAGCGGCGAGCCTCCATCCACACCTGGGCCACGTTCGGCACCAGAAGCATAACGAGGCGCCCCGTCTCGTGCCCAGCCCGTGCCACTCACAGGCAGGGATCGGATGGCCTGCGCTCGCTGAGAATGCGAAGCAAGGCTGCAGCGCCCACGTTCCCTCTGCTCCCTGTGACTCTGTCACAGAACAGGGGAAACGTCGCAACCTCTGACCGAACACTGCCTTTAGGGGCAGCTGCGTCCGCACAGCTGGGCTGGCTGTCCCAGGACGGAGCCCGGGTCCAGAATGCTCCCCCTGCCCCTCCTCGGCCTGCACCAGGCTCTGGCGGGGAGTGAGGGCTGTCCCCGTGGCGGGGCCTATTCGCCATGGCTGCTCCCAAACATGGGATCGTGCCACGGAGAGGAGAAAGAAAAGGCAGACCCAGGCCTTCTGCACGGCGCACAGCGCACACTCCGAGCAGAGCTGCCTGCAGGTGTAAAGTTACAACCCCCCCCCCCGCCCCGCTTCCTGTCCAAGGAGCCCAGAGAAAGCAGGGCTGCCTTCTCCTGGTCTTAAAGCGCCCCATACCAGCGCGGAAGGACTGCCCAGCCATGCCGAGGGGAGGGCTTTCTCGTCCCCTAAGCCCCGGCACTTTCTCTTTTCCGGAGCAGCGACTGCCAAGCCCTGTGGCCACACGGCACAGAAACTGCTCACTGAAACGCACCAGCCATCTGGCGCGCCTTTGGTGCCCCCACCCCGCCCCCCGGCAAAAAGCAGCAAAAAGCAGCAAAAAGAAGCAGGTACCGTTCGGTGCACTCGCGCGGGCGGCCCCGCAGCGCTGGCTGGGTCAGCGGTATTTGACGACCTAAGGGAAGAGGTCGTGTCCCTGCCTGGCCGGTCGGGAACTGCAGGATTCGGGGATTCCTGCGGACACGGGCTGGAAATGGGTGCTCTCGAGTCTTCAGGCTGAGGCTGAGGGGCCATACAAGCCTGGTCTTCGGATAAGGGGAACGGAGGCGGCCAGGCAAAGGCACAGGCGCCGGGCCTGGCGAGTCGGCAGAGAAAGGTGCCGGGCAGACTCCCTTCTGAAGCTCAGGGGTCCTGTGCCCACCTGATGCCCGGTCACCTCCACAGCCGCACAGGCCTAGGGACACCGGGAAGTGGAGCGTCCCCCGGTGACGGGAGAGAGCAGCGGGCTGGCCCGGTGACAGAGGAAGCAGCCTCCGAGGCCCCACCAAGCTCGACGGTTTGCTCCTCTGACTTCTCTCATGTTTACTTTTGTAAGCCCCCCCCCCGGGGGGTGTTTTTTCCAGTGGTCTTTAGAGAGAGAGGAGAGAAGGGGGGGAAGGAGAGGGAGAGAGAGAACATCAATGCGAGAGAGACACATTGACAGGCTGCCTCCCGCACGCGCCTGGAGGCAGGAGAGCACAACCCAGGTACGTGCCCTTGACCAGGAATCGAACCCCTGACCCTTCAGTCCCCAGCCAGCGAGCGCTCTAACTGCTGAGCCAACCCGGCCGGGCGCTGTTTATTTCTTCTCCGGCGCCCTCCTCGTGTTAAAAAATCCTCAGCTGAAGGTAATTTTTCCATTTTAGAGAGAGTGGAAGAAAGGAGGAGGGAAAGGGAAAGAGAGAGAGAGACATTGATGTGAGAGAGAAACATCAACTGGTTGCCTCTGGCACATACCCTGACCGGGGTTGGGGATCAAACCTGCAACCGAGGTGCTTGCCCCTGACTGGGACTCAAACCCATGACCATTCGGTGCGCCGGCCAATGCTCTAACCAGTGAGCAACCGTCCAGGCCTCTGCTTCTTTCTTATCTGGCCCCTCAGCAGAAGTGCCCGGGAGGGCACCCCCACCACGCCCAGAAGCACCTAGCAGGCATCTGCGCTCTGGGACATCTGTGCGGGGTAACATCACGGAGCAGCGCTATGTGCGGGAGCGCGAAGCGAGCACAAAGCCAGCGGCCGAGGCTGGGAACGCAGCTGGAGCGGCCTGAGGACAACTGTTAACGCCGCAGTGACGAGGGCGAGTTAAAGGAAGGCCCGCTGTGCCCGCATCTCGGGAGCGAGCACGCACGCTGCTGGGTGATGGCACACAAAGCCAGGGGCTGGCCGGAAGGGTCAGACTCCAGCTCCCACTACGCAGGCGCCAACATTCACCGCCCGGAGGGGCCTGCAGGGGGCAGGGCTGGGCAGGAGCGCCACCCAAAGCGAGCCCTCTAGGCAGGAGGGACCCCAGCTCGCCTGGCCACTGTCTCCCCAGGTGCCCAGCATCCGCCCTTAATGAAGCAATGGGCATCGAAACCCACCAAACCGTCCCGGCTGCTTCCAAAGGTGGAGCTCCAGCCAGTGCTAAGCCGCGGGTGGGCATGCCAGCTGAGCGCCCCTCATGTGAGGCGGGGAGAGTTCCATCTGTCAAACGCTCACATTCACTAGCACCTCCCTCTGCAGAGCCACACCGCCGTCACTCCTGCCACCTCCCTGAGAACAGTGCCAGCCGCTTCCTGTTGTCTGCTGAAGGCTGACTGTGTGCTGGCGCTGCCTCCTGGCCAGTTCAGCCTGATGAACGCTGCTGTGGACTGAATCATGTGCTCTCCCCCCGCCCCGGGATGGTATTTGGAGATGGGGCCTGTGCATGGTGATCAGACTGAGATGGGGGCGTGAGAGTGGAGCCCCATACTGGGGTCAGTGTCCCTGGAAGAAAAGGAAGACACACCAGAGACCAGAGCTCCCTCGGAACCCCCACCACGTGAAGACGCAGCAAGAAGCAGGTCCTCACCAGACACCGAATTTGCCCGTTCCATTGCTCTTGGACTTCCGGCCTCCAGCACTGTGCGAGGGAAAGGTCTGCCGCTTAAGCCGCCCCGTCCGCGGAGTCTCGTGGCAGCAGCCAAGCTGGCTAAAACAGTCCCCATTGACAGTGAGAACAGCAGGCACGGCCGGCACAAAGCACATGCCCGCGTGCAGCAAGCGGAGCCAGGCTCTGGAGCGAGAGAGGATGACTCTTGACCAACAAGCATACCCTTTCTTAAGAAAACGAATTCTTCCAGACCAGCAGTATCCCCACTTACAAAATAACGGGGGTTCGTTCAATGTGCTGACTCGATGCAGCTCACAAGTAAGAAATTCATCCCCAAAGTCTGAGTGGGGATAAAGTTTTCATGGTAAAGATGCCAACACAAGGAAGACCTATAGACCGGACTGCCCAATCGAATGGTCTGTGGTGATGGAAATATCCTTTCAGCTGTGCTGTCCAAGGTCACGGCCACCAGCCCAGTGGTTCTCAACTGAGGGCAAATGGGCCCTCCGGGGAACACTTGGCCACGTCTGGAGACGTTTTTTGGCTGCAACGAGTGGGTGGGAGGGTGCTAGCAGCACTAGGGCCATGGTCGGCAAACTGCGGCTCGCGAGCCACATGCAGCTCTTTGGCCCCTTGACTGTGGCTCTTCCACAAAATACCACGGCTTGGGGGAGCCTATTTTGAAGAAGTGGCGTTAGAAGAAGTTTAAGTTTAAAAAAATGTGGCTCTCAAGAGAAATGTCAATCGTTGTGCTGTTGATATTTGGCTCTGTGGACTAAGGAATTTGCCGACCACGGCCCTTGGGGACAAGGCCAGGGACGCTGCTAAGCATCCTCTGGTCCACAGGACAGCCCCACCACAGAGAGCTCTCCGGTCCCAAACGTCTCCTGCGCCTTGTGGGGAAATCTGCACTCGCCACACGAATGCTAAGCATTTCAGATGTGGCTCCTGGGGCTGGGGGGTAAATGGTTCGATTTCAATTTAATGAATTGGACTTGAACTTTGAGAATAAAAAAGATGGAGAGATCGAAACTGACAAAATTGGAATTCCAATTTAAACAGCCCTGTGTGTCTTGGCGAGGACAGCAGCTATGGAGAATGCAGACAAATATAAAATCAAGGTCTGGTTTCCAAAGAGTTCCACTTAAAGGAACACAGTGTCTTTAAGGCAGGGACTCTTATGCTCGGGTCGGGAAATAAGGAGCGGAAACACCATCCTAGAAGCAGGCGCCCAGGAAGCTGCAGGACTCGTGCCCGGCACCCAGAGGTCAGCACAAGGGAACCCGGGCTCCGCTCCCTCCGCCGCGGGCAACTCACTCTTGCAGGGTCTCCACCCCCTTCTCTTTGTACTGCAGCTCCTGCTTCATCTGCGTCAGCTCTCGCTTTAACCTGGAAAGCTGAAGACAAAGAACGGTCCTTTCAAACACTGCTGTGACAAATGACTTCTCTAGTTCTCGCTGTCACTGACGTTTCTGCGTAGCTGGCCATTCATGGGATCATCTACTCTCTCCATGAGCTTCCATTCACATGCGTTAAACAGCCACCCTGGCCCGGCCGGGTGGCTCAGTGGTCGAGCATCAAGCTGTGAACCAGGAGGTCACGGCTCGATTACCTATCAGGGCACATGCCTGGTTTCGGGCTCCATCCCTAGTGTAGGTAGGGTGCACGGGAGGCAGCCGATCAATGTTTCTCTCTCTTCCTCTCCTTTCCTCTCCCAAATCAATAAAAAAAATTTTCATTTAAAAATAAAATAGCCCTAGCCGGTTTGGCTCAGTGGATAGAGTGTCAGCCTGTGAACCAAAAGGTCCCGGGTTCGATTCCGGTCAAGGACATGTACCTCCATTGCAGGCTCCTCCCTGGCCTGGGCCCTGGTCAGGGCTCATGAAGGAGGCAGGCAATTGATGTGTTTCTCTCACATCGATGTTTCTCTCTGTCTTTCCCTCTCTTCCACTCTCTAAAAATCAATGGGAAAAATATCCTCAGGTGAGGATAAACTAAACTAAACCAAAATAAAATAAACTAAAAATAAATAACTAATAAAAACAAAATAAAAGAAACAGCCGCACTGGAAGAACTACCTCGCTTACATCCCAAAGTCCCAGCGCTTCCTGCGCACGTGGCAGCGCAAGTACTTCCTTCCTCGCAGTACTGACTTGGCCATTGCAGCTGGCAAGCTGGGTAGCACTGTGCCCACCTTCCCTTGTCCTTGCTCCGCACACAGCCATGGAGGAGGCCCTGCAGCTGCGCGTGCGGTCTCCTCCCATCGCCTGGTGCTTATTCCACAGATTCTGGGACCCGCTCCAGGCCCGCGTTCAGGCTGGGGGAGGGGGCCTCACGCGGTTAACCAGCTCCCCCGGGTGATTCTGAGGTGCGGGAGAACCTGAGACACACGGCTTCGGGGACCCAGACACCACAGCAGGAGGCTTCATTTCCACGGTGTCTCCCAGGGTTTGCTGCAACAAAACGAGCCCTCCCAGACCAGCAAGACAAGGGGCGCAGTGGGGAGAGGAGGAGCACGGGGGACTGTTAGACGGGCTGCGGTTTTAAAGTGAAATAGCTGCCCTCCTGCTGGAAAAGAGCGGAGAGGACAAACAAATACAATAATAAGCCACGAAACGACAGTCTTACTAAGATGTGAGTGCTACACACCCTGTCCGCCCGAAAATGAACCAGGATTAGCGATGACAGGCAAGCACATACGGGCACCGTGATACTCACCCTATCCCGGCGACTGGCTATTTCTGCTTTAATTTGGTGTGGGTCGTACTTTGTGTTCGTTGAATATCCAGAGAAGGCTAAACAGAAGGAAAACATTGCGTTTTATAAAGGATCCTTTAAAATGAGTAAACGCACACAGACAGGAACTCCTGATTCTCCGCATTAAATGATGAAGCCTCAGCTTTACAAGCTGGTATTGGCTCCTAAAGACCCAACACTTCACAGCCTCGACTCTGGGTGTTTGATCTTGGCCTGAGGCCTGCCTGCAGGACCCCACATCACGAACGAGATGCTGCAGGCACAGCAGACTGTGCTGACTTCCACTGACACTGCGCGGCTTAACCACCACATGCGCGCGAGGAGGGAGAGGTGTGATTATGGAAAACTGCTCTTACTGTGCAAACAGTACACACACTAGGAATCATTTTTACTTTCCTTTAAAATGCCCACACAGCCCGGCCGGTGTGGCTCAGTGGTTGAGCATTGATCTATGAACCAGGAGATCAAGGTTCAATTCCCATCAGGGCACATGGCCAGGTTGCGGGCTTGATACTCAGTGTGGGCCGTGCAGGGGGCAGCTGATCAGTGATTCTCTCTCATCATTGATGTTTCTCTCTCTCCCTCTCCCTTCTTCTCTGAAGTCAATGAAAAATATTTTTTATAAATAAATAAATAATAAAAATGCACGCACATAGGAGTGTTGGGAAGGATAGAGCCAAAAAGTCATCTGTGGTCATTTTCAATAAAAAGATTTTATTTTTACTTTCGTCCTATCTACAGTCCCCAGATGAACAATTCTGACGTAAGAGAGAATGTATACTCAAAATCTAGAAAATGAGAAAGACAGCTTCCTAGCCATGCGCCTGTACCCGCCAGGCTGAGGAAAAGCTACCCTTCCAGGCCCCCCCATCCCTGTTTCCCCTCCCCCCACATTCCAGCAGCCCGCTGCTGATGGCTGTCTGGTAAAGCGCATCGCAGGGTCAGGGTTCTTAAACGGAGCAGGTACGAGCTCTACCCTCCTCTATGGCGCGGCGTCACTACAAGCAGCCGGTCCCTGGGGGTGAGCCGGTCACCGGTGCCTGGGGAGCAGCGAGCCCCTTTCCTGCACGGGAGCTGTCAGCCCTTCCGCCCTTCAGCTGCGGGAGCAGCAAGCAGCAGCTGCCCGCGCCCGAGCCCCGCATCCCTGTGCATGGCTATTTCCTCATGCGTCCGCGTCCTTGCTCGGAGGCTTCTGAAGCCACCCGCTTTGGGGGAGCAGTGACTTGGTTTCTATCCCTCCCTGAGCGTGGCTTCCTGCTGGTGGCTTCGGTGGCTCGGGATGTCGTGTTTCCCAGGCTCTGCTCTGCTTCCAAGAGCCAGCTCCGCCTGGGCCTCCTGGGGGCGAGGAGGGCACCCGGCAGTGTCAGGGTGCTGGCAGCCATCTGCCGCTGGGTCCTTCTCATTACCGTCACCTGCTCAGAAGGCCCACCTGCAGGCGGTGACCCTTCTTTCGCTCCTTCCATCTGGGGTCCGCAGGCTGTCACTGAGATCACTAGTTCAAGACCACATCGTGACTTTTTATTGGGGAGGCTGGCTCAAGGCCAAGTGGCCTCCACAGCAGGTTAGTTAGCCCCAAAGATACTCTCAGAGTTACTGTGAGCAGTTGCTGTCTCCTCTAAAGACACACACAGTTCTGTCCAGCCGGTGTGGCCCAGTGGTTGAGCATCAACCTCTGGACCAGGAGGTCACAGTTCGATTCTGAGTCAGGGCACATGCCAGTGGGGGGCATGCAGGAGGCAGCCGATCCATGATTCTCTCATCACAGATGTTTCTCTCTCTCCCTCTCCCTTCCTCTCTGAAATCAATAATATATATTTAAGAAAAAAACAGTTCTATGGCAAAGCTCCTATGTAAGCCCCCATCAGTCAGAGCGCTGAACCACTGGAATCCACTGGAAATAAGTATCAGGAGGAGCTAAGTGTTTGCCAACTTTATGTTCTTCTATTTCCAATCGTAATCTCTCCAGACATGGAGTAAAATGTTTTTCAAATGGAATTCCTTCTCAGACGAAGAATGTCTATTTCCAAATCCTGCAGCTTCTATCTTGTCTGCCTCTGGTTTCCCTGCAGCCCCGCAATGAATCATCCCCTGAAACCGCCGCTCTCGGCTTCTGGGACTTGTTTCCCAGACCTGCGCTGAAGGGGCTTCCACTTGGGACCCAGATAACATGCACATGGGCCGAGGCTTTGCTGACTCCTCACTTCCACTGTGTCAACTTGTCACCTTCCGAGTGAGGGAGGACGTGCGGACAGGCACCACCCGGGATCGTTCCCATTGGGGAGAAGTAAGCCCACCCCCAAGTCTAGGGACGTTAACCATGTTCGCCTCGGTGCCAACGATCTCAGCTCGTGGCCACAAAACTTGGGGTGCACTTGGCAGGTGGAGCAGGTACAAGTGGACAAATAGGCGGCCACCTGCCCCCCCCTCCTTCCTAACTCCCAGCACCCTCGCCCCCAGGAGGCCCAGGCGGAGCTGGCTCTTGGAAGCACAGCAGAGCCTGCGGAAACACGACATCCCGGAGCCACCGAAGCCACCAGCAGGAAGCCACTTGGTGTTGCCTCTGCTACAGCCTCTGAAATTGTAAATTCCAGGACAGGGATGAGGGAAAAGCCCACTCGGGTACCGAAGACAGTGAGTACCTCTTATCTTCAAACGCTGAGGGGAGTTGGGAACACTGGCGGAGCTTTTAATAATATAATTCAATTTCTACAAATTCTCAGGTCCTCGTGTCTGCCAGTAAGTCTAATGGAATCCATTTCTGGAGTCCAAGAAATAGCTGTGGATCCAGCCCCCATTTGTAGCAGCGTGCGCCGTCCATCATTTAGAAAAAGAACCACCTTCCTCTGTTAAGACATGTCTGCAATCTCGGGTTTTATGATAAATACCAGACTTTCACCTCTGAAGCTTTCTTCTCTCTTGAAGAGCTGAGTGGGCAGAGCTATTAAATAGCTTAAGGAGTCCACTCAGGTATACACATTGTTTTGGATGATATAATCACAAGGTTTTAGTTCAGCTGGACCACAACAATGTAAATTATTGTACCTTGCTATTACAGGGTGCCTTTCACACTTATTTCATCTATTCTCATAAAAATCTTTGCGAGCGATGATGATTATGCCCCCCACTTTAGAGATTAAAGACCGAGTCTGCAGTGACTTGATCTGCATGATGCCATGAAGTCACAGAGGCACTTGTGTCTGGAACTTGGGCTGCTACGGGTCAGCTGTCCAACATCCTTTAATCAGATTAGCTTTTCCAACATGGGGCGGAGTGGCCCTTCGGCTCCCCAGAGCCCATGGCCCACTCAGCGCACCCGACCTGTGTTTTTAACCCTCGAAATGCTGCAGACCGCAGTGCTTCTGGTGGATTTCCCTTCCCAGGGTACCGAAAGGGGGAACTGTGTGTCTGTCTGTCTGTCTGGGTCTCTCTCTTCCCCCGCAGGCCTCCTCTGTGCTGTGAGAAGCGAAGGTCACACCCCAGGGGGATGAAACGCTTTCAAAGACCAGGAGCCCTTCTTCAAAGACATCGCCTGGACAGACAGCTCCTCAAGACCAGGTGCGCCTCCAGGCTCAGACTGGAGGGGTTGCTCCGGGGAGCGAGGGGAGACGGTGGAAAGGAGGCAGGCCCCGACAGACTCCACGCTGACAGGTACTAATTACCAGCGCGGCGATAACCAGGCCAACAAAGGAGGGCACAACATTTTTTAAAGGCACCACCGGCACAGGATCAAAACACCCCGGCCCACTCGAGACCCACAGAGCTCAGAAGAAGCCACCAAATCGCCAGGAGGAATCCCGTCTCGAGCAGATGGGGGGATTAGCTCTCGGTAAACATGTGCGCTCTGCTACAGCCTTCTCGCCAGCTAATACCTGTGAAAAATGCTGTGTGATCCATTTTCCTCCGGCCTGCTCCAACACGCTCGCAGGAGGGAAAACAAAAGGCTAAATGGATGGACTTTGGCCCTTATCCTAATCTAGATAGCAGATGAGGAGAAGCCCTTTCGCAGAGCACCGAAGGGAGATAGTCTTTGTGGGAGGGCCCTGGAGCTTCAGAAAGAATGTTGGCAGGACTGATGGCTGATAAGGTCAAGCTTCACCACCACCTAACTCAGGAATTCAGGGTGGATCAGCACTTTCCCAACAGAGATAAGGCGGCTCTTTCCCAGCCACCCAGCGAGGCTTGGTGAGGGCTCCTGGGAGCTCCCGGGAGCCAGGGCCACAGAGAGCCGTGTTCCTGCTGCTCCAAGAGTCCATCTACACTCGGGGGTCCCGGCTCTCAGAATTACGTGGGGAGCTTTGTAAAAAATGCCTGGCCCCCTCACGGCCAATTCAATCCGAATCGGTGCCCAGGCAACAGAGTTTTTATCAGCCTCTCGGGAGACTGCGCAGTGTAGACCAGGGACTGCGACACTCTCTCTGCGGAGGGCCAGAGAGCATTTTTGGCTTTGGGGGCCATACAGTCTCTGTCTCAACTCAACTCTCCCCTTGTAGCTGCTGTAGACAATAGATAATGAATGGAGGTGGCCGTGTTCCAATAAAACTTTATTCACAAATACCCTGAGTGAACAGTACTTAGCCTGTGGGCCATTTGTAATGTGTTGAGCTGTGGTTCAGACTATAATTTACCCCAGGCAAGAATCCCCTCCAAAAGATGTTGCGAATGGTCATGTACTTCATCTCAACACATCCGGAGGCTAGAGTTTCTCCGGAAGAATGAATGAAAACGTTAACTCCAGAAAAAATATCTGAAATAACGAATGTATTCAGCATTAAAAAGAAGGCAAATAGAACATATCAGCATGAAGACGGTAGGAGAAAACTCCACAAAACGGAGTTGCAGAAAACGTACTAGACCTGGGTACCAAACCGCTAGCTCACCGGTTCACACAAATCAAGTCGGGTTCTTCTAACCTCATGGGGACATGGATGCTCAAATCTTTCTTCCAGTAAAGCACCTGAGTCTGCTTTGGCCAGGGGCCAAATTGACCTGGATATTCTTAGATGCCAGATGGTACAATATTAACACGACATCTTTTCTCTCCAGCGAATGGGGTTTTGCTCCTGTGTTCCCATAACTCAGGGAAATCTGTGAAGAGTGGGGGCAAGATGCACTCCCCGCTCCCACCCTCCTCTATCCACTTCTGCTCCAATACCAGAAATGGCTGTTCTAGCTCCTTCTTCCGGTCACCAGCATGGCCTCGTTCCCCCTCTAGTGAGCCACAGGGATAAATCAGGTCCCCACCAGCTACTGTGCACCAACCCAGGGGCTAGCTCTGGTTTAGCCATCCTACCGCGGGCATGAGAAAGCCAGAAAGCAGCGAGTGCTCTGCCTTCCGCTTGCCCCATGTAGTGTTGCAAAACAGTCGGATGACTTGTCAGCCTACAACCGGCCTTTATTTGCAGATCACTTGAACAATGGGAGGCAAGGGGTTCCAAAACCCCATGGGCTCTTGTGAGCTGCCTCTGCCGTGTCTAGGAGAGAGTTCAGAGCGCTGAAGGCTCCATGCACAACCAGAGCTGGGTTCGAATCCAAGTTCTACCACTGACTGCGCGTGTAACCTGGCAAAGTAATTCAGCCTCTCCAACATTCAGTTCCTCGTCCGTCCGGTGGAGTTAACCACGTGCTTCACAATGCTGCTATCATAACCATGCCCAGAGCACTCTAGTTCGCTAAACATTGCTTCTCTTAGCTTCAAGTTACCAACCACAAGGAATCATGGGAAATGAGCCCACGTGTCATTCTGTTCCTAGAACCAGAGCAAGGGTGCGCCTCCCGCTTTAAGTGACTAGCACTGAGGGCGAACTGGGCAGCCGATCGCAGCCCAGGGAGGCTACAGATCCTACCACCGGCAGCTCTCGACGTGGGCTCAGACCTCTATGGGTGACATCCTCTAGACCATGATGACTCAAGGCAAGAGGACCACTGTCTTGAACTTGATCCCTTGGCCAAAAGTCATTCACTGAGCCATGTGTAAGATTTTCTCAGTGTAACTGGCAGCTCAGGTGAAATGCGAATAGAAAGAGCTGGGTCAGAGCCCCAGGGACAGCAGCAGCCTGATGAACCGCTGGGTTCATTCTAGACTCCATTCGTGATCTTTGACCTCGGCCCCGGCAAGACCTACTGGCCTCTGCGGCCCATCAGGCAGACAGGCCCAATCTGGTCTCAGGGCAGCCCGCACGCGCAGATGCGGCAGTGGCGTCTAGGCCAGGGCTTGTGGTGGTCGGGAAATGGAGTCCGAGGGGCAGGTTAGAATTTCAAGTCCACACCACAGTCATCTGCTTCCCCCCCTGAAGGTTCCTTCCGCCGCCGCTTGGAAGACAGCATGGCGAAGCTGCTTTTCTCCTGGGCAGCCTTCAGATCCCGTGAGCACGAGGAGGGATGGAAGCCCGGGCGACTGCCACTGGCCCAGTGCGAAAGGAGTGCACAGCCGGGAACCCACAACTGGCTGCGGCCCTGACTGGTGTGGCTCAGTGGATAGAGAGTCAGCCTGCGGACTGAAGGGTCCCAGGTTCGATTCTGGTCAAGGGCAGGTACCTTGGTTGCAGGCACATCCCCACAAGGGGGTGTGCAGGAGGCAACTGACCAATGTTTCTCTCGCATCCATGTTTCTAACTATCTCTCTCCCTTCCCCTCTGTAAAAAATCAATCAAATATATGAATGGATGGATGGATGGATGAATGGATGGATGGAAGGATGGATGGATGGATGGATGGATGGATGGATGGATGGATGAAAACTGGCTGCGGGGGTGTCCCAGCTCCACAGGACCACAGGCTCTGATCCAGGCCCTGATCCTCTCGGTATCACGAGGCTGGGGGCTCCTCCTCGCTCCCCCCGCTGGTGTGCCATCCGCGGGCTGCAGGAGGTCCTCCTCCACTTGCACTCGCAAGGGCTCAGTGGAGCCCCCAAGCTCACGAGCTGCCCTGGCACAGGCGCCCACGGGTAAGGCACACCTCCTTCCCCGGGCAGGTTTCCCTCTCACCCACCGGCCAGAAAAATCCTCCAAGCCGTCCTGCTCCCTCCTCGTCCCCCAGCATTCCTGGGAACACTGGCTGGGGAGCCTCTTGGGAGACCTAGCCAAAAGGCACCCCGGGACAGTAAGGTGCTGCTGGAGGAACGCTATTGGGTTGGATCATATGAAATGACCCAGACTCAGCCCTCGTGAAGCTCCAGAAATGACCATCTTACACAGTTCAACCCGGCTTCTCCCCTGCAACTTCCTGAGCGGCTGAGACTCGCTAACTCAGTGTTCTCAGAAACATGACAAGCCAGGACTTCCGCTACATGTGACTTTGAGGCACCGAGGCCATGGGCTGCCCATCCTATGAGATCATTTCAAGGGGACCAGATGCTGGGCCATAAGAGTCATCTGACAAGACTTCCAGAAACTGAACTCTTACAGAGTGTCATCTCTGAACTCAATGGAATTAAAAAGCCCCAGCAACTTACTGTCACGGAACCTGGGGGTCAAAGGAAATGAGAAAATCCCTGAACTGACCGAGAAGGAAAACACCAGACTTTGAGGGATGAAGTTAAAGTGATACTTAGAGGGGACTTTCTACCTTTAGAGGCTATTCGAGGAAATCAGAAATGTCTGAAATCGATTATCTAAGTTTTCTCTTGAGGAAGCTAGAAAAAAAGAAGAAGTTAAAGCCAAACTAAGTAGAAGGAAGAAAATTAGAAAGAAAAGAAAGCAGTAAAATAGAAAATAGACAAGAAATGGGGGAAGGGGGAGGTAACCGAAAGCCAGTTCATCACGAAGATAAATAGCGTCGATAAAAGCATGCTCCACTGACAGAGAAAAAGAAGGCTCGAATGATAAATATCAGGAATGAGAGAGGCCCCGCCACAGGGCCTCCAGGAATTAGAAGAATTATAAGGGAGCTTTGCGAAAACTTGACAAACTTGACTGATTCCCTGGGGGCTGATTCCAGCGCCTTACCTGTTTTCAGACTTTTATCAGCACAGCCACACACAGGTCTCGGCTGCTCCTGCAGGCAACAGGCAGAGCCGTTGCCGCTGAGACCACGCGGCCACAAAGCTGAAAATATTTACTCTCTGACCCTTCAGAGAAGCGTTTGCTGACGGTCAGATTAGATAAATAGACCAATTCCTTGAAGCACACAAATACTGGAACTGCTTCCAGAAGAAACCCAAAATCTGAACAGACCTGTACCTCCTGAAGGTACCGATTGTGTGCTCACAGCATTCTCACAAAGAATTCCAGGGCCCATGGCTTTTCTGGTGAATTCGGCCACGTGGCTTAAGGAAGCACTGATACCAGCCCCCACACAAGCTCTTTCTGGAGAGCAAGGCAGAAGGAGACCTCCCGATTCGTTCTGTGAGGACGGTGATACCCTGATTCCAAAATCGGAGGAAGACATTACGAGCAAAAAAAGAAAAACTACGGAGATTTACAAAAAAAAAAAAAAAAAAAAACCCAACCCAGCCACTGAAAGCTGGCGTGAAGGTGATTAACTGCATTCAGGTGGGCATTTAAAAAAAAAAAGGGACATCTAGGACATACCACTATCCGAAGAATGAGAGAAACAGCATGCCACCAGACCTGCGGGCCTGCATTCTCGCGGGCCACGTGGTAAGAGACCACGTTCACCTCCTGTTCCCGGAGGGGGAGAAGCCCGCCTCGCCTGCCCGTGCCGCTGACTCCCTCCCGCGGCAGCTGCTTAAGCAGGACCCAGGCCCCTCAGCCTGGCCCCGCGCTGGAGGAAAGCGCCGACCAGGTGCCAGCGTTCAGAGCTGGGCCGCCAGAGCCACCTCCCGGCACGACGGCCGGCAGGTGACAGGCCGGTCTCTCCGTGTGTCCACTAGGAACGCTGCCGCCCCAGCGCTAACACTCTCCCCCAGCCCCCCGCACCCAGGCCAGCCACGGCGGGCAGGGCTCAGCGACACAGCACCGATGCCCAGGTCTCCGTGAAGGCCTTCCCACACCGCCAAACACGGGGCTGTTTCGTGTCACCCCTGCAACTGGTTCACCCCCTTCCCCACCTCAATGGAGGCGCCACGAAGGCAGGCCCTTTCCCCTGTTAGGCGCCACTGTATGCAGTGCCGGGGCCCAGGGGAGGCACTCGGTAAGTGTTTGCTCCAGGAGAGGCCAGCGGCTGAGCCTGATTCCAGGGCAGACACGGGCGACCTACAGGCGCCAACAGGAAGCTCGGCAGCTGCCTTGCCCGAGCGAGGTCTGGGGTCTGCAGATAACCCAGCCGAGGAACGGCTGGGGACGCCCCTCTCGTGAGGCGGACGCGGCAGGGAACTCACAGCTGGCGTAGGAGCGGCTGTCGTCCTCACACATTCTGTGCAGATGCTGGAACTCCTCCTGCGCCAGCTCGAACCGCTGCTGCTTGATCTGGTAGATTTCCTTCTTGGCATTGAGCGCCTCCTGGGCCACCACTAAGTATTCTTTCAGCATCCGCTCCTGCTCTCGCCTCCACTGCTCTCTGGGGTCCTCGATCTGGGTGAGCTCTGAAATCAGAAGCAGAAGACGGGAGTGAAGTAAAACAGACACACACCCAGAGAACGGAAGGGACTTCAAAGTCAGAGCTTAGGGTGACCAACAGTCAGGCGCCTATGGCACCAGTGAGTACGAAAATGAATGACCAGGCCCTATCGGGTGTGGCTCAGTGGATAGAGCGTCGGCCTGTGGACCGAAGGGTCCCAGGTTCGATTCCAGGCAAAGGCACATGCCCGGGTTGCGGGCTCGATCCCCAGTAGGAGGCATGCAGGAGGCAGCTAATCAATAATTCTCTCTCATCACTGATGTTTCAATCTCTCTCTCCCTCTCCCTTCCTCTCTCTGAAATCAAAAAAATATATTTTAAAAAAGAAAAAAAATGAATGCCCAGGACGCACGCTAGGAAGTCTACATAACAAACCTTCCTACAGTGTGGAACATCTTCTATTTTTACTTTTTAATATATATTTTAATTTATTTCAGAGAGGAAGGGAGAGAAACATCAATGAGAGAGAATCATGGACCGGCCGCCTCCTGCACGCCCCCTACTGGGGATGGAGCCCGAAACCCGGGCCTGCGCCCTGACTGGGAGTCCAACCCTGACCTCCTGGTCCATGAGTCACGCCGGGCGGCGAGCACCTTCTGATTTGATGCGAGTTAAAATGAGGAGAGAACTACACAGACATGAAGCCGCTCGTTGGCCAGGGGAAGACCCTGCAGAGACAGGCTGGCAGAGATGACCCAAACGAGCCCCTGACGGCCAGCTCACAGGCTTCCAGCCTCCGCTCACCGACCTCGAGCAGGTGCCTCGGCTCTGCTGCTCCGACCTGGCCTGCTCCCCTCCCCTCCCGCCCCGACCTTGCAGCCCTGCCTTCCCCAGGGACTTGCTGTCTCCTCCCGCCCACCAACTCCCCGCTTCCCCTCTGCTTTCCCTCCCTGCAAGCTCCCTCGGCTCCCTCTCTCTCCTGGGCTCCCCTCTTTGCTTCTCCACCAGGACAGTAACTCCGAATCCTTCCCCCGAAGCAGAGCTCATTCTCAGGGAGCGCCCTTTTGTTCCCCAAACGGAAACCCAACCAAACCATGACCCCTTTGCATTTGTTCAAGCGGCCCCTGCTCTGCCCACCAGGAAACCCTGTCCCCTTCCAAGTCCCTCTGCAGAGACACCTTTTTCTGAAGCCTTCCTGCCTCTCAGAGCACAACCGTCTCGATGCAGTGGCTAGGAATGCGGTTCCCACACAGAGCACATAATGGTTTTTCTATTTCTCTCTTTCCCACAGAAAGCACAAGCCCCCAGAAGGCAGGCACGCAGCGTCAGCCATCTTCCTATTCTCAGGACCCTTCATGGGTCTGAAACCCGGAAGGCCATCCATTGTTGAAGGAGGAACAGAAGCGGCAGTCTGCTCCGAGGATCGAGGGCCACAGTCCCAACGTCAGATCCTTAGACTGAGCGGGCAGACTGAGCAAACGGACAGGACCCCCAGCCTCGGAAAAGGCTCTCTTCATGCGATGACTCTCCTAATGGAGGCCTCACAGAAATGAGAAGTGAGAAACGGTGTCCAAATTCCCAGTTCCCAGACTATGCGGCTGTCACCAGGTGGACATAGTGATAAACATATGCAGGCTGCTAGCAGGCAAAAGAAAACAGGACAGCGTTCATAGGAGAGAAAGGCTCATCAAATCCTCCATCGGAATCCTAAATAAATACGCAGAATCCCAGCCGGCGTGGCTCAGTGGTTGAGCATGGACCTATGAACTAGGAGGTCAGGGTTCGATTCCGAGTCAGGGCACAGGCCCGGGTTGCAGGCTCCATCCCCAGTGTGGGGTGTGCAGGAGGCAGCCGATTGATGTTTCTCTCTCATCATGGATGTTTCAACCTCTCCTTCTCCCTTCCTCTTTGCAATCAATAGAAAGAAATACTACATTTTAAAGAAAGAGTAGGGTTCTCAGAAGCAAGTTTTCTGAATGGAGTGTCTGGCCCCTAATGTACAAATTATCACAACAATAACCTGTCTTGTTCTGGGGGGAAAGGTGGGTTCTCTGAACGTCTCAGAGGGAAGAGATGGGGGACCCGCGTGCCCCAGGTGCTGGCTCATCCAGCTGTGCTCCAGGAGGCATCCAGAAAGCCCTCATGCCTAGTGTCCTGTGGAGTCCTTGAGGGTGGGGCCTGGGCTCACTTTCCCCGTCCCCAGGGCCTGAAGAGTGGCCAGCACAGAGAGCGCTCTCTGACACCTGCTGTGACTCAGCAGCAGACCAGCCGCCGAGCCGGGGGGCACAGAGGAATGAGAGGCTGAGTTTACAAGAGACGAGCCAGAACAGGTCCGGCCTCGGCGGCAGGCAGGCAGGCTTTCCAGAAGGATTGTGTAAGGCGGATGCCTATGCTGTTCAGTCATAGCCGGGCCCAGGAGGCCAGGGCCTGCGGGTGAGGCCCGGTGTGCGCAGGCCCGGAGCACAGGCCTGGGAGCAGCCCGCGCCGCTGGGAGGGGCCTTCCCCTGTGGGAACGGCCCTCCCCTGTGGGAGGGGCCCCGGTGGGCGTGGCTCGCCGGTGGGAACGGCCCTCACCTGTGGGCGCTGCCTTCACCGGTGGGAGGGGCCCTCCCCTGTGGGAACTGCCCTGCCCTGTGGGAGCTCCCAGCAGCACCTGGAAAAGCAAGCTCAGACACCCCAGACACACACAGACTCGAGGTACTGGGTCAGCCAAGGTGATGGATCCACCTAGAAGCCCTCTTGCCACCCAGATCCCTGCCTGCAGGCCTGGCCGGGCCTCTCCGGTGCCCGATCTTTGGGTAAGAGCCACACTGGAGAGCAAGGCCGGCGCCACGTCTCGGAAACTCCGCTGCCCCGGGACTGACACGGGCAGCCTGGCCAGTCAGACGCTTTTTTTTTTTTTTCAGTTCCAATTTTTGGTTATCTGATTTGATGAACATAAAATTAAATGTCAATAAATAGAATGAGAGCAAGCAAAGAAGGGAAAGAGAAAATAAATATGAAAAACTACTGAAAATGTGCATTTCAGATGAATGTCATTTCTAGAACTCACCTTCTTCCATTGTAACGGGAGGGATGGGGTGAATTAGTGATGCTCAGGTTAGACACCTGTGCACACGCGGATTAAGCAGCATGATTGGAGGACTGTGAAGCGTCTGAGGTGCTAAATAAGCTTGTGTCTTTCTTGTTTAACCATGTGACCCTCCGCCCGTGATGTGCCTCTAAACTGCTTCTGTGTTGGTTTGTTTCCGATTACAGCGGACACCCAGATGAAATATCTGGGTGGGGGACCATCTTTGAGCTACATGGCTGCCGATCAGGTTCGCCATTCAGGAGGCACCACCATGGGCCGGTCACACTAAGGGGACATGCGGAGCCAGGGGACCCGAGTGAGGAACTAGCTTCTGAGTCCCCTGTGGTGGCATGCTGCACCCTCGGGCGCTCCAGCCTGCCCCGCAGTTAACAAACCAGAGGACAGAAACACCCGCAGGGGAAGCCATGTCCCCCAGCAATTAAAAAGGACAATGACAGAAACACTACAATGAGCAAGTGTGGACCTAAGAGGGCCTGGGTGCCCGGATGACTCCCCACTGAGGGAGGCTGAGGAAGAGGCAGAAAGGGGGGAGAAGGTCTAGAATGAAACGGGGCCCAGCAGTAGAGTGTGTTGCCCTTGGCACGCTTGACATTTGGGGTCGGCTCATCCTCTCGAGGGGCCGATCTGTGCACTGCAGGAGGGTCAGCAGTGCGTGGCCTCTGCCCACCTGTGTCATGCGTGACACTCCAGTACTACCAGGTAACGACCCAGCGGCCCCGGGAGGCAAAATCCGCCCCGGGGAGAACCACTGCTCTGAACCGTCTTTGTGAAAGGCTGATGCGGTCACGGCCATCGTTTTAGCCGGAGTCTTTACACAGAGACCAAAGAGGTTGGTGTATTCAAATTCAACATATAAGCCAAAATGGAGGTTAGGTGACCAGGTGGGCAGTTAATTGTACTAACAACATGTGAGCTGTAAGCTCCCCCTGGCAATAACCAACCTCATTGTGAGATATTCCAGCTCCAAGCTGCCTGGGAAGTGTATGCCTCATATTAGAAATTAAAGCCCTCCAGTAGACGTACGCACGCAGCCCCGAGCAGCACGCAGGCACGGTAGCTATGTAACTGCTTCACGTTTTTAAGAACTGGACTCATGAAAACGTCAGCTTCCATGTCTCAAACCCAGCCGAATGCTGCACTGGACAGTCAGGGTCGTTTTGCTCTACAAAAAGGGGTTAGCGTCCTTGAGGTCACCATGGAAACTCCCTCACACATAATGCGCTCCAAGGTGGCGCTCTACTTACTGTTTATGTGGTCCATGTAATAGATTCCAATTTGTTTGTCATATACCGTTTCCCATCCTAAAGGAAGCTCATCCCCCACACAATCGGCAAAGGTCAGGGGCTTTGTTATCCTGCAAGACAAAAGGAGGAAAGCAAATTTCAGAAGCAGGTTCAATCCCACGTGGAGTTTGCCGAATCGACTCGAGGATCAGGTTTTAATGCGTAATTATATATTATTTAATTGACTGGTTTTGCCCCAACTTTGGGCTGGAAAATTAAATCACCGCTTTGCCTAAGCAATAATCAGTGACAACATCAGTACACTCATGGTTAAAAGCATTATTATCTCAAAGTGCAACTTTAAGTACCAGGGAAGCAGATATTGAAAGTTACAGAACAGGTAAGACAAGCATCTTCTCCCAAGCAGCGTGTTTAATGAGGTGATGACAGCGGAATGCGGCTCGTCCACAGCAGGACGGCTCCGCTTTGTTCTCTTCCCTGCAAACTGCCTCTCCCCTCCCCGGCCCCTCCCCCCTCCATCCCTTTCGGCTTCCATCTACCCCAAATGGACTCTTCCTCTGACCAGTGGTCCTAAGCTAAGGAGTTAAATATTAACCGCTGGCCAAATGCCAAACTCTAAACGGGCATCGTAGCCATCGGAGGAGGTGTCCGATACAGGAAGAATCGAGGTGGCCAAGGGTCCCGTGGTTTTCTTGAGGAAAACAACAGAAGCACATTGTCTGCGGACCTCTCTCCTTGAAGGGAGCTGATTAAAAACCGCGGCCTGACACAGATAGATGAAGGAAGGGTTTCCAGATGGGCTTCTTTCTAGGAGAACGCCCCCCACCCCGTCCCCACCCCGTGATCACGCTGATTGACAAGACAGCTCTTGTAGAAAACGGGCCACACCTATAATTGTCTGAGTCGGGGCAGCTATCTACGCGGCAGTCTGCATAAATGCGCACTGACTGGCACGCATGGGAAGCCGATAACCTAAATTTCACTAGCGAGAGCCCTCCCACGTGCTCTGCCCAAGTCCCTGCCCGAGGAGGCTGACGGCGAAAGCCCACAAGACCCGGTAAGCTTTGAACATGTTAGTCCCCCAAACTGGTCCGACGACGAGGCTTCGTCTCTCCCGGTAACATTCAGAAACCGCTGGACACCATCAGCATGGCCTGGCCGGAATGGCTTTTAACACCTGGTTTTAAGGAACTGGAGTCCAGATCAAGACAAATACACAGAAGGCACAATGTGCCCAGACATCCTCCCCAATACCATGCTCTCAAGGCCCCACTGCGGGAGTGGACTGCACGCGGGTCCCACCGCACCACACGACGTCCCCAGCACCCCTCCTTCCCGGGTCGGCAATGGTGTGTCAGAGGCTGGGTCCAAGGCAGCAGGTGACAGCAGGGGTCTGGGTGTGATTCAAGTCCTCAATGGACCAAACTGCGCCAAAAGCAAGGCCACTTTAAGACACACTGAGTTCCGAGCACATCTCTGCTATGCAGATCTCATAGAAGCCTAGAGACAGACGCCCAAGCGCAGGCGCATTCTAAGCACGTTTGCATACGAGATCTCACTCAGGATCTCTCATTTACATACAGGATCTCACCCAGGATCTCT
>JAAGEH010000155.1:2639121-2673690 GCA_011751065.1 Lasiurus cinereus
TCTCATTTACATACAGTATTTCACTCAGGATCTCTCATTTACATACAAGATCTTGCCCAGGATCTCTCATTTACATACAAGATCTCGCCCAGGATCTCTCATTTACATACAGGATCTCCTCAATCAGCAAGCAGGTGAAGACCTGACCTCACAGCTCTGCTGAGCCCAGTTCACTCGCTTTACAGTTCAGAATTGTTATAAAACTATTATATTATAAGCTCCTGTTTTTCCATTTTCTGTCCAATAACCACACGGGTAATTATAGTAACACTCTGTACTCCTTGCTCCAGAAACAAGCAAGCGGATCCCTGCACCGTTTTGATGAATTTTATCCTGGCTTGCTATACAGCCCACATCTCTGATTCCACTTCCCTTCGAAGCAAAGCACGGAGCTGACACGAGCACCCACAGCATCGGTTCCTCAGCGAGCCATCCGCCTGTGCACCCACAGATAAACGACCCGATCCTTGCTGTTGGTCTCATCAGTCCACAGGGCCCCCATCTGGGGCCCGTTTACTGTCTCCTGACGGCAGCGTGGACAGCGCTGGGTGTGCCTGGCTCTCTAGACGGCGAGGGGGCAGCGGACAGCAGGGAGGAGCACAGAGCCCGCTCCGGGGTCCCGGCCAGCACCGACAGCCATAGGACTGAGCCACCTTGGAAGTGGACCCTCCAGCCCCGGTAAGGCGAGGAGTCAGGTCCAGGCACAGAGGTAACTTCCGTCTTCACCAGCAGTCCGCTGCGGGATAACACGATTGAGCTCAGCGCCTCCTCTCGCTGCCAGAGATGCTCCTGTCTCACTCCACTGGGCACAGCTTCCTGAGGGCTGCTGAGCGAGTCAACCGCGCGATTTCTGAAACAGGCAAGCAAAGAGTTCCCATACGCCCGGCGATGCCAGGCCTAGCGTCTACCCAAGACAAACGGAACCACGTCCACACAAAAGCATGGCCGTGCCAGCGGGGACTCACCGCAGCCACAGGTCAGGGCCAGCAGCTGGTGCAGGGACACATGAGACGTGGCCGATCCGCGCGGTGGAACATGGCTCAGCCATGAAAAGAATAAAGTGCCGACGCAAGAAGTGCGGACGGACCTCGCAGTCGCTGTGTGCGTTAAAGAGGCCCGTGCTGCGCCTCCAGCCAGGAGAAACGTTGAGAGCTGCAAGTCCACAGTCAGGGAGGGAACCGGGCGGCCAGGGCTGGGCACACGGGGATGGGTGGGTGCTAGTGGGGACGGGGCTTTCTTTGGGGGTGATCAGGAAGTTCTGCAGCCAGATAGGGGTGACGGTGGCACAACTCGGTGAGTGTGCTAAAAACAAACCGTACGCGGTAAGCGGTGAGTTTTATGGTGTATGCACATTCTATCCTTTTGTAAAACTACGAGTAAAGGAGCAGTAAGCGGTGAGTTTTATGGTGTATGCACATTCTATCCTTTTGTAAAACTGCGAGCAAAGGAGCAGCTCTGTGAACAAAGCTCGCAATCTGTATCTATAACTACTTCTCTCAAAAGATACCCGGAAGTGATCTACAGGGTCCCGGATGTGAAGCTCCCTCCTCCGTGTCTGAAATTCAATGGAAAGATCCACAGAGGACAGGAGATGGTCTCCTCTAGTCCAGAAGCCCGGATTCCAGCTTTCGCTTCTTTTCTCTCCCGTTTCCTGCCTATGCCCCCAGCTGAGGTCAGACTACCTGCACTTTCACACACTGGCTTCCTTCATTTGTGTGTTTCTCCAAGTCCCTGAACTCTGTGTCACGGCACATTGTGTCATGTCGGATCTCCCATTGTGTGCAGCAAGCCGCCCTCCCTGACAGGCACTGGAGCCATCTGTGTGAGCGGGCTCCCGTTCCCTGCGCGATGGCAAGGAACGAGGGAGCGGACGGGAAACACTGGCCGGCCCGCCTGGGTGCGTGGCCACCAGCATGCACACCGGTGGAACAGGGGTGGCCTCTCCATGGCGCTCCGGGGACATCTTTCCCGCATTGGTTCAAGGGCTCAGAACACATCCATGTGGCGCAAGCACGCTTTACTTGCAAGGAACAAGCCGGCCGGAGTGCAGTGTAACTTGAAGAGCATTTGCAGAATGTGGGGGAGTTGGGGAAACATGTAAGCACTGAACTGATAAGGAGGGTACCCACTGTTCCCACACTTCAAAGCATACTCTACTTCGGTATCTTACGAAGATCCTGTGATTACACTGGGCCCACCGAGATGATTCGGAGTAATCTCCCCATTACAAGATCCTTTAGTCACATCTGCAAAGTCCCTTTGGCCATGTAAGGTAACACATTTACCAGTTCCAGCCTAACAGGACATGGACATCGTGGGAGGCCAGCATTCTGCCAACTGCAGACAGCCGCTGGAGGCTGCAGGCCAGACCGCGAATCCATGCCCTCCTTCATGCCAGGCTCAGCGCCCCCACCCCCGCCGGAATGCTGCCATCAGCTGTACGGAACTGCAGAAAATGAGGGGTGGGCAGCAGATGGGGAGAGCAGAGAGAAAAGCACAAACACTGATTCTTAACACACTTTCTTCAGCTCAGCAAGTCCAGGACCAGCCGCTAGCACGTGCGCCACACTCTCCCGTCTCCTGAAGAAGGTCGCCCCCATATTTCCAATTCCTGCTGGTTTTCAGTAAGCTACTCAGAGAGGATACAGTCCATCCCCATCCCAGCTCCCTGAACTTGCACTAAAACCTTGGTAAGCACAGCCCGGGACTTTCAGCAGATCCCCAGAGGTGGTGATTACCCCCAAAACACAAAGTTGAGAAGCTCTTTTAGAAAGATTCCTCATTTCTCTGGCAAGTTCAAATGACCAGTCAATGTACCATAAACCTGTCACCTTCCTGAAAAGTCACTCAAATAATCCCATTTATATTTTTGTTGTTGTTAATCCTCACCCCAGAATATTTTTCCATTGATCTTTAGAAAGAGTAGAAGGGGGAGGGAGAGACAGAAACACTGATGTCAGAGAGACACATGGATTGGCATCAAGCCTGCAACCGAGGTATGTGCCCTTGACCGGAATGGAACCCGGGACCCTTCAGTCCACCAGCCGATGCTCCATCCACTGAGCCAAACCGGCTGGGATTCAACATTTACATGTGAACTCCAGATACTTATTCGGAACAACACATGTGCATGACTTGGCAATTGTTATCCAGTCCCAATTCAACAATTTAGGGGAAAGAGTAATCACACTTAGAACTCAATCTAAATTGACATTTAATATACTGCAATTGACATGTCAGTATATTAATGTAGCACAAGGGACCCGATTTTAGTGATAAGAGTCTTAGAATCGTGCTTGAATTACATTCATGATTTCCGTGTGAAAAGATTAGGTCTTCTTGAGAATAAAAAAAAAATCTACATTCTCAGCTTTTCATCGACTCCAACAGAAAGCCAACAGTTACGGTTCACAGACAAATTCCCAGACTAATCTGAAGAGCAAATGGCTCCTCAAAGACATCTCCGGAAAGAGAAGACACGGAGGTTTGTGAATGGCAGTGCAGCCATGAGACAAATGGCCACAGAGAACGGGGTGCGGGAGAAGCCCTTTCCCCGAGTGGCCCCCAACTGCACTGCGGGAGCCCTCCGGTCTCCAAGGCTTCGGTGCAAACAAGAAAAGGTGCCCAGTCTTACCACTGTCCTTTACGCCGCGACCGCGAAAATCTTACTCCGGGTTCCTAAGCGTCATTCCCAGGAACCAGGTGGGGATGCATTTGTCCCCCTGAACCTCCACAGGCAAAGCCGGGGGCCAGCACGCTCCGAGGGACGCACTTCTGGCCGGGGAGAAACGGCTGGCTAACCTGAAGGCAGACGGATGGCGCAGTCTGCTCCCGGAGTTCGAAGGTCAGTGTTGCTGGTATTTCACTGGGGACATTAATCAGACCATAGAGCCCCACTTCCGGTCACGGCAGATACATTCTAACGGTCACATCCAAGAGCTCATGCCTGATCAGTTCAGCCAATATCTGAGGCTGCCTCGGCTAAGTTAGCGTTCGTTACCCCAAGCGGTGGAGGAGCAACAATTTGCTGATGCTCCCCCAAACCCTGGCTCCATTTTCCTCTTGAGCACAGAAATGCCCCCTCTCCCAGCTTCCTGGGGGGCTGGGTGGAGTCACGTGACCAGGCTCTAGCCAAGTTCAGGCTTGTCCCCTCTGCTTTCTGCAGGACCCTGCCTGCCATCTCTCTGACCTTCGCCTGTCAGTCAAGCCAGCAGAGGATGGCTGCGAGGGGCTGAATGTTTGTGTGCCCCCAAATCACAGGTTGAAATACCAGTGCCCTATGATCGTATTGGGAAAAATGTCACCCACAAGCCCCTCGGTCACAAAAACAACAGAAAAGGAATTTCTCGCCAGGCCCATCGAATACACAGTCCCGAAAACACCTGGTTCACTTCCACATGTAAGCTCTACCAACATGCTTCCGCCCGGGTGGTAAAGAAATTTTCTCGGGCAGCGCTAGCCAATAGATACACAGTAAGAGTCACAAGCTTATTTTGAAAACTTCCAGTAGCTACATTTAAGAAACAGGTGAAATTAAGTTTAATGATGTATCTTATTAAAAGTGCTATCAACTTAACATGTAACGATTATAAAAAGTATAGCCAGGATATTCTGCATCCTGCACAAAATCTTTGAAATCTGGGTGTGTTCTGCACTTAGAGCCCATCTCATTTGGGGCTCACCACGACCCGGGCATTCAAGTGCCCATATGGCTATGTCCACTGAGCCGGACAGCGCAGCTCTAGGGTCTCACGTGGTTCTAGAATTGTCTGACTCTACAAAGGATCACAGCAAATCCACCAGTGGAGGCTGACTGAGACCATGAAGAAATATCTGGCCCAAGAAGCATCTTCCTCAGCCCCCAGTGGGGACCTTGCCGGTAAAGAGGCAAGCTTTTAAGACCATAAAACCTCATGTGGGGAGTCTTTGCTCCGCCCCCCCTCTGGTCCCTCTGCATTCCCAGCAACCCACAAAACCTCTGTGGCCCAGCGAGACTGGGCATGTGCCCTTGACTGGAATCGAACCCAGGACCCTTCGGCCTGTAGGCCAACGCTCTATCTACTGAGCCAAACCAGCTAGGGCACGCTGTCCTTTCTTTATGTATATTTTTTATTGACTTCAGAGAAGAGAGAGGGAGAGAGAGAGAGAAATATCAATGATGGGAGAGAATCACGGATCGGCTGCCTCTTGCATGTCCCCACACTGGGGATGGAGCCTGCAACCCGAGCATGTGCCCTGACTGGAAACAGAACCGTTACTTCCTGGTTCATAGGTCGACACTTAACCACTGAGCTACACCGGCTGCACAAGCTGTCCTTCCTTTGGCCGCCCCAGCAGTTTCTCTCTGCGGAGAACCAGAAGGAGAACTGCAAGTGGTTGTCTGTCCACATCGCATCTCCCCTAGTGTGCGTTACTCCTGGGCAAGAATGACACCTCCGCCAGCTCTGACCCACCCCAGCAGGTGCTCACTGCACACAGGGTGAGCCTCGGACTTGACCTGAATCATGGCGAGTGGAGCCTGCCCCCAAATCTAGGTCTCCGGCAGCTCTGGGGCTGTTTTGGGGTGGCGCTGTCTTAAAAGAATAAATGCTCATGCCCTAGCCTGTTTTGCTCTGTGGTTAGAGCATTGGCCTGCAGACCAAAGGGTCCCGGATTCTATTCCAGTCAAGGGCACATGCCTGGGTTTCGGGCTTGATCCCCAGTAAGGGGTGTGCAGGAGGCAGCCAATCAGCGATTCTCTCTCATCATTGATGTTTCTCTCTCTCTCTCCCCCTTTCTCTTTGAAATAATAATTAAAAAAAAGAAGAGGAGTGATGAGCACCTGTGCAGATGTGAGGTGGGGGGACTGGACCTGAGAGAGGGGCTGCAGCGTGACAGATGCAGGCCCCTCCTGGGGGATGGGAGGAACAGGTGCCGGGGCTGCTTTCCAGCGCCACAGGAAGCGTGGGCTTGTGGAGTCAGCAACGGCATCCTGGACGCACGGTGCTGGCGGAGAGGAGCCTGCGCAGCTGCAGGGCCCTCCAAAAGACCCCCAGGTCCGCTCTGGGCCTTGCGATGTCCCACCCCAGGCCCCGGCCAGCCTCTGGTAGCCAGTCTCCTCCAGTTGGACACGGGCGAGGCCTGCTCCGGGCTCCAGGCGGCGGGAAACTGGCCACAGGGAGAAGCAGCCGCAGCACTGCATCCAGCGGGAGCGGAGCAGTGATGGCTGCCAGGAGCGCCTGCCTTCTGGAAGCGGCCTCCATGGGGAGGAACCAGAGGCCGGCACTCCGAATACAGCCGGCAGAAAGCAGGTCCGCGGTCACCGGGGAGATGCATGGCGAGTGGAGCAGAAAGGGGACATGGGGGGAGGATGGGCGAGGGGAATGTTCCCCAACCAAATCATGGCGACCGTCGACCAGCTCTATACACCGAGTGGGCAGATGATGCTGATCTCTGAACGCATCATCATCTGGCCCCTCGGTCTCTGTCCTACAGAATGAAAGGCTAATATGCAATTTGTCCCCTTGACCAGGAGTTGGACCAGCAGGCAGGCCGGCCCACCGCCCATGTCCCCTCCCCCTGGCCAGGCTGGCCGGCCCCCACCCATGCACGGATTCATGCACGGGGCCTCTAATACACACACACACACACACACACACACACACACTGAGTGGCCAGATTATTATGCATTCAGAGATCATCATCATCTGGCCACTCCGTGTACATTTACTAAAACTCGCCAAACTACACAAAAACGGGTGCGTTTTGTGCCTGTGACGTACACTCCACTAGGCTGTGCTGAGGACACACAGGCACTGTGAGGCCCCAGAAGGACCTGATTCACAGTGGGGAGACAATCGCGGGACTCCCCAACTGGTGACACTCTGGGGAAGAAAGCAATCGGAAGACGTGGGCGCTATCGCTCGCTTCGCTGCCACCTCCCTCCCGCTGACCTGCCACATGCACCTGCAATTCTGACGCACAAATTCCAAGCCACCCTGTCGTGAAACTGCTCTGGGCTGTGTGTGACACGAAATGGCCTCCCCCTTTCGGAAGAGGCAGCAGCACTTGGAAAGGCCGAGCCCCCGGATACGCCTGTCGCTGAGGTGCCCAGCCCCACGGCACTGGGCACAGCCCACCTCGCACGCAGCCAGACAAGGTTTCTTCCATGAGCCCCACAATTTTAAGGGGTGGGTCCAATACTGCCACCCCATTTTATCGAGGAGGAAGCAGTTCAGGGACGGGACACACAGCTGAGGTGGCCAGCCCTGGCCACAGAGCGGGCAGCGGATTCGGAAGAAGCCTGCTGGCTACCAGCAGCTCTCTGCCCCCCTACTGAGCTCGGGGAGGAAATTAGCTGGTTCCAAGAGCCAATCAGGCAGGAAGCACTGCCCTGAGGAAAACACTAGAAATAAAGATGTACGTGACTGCTGTAGGAATGTGCAGAGCCCTAGCTGGTGTGGTGCAGTGCGTAGAGCATCAGCCTGCGGACTGAGGGCTCCTGGGTTTGATTCTGGTCAAGGGCAAGTACCTCGGTTGCAGGCTTGATCCCGGGCCCCAGTTGGGGCACGTGCGGAAGGCAACCAATGTGTCTCTCTCGCATCGGTGATTCTCTCTGGGTCTCTCCCACCTCCTCCCACTCTCTCTAAAACTCAAGAGAAAAATAGCCTCGGTGAGTTAATAAAACGAAGAGAATAGCGGATAGGCGCCATTGCGCGCTTTGTGATCATGTTTTCTACCCTCGCCCTCCTGGCAAGCTTCCACCGCTCGCTCCGGTGAGGACAGGCCGGGAGCGAGTGGGCAGCATCTTCGCTTGGAGTGTGGCCAATGCCAGGTGCGGTCTCAGGCCTCCAAACTACCACGCGGTATTAGTCAGGTTTGGGCCGGGGACAGGAAGGGATATTTAAAATTAAAAGGGAGGCTTTAAGGAAGGCTTGGGGGGAAGAAACAAATAGTAACAATGGACGGAAGGAGTCAATTCGGCTGAAATGGGGGAGGCGAGCGGGCCTGGCCACGGGGAGCGCAGAGGCCCGGCCACCACATTCTTTGGAAATGGCATCAGGGGGGAGGCCCGGGCAGTCCTGGCCATCTGTTCGGGCCAGTGGCACCCGGCAGCGGCGACGTCACGGTCCTCGGGGCTCTGTGACCCCAGTTCCGCCTTTGCTAACAGCGCGGGGACCAGCTCCCCTGAGCGCTGTACCCACTTGCAGAAAGTCCCCCGCCAGGCTTCTCAGAGGGAGAGCGAAAGGTCTGCTCCCCCACCCGTTTCGGCATTAATTAACCCCCCACCCCACCCCACCCCTCCCTCCAAAACCACTCTCGGCAGCCACTTCATCTGTTTCTTTCTGGCATGAGAATTCCGCTCTTTATAGAAGCACCTCTGCACACATCGCCGCTGAATCGGTGAACAAAGGCGCGGGGAAATGCCTGAACATCTAAGACTCCCCGTCATCTATCAAGCTCGCGGGGAGCAGCATGTGCCAGGAGAGGGGAGCGTGCAGGGACAGTGGTTCCTGCAGGTCTTAGATCTCTCTGGCGACCTGAGATCAGCCGTCAATCTCCTCCCCAGAAAAAATGCGCCTCCGCATACACCCCGGCGCTGCCCTCATCTATGCGCAAAATGCGGCCCGGCTGGCAAGGCCAGTTTCGGGGTGCCTGTTCCCGGCCCCCGCCCAGGGGAAGAGGCACCAGGCAGGGAGCAGGGCTCCTGGGGGAGGGGCAGGTTTCACCACCGGTGATGGGGTCAGGGTCTCAACCCACCCGAGGGGAGCACCAAAGCCTCTCCTGACCTGCCCCGGAGGACAGAGGGCGACGCTGATGGATTGGGGACCTGCCTTGGCCCCTGCAGGTGCAGAGGGTGGGCGAGGCAAAGGAGGCCTGCCCCCTACCTCCCACCCCCTGAGGCACGGGCTGCCCTGACAGAAAGCAGGGCAGGGGAGGCAGGGGAGGCAGGGGCTATCGGGGACCTGCTTTGTGGAAGGGTCCTCTGGCTGCAGGGAAAGCCTGGAGGGAGAGGGGCGGAGGTATGGGCAGAAAGCAGGGTTAGGGTGAGGGGACCTGCTTTGTGGAAGGGTCCTCTGGCTGCAGGGAAAGCATGGAGGGAGAGAGGCGGAGGGGCGAGCAGAAAGCAGGGCAGGGGAGTGCTGGGAAGCCATTGACCAGGCCCTTGAGCGAGGCGCGGCTTGTCCCGGCAGCACGGGTGCAGGTGTATGCCGCGAAGGGTGATGGGAACACGAGTGGTGCTTTGTGACCATGTCTACGTCCTTTCTGACTTTCATAGTTTCCCTTCCCAGGGCCATCACGAGGTCCGGCCCGTGTGACTCAGTAGTTGAGCATCAATCTATGAACCAGGAGATCACAGTTCAATTCCCGGTCAGGGCACAGGCCTGGGTTTCGGGCTCCATCCCCAGTAGGGGGCGTGCAGGAGGCAGCCCATCCCTGATCCTCTCTCATCACTGATGATTCTCTCTCCCGCTCCCTTCCTCTCTGAAATCAATAAAAATGTATTTTTAAAAATAGGAAGCCAGGGCCTTCTGGAGGCACTGAGTCAGGCATTCTGCGGGGTGTCTGCTCTAATGCCTGCCTGCCCTAACTCATTAGGGGCGTAGCAGTATCTGCAACACCAGCTCCCCTGAGACCCCGCAAGGAGGGGAGCAGGTCTGGGCCTTCCCCGCCGCCTCCCCAGCAGGGCCCGGCCCACGGCGGGAACAAATGAGTGAGCGAGCAGCCCAGGGCCACCAGGCTGGACTCAGAAGCTGCCCCGCAGAGCAGGCACTGGTGCGGGGACTCTGTCATTTCCCTTAAGAAGGAGCCGCGAGAACTGTAAACACCTCCGCAGGGCAGGCCCGAGGGCAGCGACTCGAGCAGCCCCGGACAGAGGCTGCAGAGCGAGCTCCGAAGTCCTGGAGCTGAAAGAGGCCCAAGCCGCCTCCTGGAGGAACACAGCAAGCACACGGCGTGACAGCAGCCACTGAAAGGACAGTGCAGGGACCGGGCCAGGAGCGCAGGCTCCACTTCTTCCTCCCGTCCCCTCCGCTCTGGCTGAACTGCCGCAGCCATTCAGGTCCACCCGAGCCTCCACAGACTAACACCGCAACCTGCGTGCAGGCCTCTGAGTCGAACAGGTGAGCCTGGTCCACATGCCCCGGGCCGAGCCCCTCAGGCTGGGCCTGGGCACACGCTGCGCTGCAGACAGCTCCCTGGGGGGACTCATGCCGGGCCCCTCCAAAGTTTCCTCTCACCTTTATTATTATTATTGATTTCAGAGAGGAAGGGAGAGGGAGAGAGACAGCAATGATGAGAGAGAATCATGGATCAGCTGCCTCCTGCCCGCCCCCTACTGGGGATCGGGCCCACAACTCAGGCCTGTGCCCTTGACCAGGAATGGAACCGTGACCTCTTGGTTCATAGGTCGACGCCTAGCCACACTGAGCCACGCTGGTTGGCTCCTCCCATCTCTAAACCCCCACTAGGAAGCCGGAGGAATCATCCTCGGACCCTGCAGGGCCGCCTGTGGCTGTGCCCTGGGCTCCCCCGGCCGCTGAGCTCACTGCTCCCTGCAGCCCTGCCCCGGATGTCCAGTCGGTAGCATTTCCCGCTGTTACCACAAAAGCACAGCTCCCAGCCTCCCCAACACAGAGCGCCCAGAGCCGCCAGCGCTAGCTGTCCCAAATGCACTTGTTCTGCCCGAGGTGTCCATGTGCATCCCGAGACCGAGCCACGTGGAGCCTGGGCCACGGGAGCGAGGCCAGGACGCCCCGGAAGAACACGAGAAGGTGAGTGGACCTGCTAATTCCCGGGGCAGAACTGTCTGGACACCATCAGGACTCCAGAGGGAGTTCTTTCACTGAGGCAAACCCCGTGCGCCAGAGGTCTGCTTCGGGTGGCAGAGGGACAGGAGAGAGGAAGGACTATTCTCAGGGCCAGAAACCCGGTCACCCCTTCCTGCCGTTAGACATCGGGGCCAGGCAAGGCAACGGCCGCTGTCTATGCATCTTCCCCAACAACCCACACAACGCTAAATCCAGAGGTGACCTTAACCCCTCTGGCTCCAGTGCCCACAGCTCCCTTTCCCTGGAGAGGTTACCCCCCCCCCCCAAGCCAGGGCCATCCTGCTCTCAAAATCTCCCCAATGTCTTCAGATGCCCCGCTAGACACAAAGGCAAGGCTCACAGAGGTCTTGCCCTCCCCCCTCCCATGGCACCTAGCATGGGCTCTGATCCTGCAGCAGGCATGAACTAGGCTCAAATGGACAGAAAGAGGGCATGATGGAGGGAGGGAGGAGAGAGAGAGGGAGGTATGGATGGGGGAGGTAAAGAGTGGTGGCAGACAGAGAGAAGGATGGACAAAGAATAGATGGAAGGATGAATAAAACAGGGGTGGGGACATTTTCTCTGCCAAGGGCCATTAGAATATGTATCACATCATTCCCGGCCACACGAAATTACCAACCTAAAGATGAGCCTGCTATGTTTGGCCAAACATTTAATGAAGGTACCCCAAGTGATTCCGTGGGCCTTATACTGCCCAGGGGCCGGACGTTCCCACCCCGGGAATAAAAGGAGAGAGGGATGAACTGAAGGATGGAAAAGGGGTGGAGGGAGGGTTACACAGATAAAAGGCTGGGCCGGAGGTGGTCAATGGAAGGGTGGACGGATGGAAGGAAAAGGGATGGATGGATAGACAGAGGGATAGGTGAACAAAGGATGAACAGAGGATAAATGGGTGGGTGGACAGAAGGATGGATAGAAGACTGGCAGGAGAAGAGGAGGGAGGGACAGATGGATGGGGCAGAAGTGGACAGAGGGACAGATGAAAAGCCATCCACATAGACCAGTGGGGAGGAAACGCCTTGAGAAGGAGAAGGCGCATGTCGTGAGTTAAGGGAATCTGCCCCTCCGGTCGGGCCTCTCCGTGAGCCAGAATCCCCAGGTCAGGTCCGTGAGGGTTTACAGACAACACATTCCAGGCTCAGGGGCCAGAGGGCAGCGGCTCCTCCCTACCTCAGGCCCGCTCTCTCCGCGGACAGCTGTCCTAACGAGGACGTGGAAGCAGCAATAGGAGGGGCCGCACCCAGTGGTAACCACACACCAGCCCCTGAGAAGTCGCCCCAAAACTTGCTAGTGACTTGATCTTCAGCAGGGCCACTCTGAAAAAGGGGGGGCCATGTTGGGGTGCCACCGAGAGAGACTCCTGCACTGTCCCCTGTGGCAGCCACTAGCTACACGTGGCGACCTGCATTAAATTAATTAAAGGAAGGAAAGGTGCAAGTTTATCCTCTGGCTGCACGAGGCACTGTTCCAGCCCTCGAGAAGCGTGTGGCCAGCGGCTGCCACACGGAACAGCCAGCCAGAAGGCAGCGAGGGACATTGGTCTCTCCTGGAAGGAAGGTGGGTGACACAGGGGAACAGAGAGAGGAGCAAACACAGTTCTCTAAAATGTTTTCTCCGAGCGACATACACTTTAAGGTTCGAAATCTTCAAATACATGGGCATCCTTCAGTTCAGCGGCCCCACCAGCAGAGTGGTTCCCAGCCAGGCGCCATTTGCCTCCTGGGGACACGTGGCGATGTCTGAAGACATTTGGGGTTGTCACTGTTGCTGAGGGGAGATGCTGCTGGCATCTAGGGGGTGGAGACCAGCGATGCTGTCAATATCCTACAGCGCGCAGGACGGCCCCACCACAGGAGATATGCAGCCTAACATGTCAATGGTAGCACCTAGGAATATGACCTAAGTATGTAAAGACTTAACGTCCTAAAGAGGTGCGTCCTCATACTGTGTGCAACAACAAGAAAAGGCGGTCAAGCCAAATGGCCAACAAGAAGGGTGGGATTTAATAAAGAACAGCATACCCACACTCATTCGCTAGTTCCTGAGTACCTACTGCCCGCCGGCCTCTGCGCAGGCGCTGTGGACAGGTGGAGCAAAAACTACACCAAACTCGCGTCCCTGGGAGCTGGCCTGGGATGATTTTAAAGTGTGATTAGTAATGCACTGTAACAACTTGTAAATGCTTTGGTCATTGGTCACCCAGAAAGGGTGGCTGTAAAATTATTTAATATATCATCAAGTTTGGGTTCTTTTGGGTACAACAAAAAGACTAGAGAAGACACCCAACACGCAGAAATTGTGGGCAGAGGAGGGCTGGATGGGGCTGTTTCTATAAAGAGAATAAGTCGTTTTTAAAAGGGGTTTACCCAGAATCCAACATGGCCTCTTCTCTTCTCCTCTTCCCATGAGCCTCAAGGACAAGGGTGGCAAGCCAGGCAGCGAGAGCTGGAAGCGCAGCCCTCCAAGTCGCCCGGGGGCCATCGCGGCCTCCGGGACCTGTTGAGTCTGGTTTGCAGTGCCGGCCCTCGGAATGTTCTCAAACCCCGACAGGGTGCCAAGGTTTAAACTCAGGAGGTTTCACTGCAAACACCTGGATTTCTGTCTCCCGAAAACCGGGAGAGTGGAATTCGGGGACTGCAGTCCACAGAGGCAGAGACTGGCTAAAGCCGACCAGGGCCACTGGCTAGCTGGCCCAGGCCCCACTGCTCCGGTCCCTCTGAAGTCTGGCCATTTGATTGGGGGCCCAGCCCGGTGGGCTTTCAGCCTGTAACCCGCACACCAAGGTGAGGCGCGGAGGGGGGACAATCCTTCCCGGGGACTGGCCCGCAAACAGATGGCAGGTAAGGGAGTGCGTGCCCAGCGGCAGGTAAGGGAGTGCGTGCCCAGCGGAGGGAGGCGGGGATGAAGCTGGTACAAGTGATGCTCACGGTCTCAGCATGCGGTCTTGGCTGAGGATGAGAGAGCTGGGGACCCCACCATAGGAGCAGCGCTCTGAAAACTGTGAAGCGCTGCTCGCGTGTTTAAAGTCACTGCAGGAAGGCTATTTGAGATGCAAGGTGCCAGGAGTTAACCTCAAGGAATTCAGCTCAGCCCGGGAGCAAATAAACAACAAGTCCCACTACTCGATCAATTCCCCGAATGGCAGCGGACAGCGGTGGTGGAAGCTCACAGGAGGAACAGTTCAACCTTAAT
Source organism: Lasiurus cinereus (assembly GCA_011751065.1). NCBI lineage: Eukaryota > Metazoa > Chordata > Mammalia > Chiroptera > Vespertilionidae > Lasiurus > Lasiurus cinereus. Next base: position 2,653,125 of record JAAGEH010000155.1, read on the forward strand.
ATGAATTCTGCTTATGGCCAGCCGAATTCAAACCCGCAGCCCCGTCCCATGCTCCAAAGCAACAGTCCTTAGAGCGATATGACCTTTCTTTCCCCTTTGCCAACTTCAATGTTTCTAGTTTCCAAGGTCAAGGCTTATCCGCCCAATTTCATGCAGGGGTTGAAATCATCGACAAATATTCATTCATGACTGTGAACAAAATGGAGTCCATAGACAGCGGTCCCCCCCCCCCCGGGCAGTGGGGATCACCCGGACATGAGGATCGGCCCGGGAGGTCAGACTTCATTGATTTGTGGCAGACCACGAGCAACCGTGGTTTCAAATGCTCTTCAAAAGCGGAAGTCCGGTTGCTGCTCAAAAGTAAACCGTCATCTGTCTCCTGCCCACGTGGCACCTCCAGGGGGAGGGATGCTGGCAGGTGAGTGGACTCAGGAACCATATATGGGGAACACATATCAGCTATTTCAGTCAGCCTCTGCTTTTGCACCTGGGAATGCTAGCTCGCACACTTGAAGTATCTGCAGAACTGCCATCAGGTGAATTCGTTCACCCACTGGGCTGAGCGATGGCACTGCCGCTCGCCAAGTGCAGGGAAAGCGCTGGGGAATGAGAGAGAGAGAGAGAGAGACGGGGACAGGCCCTAGACGGTCTGGCCAGGTGGGGAGAGAGGCCAAGCGCCAGGGAAACCCGTGGCCGAAGGATGGGTCACGGCGGCATGCTTCCATGCTTCCTCGTGGCGAAATGCAACACCCACCCCGGGGCCGGCTCCCCCTGGCCCGGAGGGAGGCGTGCTCCGAAAATAGTAACCGATTTCTAACACTGGCACCGGAGCGCGTGCTGCGCAGGCCATGTGCGGCTGACCAGGGGATTATTCAAACGGGCCCGTGTGCCTTCTTTCTCTAAGGATGGACATGATTCGGCATGTATGTGAAATGATCCTATAAAAACTGCCCAGGCAAAAGTACCCTGCGCCCTGCCTTGGAATTTCCGAAAACGCGGGCCTGTCTATGGAACTGAATCCCTGTGCGCTGTTATTCTCCCTTCCCGCCCATCAAAATCTGTCCTGCAGCCCTAGATGGTTCGGCTCGGTAGCTAGAGCGTCAGCCTGCGGACTGAAGGATCCCAGGTTCGATTCTGGTCAGGGGCACGTACCTGGGATGCAGGCTCCTCCCTGGCCTGAGCCCTGGTCAGGGCACATGAAAGAGGCAACCAGTCAATGTGTTTCTCTCACATCGATGTTTCTCTCTCTTTCCCTCTCTCTTCCACTCTCTCTAAAAATCAATGGGAAAATATCCTCGGGTGAGGATTTTTAAAATGTACAGATGTTTTCTGCAGAGTCCCTGTGTTGTTCCCAAAGTTGGTGTGCAAGGACGTCCTCTAGGCCAGCAGGAGGCAGGGGAGGGGCCCGGGTGGCAGACTCGCAGGGCACGAGGCAGGCCCGCAGCCCCTAGGAGCTCCGGCGCCAAAAGCAGGGCCTGCGGGTGATAAAGGAATCTTAGAGACTCCTACCCCCATGGCCAGCCTCCTACCACGAGAACTTCTTGCGCTACAAAGCTCCCCGCCAGCCCCGGGACCAGCCCGCCCTCCCAGCCATCCTCGGAGCTATGGGTGCACGCAGTAGGGGAAAGAGTCTGATGGTATCTTTCTTCAGAGCGAAGACCGCAACATTCCACATTCCCGTGATCGCAGTGATGTTCCAAGCAAGCACCAACAGAAGGAACCAGAAAGAAATACGTGCGCAGCTCAAGGTCCTGCATGCCACGGGGCCCTTCCCAGGAGAAACAACTGGTCAAAATGTCACGTCCTGCCCGAGCCGGTTTGCTCAGTGTTGAAACCACATACCGAGGGACTGCGGGTTCGATTCCGGTCAAGGGCATGTAACTTGGTTGCAGGCTGGATCCCCAGCCTGGGTCAGAGTGTGTGTGGGAGGCGACCAATCGATATGGCTCCCTCGAATCAATGTTTCTCTCCCTCTCCCCTTCCTCCCTTCCTTCCACTCCCTCGAAAACTCAATGGGACAAATATCTTCGGGTGAGGATTTTAAAAATCCAGTGTTGCCAGTGTGGCCCCGTGATTGAGCAGCAGCCTATAAATGTTTGCTTCCCAGTCAGGGCACATGCCCAGGTTGCAGCGGACAGGCCATCAATTGATGATTCTCTCATCATTGATGTTTCTGTCTCTCTCTCTCCCTTCCTCTCTGAAATCAATCAAAATATCTGTTTTTAAAGTCACATCCTCAGAGGCCTGCCAACGTGACAAGTCTCGGTGGTACTTCCGGGAGGTTGGCCATGCTATGAGGCACACAGTCCCGGTGCAGAGCAGCCATGCACAGTTAGCGAACACTCTGCGCAGGCCTCTCTGGGGAAGGGCTAGCGGGCAGCTGCTGCCGCTGATCCTCTGTGGAACCCCCGATCTCTGTTCCAATGCCCACTCGGTGCCATCAGTGGTCACCTCAGTCAAACTCCTGCTCTGCATGTTGCTTCTGGTTTTGGGGTGGAGGAAGGGCTTATCAGAACACCCTGGTAGCTTGAGAAGGGGCAGCATTTGGGGGGTTTTGTGTATTTGTTTTTTATGAAAGCTTCTCGGGCATTTTGTAGGAAACCCTAAGAATCACTGGTCAGATCAGTGGTTCTTAAGGCTGGTTGCTAATCGAACCCACCAGAAGAACATTTTAAAAATGAACGCCAGTTATAAATCAAAATCTGATAAGGGTCCAGTAACCAGAATGTATACTGAGTGCCCAGATTATTATGATCTCTGAACACATAATAATCTGGCCACTCAGATATTTATATTAGAGGTCAGGTGCATGAATATATATATATTAGAGGCCTGGTGCATGAATTCGTGCATGGGTGGGGTCCAGCCAGTCTGGCCAGGGGGAGGGGACATGGGCAGTTGGCCGGCCTGCCTGCTGGTTGAATTCCTGGTCGAGGGGACAATTTGCGTATTAGCCTTTTATTATATAGGATAGACACTGAGTGGCCAGATGATTATGCGTTCAGAGATCATCATCATCTAGCCACTCAGTGTACAAACAACTCCTAAGACTCAACAACGTAAAAGGCCAACAAGCCAAAGAAAAAATGGGCAAAGAACCTGAATAGATGTTTGTCTGAGACATACACGTGGCCACCACACACGAGAAGATGCCCACCATTGCTAGTCCTCCAAACCACAATGAGATGCCCCCTAGCACCCATGCGGACAGCTGCTTTTTAAAAGCAGACAATGAAACACCCAAAAAAAAAAAATAGATGCTGTAATAAAATGGTGTTTGGCCATGAGAAGGGATGAAGCCTGAGCATGAGTGAACCCGGAAAACATTATACTAGACTCAAAAGGCCGAATATGCTAGGGAAATGTCTGGAGTTAGCAAACCATAGACGCACAGCACAGACCGGTAGTTGGCAGACCTGGGACGAGGGAGCAATGGGGAGTGACTGCTTAATGGGTACAAGGTTTTCTTTTCTTTTCGGTGGTGAAACTATTTTGGAACTAGATAGAGGTGCTGGTTGCACAACACTGTGAATGTTCCAAATGCCACTCAATTAACCATTTCGTATGGTTGGTGGTTAAACTTATGTTATTGAATTTCACCCCAATCTTTAAAAGGGAGGGCAATGGATAGCAGGAAGCTTCGTGGGCCCTGTTGATCAGAATCACCTAGGGCCATGGTCGGCAAACTGCGGCCCGTGAGCCACAAGCAGCTCTTTGGCCCCTTGAGTGTGGCTCTTCCACAAAATCCCACGGCCTGGGCGAGTCTATTTTGAAGAAGTAGCATTAGAAGAAGTTTTAAGTTTAAAAAATGTGGCTCTCCAAAGAAATTTCAATCATTGTCCTGTTGATATTTGGCTGTTTACTAATGAGTTTGCTGACCACTGTCCTAGGGGTGTGTGTGTGTGTGTGTGTGTGTGTATACAAATGTTGCCCAAGTGCATCTTACATGCTTCTAGATTGAAAGCGTGCAACCTGAAATTTAATAAAAATGAAAGCACTGCTCGATCCCCAGTGCAGGGCGTGCAGGAGGCAGATGATTAATGATTCTCTCTCATCACTGATGTTTCTCTCTCTCTCCCTCTCCCTTCCTCTCTGAAATCAATAAAAATATATGTATTGTTAAATTTTTTAAATCAGAGCGCTTCTATTGCTGAGACCTCAGAAGCTTACCTGATGCAACACCTCGGGGGAGGAGGGTAAAGGGCATGGCATGCTGCCCATCCTCCCTCTGGAAAAAACAGCAGGCCTTTTCAAACAACAGGAATGGATGCTCAGGAAGACGCGGCCATCACAGATGGGAGGCCCCCAGGAGCAGCCGAAGCGGGGTGCGATGGGAATTCACAGTCCCGCCCCCAGAGTGAGGGAAGGATGGGAGTTTGTCTGTACAACTGAGCCCCAAACCCCCGGAGAGGTGGCTTCCGGCCGTGCTGTGTTCCTTCCCAACACCCGGGAAGGGCACACGCTATAGACTCATGAGAGCCACCAAGGCCCAAAGGGGCAGGCGAAGGCGAGGCCAAGGCCAGCTCTCAAAAGAAAGAACGAGCGAGCTCGGAGCCGGCTGACACCGCGCGGTGAGCGATGCCACCGGGCAGGAAGGCCCGGCCACCTGACGGCCACCATTCGGCCTGTGACTCCTGCGGGAATCCACGAGCCAGACTTGACCTAGAAACAGAAACAATGCCAGGGGCTTCGGCCTGCCGCTCCGTTCAGTGAGGGGGCTGCAGAAATCGGCCTTCCTGATACTGACCAGCACCCGCCTTCTCCGGCCTGTGGAGAGCGGACTTTGACCCCGGCTTCCCGCTCAACGTGGGGCTTTTATTCACAAAGATCGGTGGTCTCCAGGCCGTACTCCGCCTCACCTTTACCTCCACGGGACAGAAAAGGGACTGCAGTTTCTTCAAACCCCATTTATTACCCCCAGAACGAGGCCGTTAGTGTAGGGCTGCCTTTGGGGGGAGGGTAAAACCCAACCCCTTCTTAACACCTCGCAGCTCTGCACACAGGCCCAGCCAACGGCTGCCCAGAGCCAGTTCCAGTAACTCCTCCGCTCGCCTGCCATTATGTCATGGGTTTGCTTCACGGAAACTTCCCCAACTTTCCTTGACTCAGCTCTCTGCAACACGCGGGACCTTCCCCCCGGGGGAGAAGTGCAGCCACCGAAGCTTCGGCGACCCCGGCAGAGAGGTGAGCCAGAGGCGTCGCGCCGCTTCCCTTACACAATCGCTGCCTGTCCGCCGCCACTGACCGCCTCCTGTGGAATCCGGGTTTGGCTCCGGCCCCTACCCCGCCACCTGGGTGGGATGAATCCGCAAGGTTTTCTCACTCCCCAAAGGAGAAAAGTAGCATCTGCCCCCCCCCCACAAGTGACAAGCGAGGGGCCTGCTGTCCGCGGTGCGGAAAGGGTTGCCATCCACTCCACGCCAAGGAAGGGTGGCCGCCGACCACCCGGGACCGCTGGAAAGCCAGGGAGGTGTCTCTGCTTTACATAACAAGATAAAAATTAGCCCATCTGAAGGCAACGCAGACTTTGGACTCCAAATATTTACTGAGCTGGCACTGGATTTAAAACTGAGCTGTGGACAATGACTCGGGAAAAACAAGCATTTCATTTGTCGCATGTTTCCCTCAAACCCGAGAGCGAGTCCTCTGTGGACAGGCGTTGGGTGGGAAATGGCATCAGAGCGAGCGTTCTCTCTATTAATAATTTTCAAGGCACGCGAAGTGCACGGGCTCTTGTTGAAAAAGGAAAACTGTGCCCAAAGCCCCAGAGAGAGCGGGGATTGGGAGCGGCTCCAACAGGAATGATTGGTTCCGGCCACCTCGGCGGCACTTAAAATGCAAATGCTCCTCTGTTCTTCTCCCCTGAGCACATGTGAACTCCAGAAGCTATTTTTGGTAATCCTTGACATTTTTGTCAATATGCCATCTGCGTGGTGACATTTTGGAGGTTTATGATATTGGCGGGGGGAGGGTTTGATCGCTGGCGCCCTGGCCTGTAACAGTGAGATTACCGAGACGGCAGTTGGGATTGGCCTGAGTCGCGTGGCGTCCCTCCGAGATGCCCTGGGCAGCCTCCTGCAAAACGGGGTCGCGGAGCCTCGCAGAGGACTCACGGGGGAGGAGGTACGGGCCGTTTAAAGAGGCCCCGTGTGCAAACGCTCGCAGAGCCGGCGGCCGTGCCCTGGAGCGTAGCAGCGCAGATGCCACACCGCCCACTGTTAGAAAGCGACTGCCCCCCACCTTTTCTTGAAGTAATAATAAAAGAGCACATCCGTTTCTGAACGCTGAAATTGGCAAGACTGTGTGGGCATTCCAAAAGCATATCAAAATCTTCTCTAAGGACATCCCCTGAGGGTACACGGCTCCACTACGAACAGCAAGAACGGCATACAGCCGCGCACACTTCCTGTTCCCCGGAATTCCTATGCCCCAAACACCCCCCACCACCACCCCAGCAACTAAAACTCTGGGGAGCATTAAGCACTCGATTTGGACTGTGTAAGTGCTTTTTGCAGCTTTATTCACAGTTATGGACACATACCAGGGTGTAAGTTGAAGGGCTAGCATGCGGTGACTTGGTACACGTATTCGTTGCAATAGGGTCCCTGCTGTAGTTAACTAACACCTGCATCACAACACATAATTATCGTTTCTTTCTGTGCAGGAGAACGTTTAAGATCTACTCTCTTAACTTCCAAGCGTACACTACATTACCAATGACCACAATTAGATCCCCAGAACTCACTGTATTTAATGAAAATCTTTCCCAAAGTGGTCCTTTTCCTGCCTTGTCCCATCGAGTAGTCTTAATTTGCCAATTATGTAAGTGATCGGACTCCCCCTGGTTGTCCTGTGGCCGATGCAACATCCACTTTTGCAGGGGGGCGGGAGAGAAGGTCTACTGTGGGTTCCTTGACTAAAAAGTCCCCATCTGCTCTGAGCCCCTTCTCTCTAGTTCGTTACACTTTCCTCTGGGATCTTCTATCCTGCACCCCTCACCTCATCCACCGCCACCTCCACTGGTCAATGGTTACTTTGATTAGACCCCATATTCTCCTAAGACAGGGGGCCAGCTGTTTTGTTTTGAATATATTTTTATCGATTTCAGAGAGGAAGGGAGAGGGAGAGAGAGAAACATCAATGATGAGAGAGAATCATTGGTCAGCTGCCTCCTGCACACCCCCCACTGTGGATGGAGCCTGAAAACCGGGCCTGTGCCCTGACCGGGAATCGAACCGTGACCTCCTGGTTCATAGGTTGACACTCAACCACTGAGCCACGCCAGCCGGGCTGGAGGTCAGCTGTTCTGTGTAAAAAGAGTAAATATTTTCAGCTTGCGGCCACAGGGCCTCTGTGCAGTGACTCAACTTAGTCCTTGCAGCCCTGAAGCAGCCCCAGACAACACGCGTGAGCATGGCTGCGCTCCAATAAAACTTTATTTACCGACACTGAAGCTGGAGTTTACACAACTTTCACAAAATACTACTCTTCGTTCTGATCCAACCATTTCAGAAGGGAAAACGCACTGTTATCTTGCAGGCTGCACATAAACAGATGTGGACTGCATTCAGCCACAGGCTGCTATTGGAAAAACGCTGCTAAGATCCCCCCCGGGCTAGACCTCTCATTTGGGAAAGAGCTTCTATTCAATAAACACTGGTTCGGCCAGCCGGCGTGGCTCAGAGGTTGAATGTCGACCTGTGAACCAGGAGGTCACAGTTCGATTCCCGGCCAGGGCACAAGCCCGGGTTGTGGCAGGTTGTGGGCTGGGGCGATCCCCAGTGGGGTGTGCAGGAGGCAGCCGATCAATGTATCTCTCTCTCTCTCTCCCGCTTCCTCTCTGAAATCTATAAAAATATTTTTAGCCCTAACTGGTTTGGCTCAGTGGATAGAGCGTCGGCCTGCGGACTGAAAGGTCCCAGGTTCGATTCCAGTCAAGGGCATGTACCTGGGCTGCAGGCACATCCCGAGTAAGAGGTATGCAGGAGGCAGCTGATTAATGTTTCTCTCTCATCGATGTTTCTAGCTCTCTATCCCTCTCCCTTCCTCTCTGTAAAAAAAAATCAATAAAATATATTTTTTTAAAATATTTTTAAATAAAGAAAATAAATATTGGTTTGTCAACTGATAATAAGCACTGCATTCTCGTACATGGAAGAAAATCTAGCCACGAAGGACTCCAGGTAAGGGACGCGCGGTGGCACGGTGCAGGTGGTGGGCGCAGGCCCAGCCCAGCGCTGGGCTACTATTTCACATGGGCCTTCGTTTCTGGGCCGCCTTCTCATCTCGGGGAGAAAGGGCTGGGGTGATCGTAATGGTTTGTTGTGCTCCCTGGCACCAGGCAGAGATAGCATCTAGGTTATTAATGTCTTACCACATATTAGACTTTTGGCTTCCTGGCCCCAACCTTAGGAAAAATGTGAACTATTTTACACTTCTGTCTCGAAGCAATAAACGAAAAGCTAGATGAAGCTGATCTCTAGTCTTTGATATTCAGTCCATTTTTCTCAAAGGGTGCCGGCTGCTCCCGTGGGCAAAGTTCGCCCAGCTGCCCGCGGTTACGATCGCAAGACAGTGTGGCCCTGCATTAAACCAAAAGCAGAAGCAAGACACGAGATGCCTACGACATGGGGGACCTCAAAGACATGATGCTGAGCGAAAGAAGCCGGCACCGAAGGCCACATATCTCGGGATCCCATTGATGGAAACGTCCAGAACAGACAAATCCACAGACAGGGGCAGACTGCTGGCTGCCAGGGGCTCAGGGAGGGGTGACTACTCATGGCACAGGGCTTCCTTTGGGGTGAAGAAAATGTTTTGGAACTAGACGGGGGGGGTGCAAAACATGTGACTGTATTACATGTCACAGAATTGTTCATGCTAAAATGAGCTATTATGTGAACTGTACCTCAAAAAACACATTTTTAAAAGAATAGTGGTAGATCTGCGTATTCTTTTTTCTTTTTTAAAATTGGCATGTAGCACTGTGTTAGTTCCAGGTGTACAACATGCTTTGACACATGCATATGTTGCCAAACGACCACCCATGTAAGTTCATTGACATCCATCGCCACACAGGAACAAAATGCTTTCTTATGACGAGAACTTTAAAATTCTACTTTCTTAGAATCTTTCCAATGGCCAGATGATGAGGATCTCTGAACGCATAATAATCTAGTCATTCAGTGTATATCCTATAGAATAAAAGACTAATATGCGAATTGTCCCCTCTACCAGGAGTTCGACCAGCAGGCAGGCTGGCCATGTCCCCTCCCCCTGGCCAGGCTGGCTGGACCTCACCCATGCACGAATTCATGCATCGGGCCTCTACACACACACACACTAAGTGGCCAGATTATTATGCGTCCAGAGATCATAGTAACCTGGCCCCTCCGTGTACACACTGTAGCACTGCTAACTGTGGTCACCATGCTGCAGCTGTGTATTCTGATAGCCGAAATGGCACCAAGGCATATTGTTAAGGGAAAGTGGCAAGTCGCAGGAAAAAAAAAATGATAGTATAATCGCATTCAGGCAAAATCCCCGAACAAAAGTCTGGGTGTGTGCACATGCAGTTAGGGGGGGTGGAGAGAGGGGCCTGGGACACAAAGCCATCGGCATGTGTGGTGCCATTAGCATATGGCAAGACTGCCTCCGTGGGTCCTGGTGTAACAGAACAACAGCCCGGGTCCCTGTGGGCCTGAGCATTTGCGAGGCCACCCACCGTCATTTCCACGCACATCTGGGCAGCACCAACCGAGGACTGAGTGGGGTCAGCGGGAGAGAACACAGCTGGCTGCAAAGAAAAACTCCCCCAAGCAGCAATGTGGTCGCCATGCTGCCGAACACTTCGCTTTTACTGAGCTTTTTGCTGCTCTGGCTGCATCCATTGGCTGGCTGGTCACATGCAGTTACATGAAACTCCATAAATGAGTACAACTCGCTTCATGAGGGCCTACCATTAGGCCAGCAGCACCCCCGCTTTAAAAGCCTCAGTTTCGCCTGGCCACGGTGGGTCGGTGGCTGAGCATCGACCTATGAACCAGGTCACAGTTCGATTCCCCATCAGGACGCATGCCCAGGTTGTGGTCCCGAGCCCCAGTGTGGGGCATGCAGGAGGCAGCTGATCAATATTCTCTGTCATCATTGGTGTTTCCGTCCCTTACTCCCTCTCCCTTCCTCTCTGAAATCAGTAAAACTGTTTTAAAACAAAAAGCAATGTCCATTTTCTCTTAGAAGTAGGCCAGTGTGCGCCAAGGGTATTTCGGGACAGAAGGAAAATGGGAGGGAGGGTGTGAATCCGAGCGCTGCAGCCAGCCCAGCCCTGAGCTGGTTTCCGAATGCCAGGCCCCTCCTGGAGATGGAAACCCGGCAGGCCAGCTGGCCGTGACCCCAGCCTGGTCCCTGACCTACACGCAAGGGCTGCCGGCCCTCCTGGGCCCTAACTCCCCCATCCCCAACTCCAAACCCTCGCGGCTTCACTCACACGTGCCCACCTGTCCCAGCCGCTTCGGAAAATTAGCAAAGGCCCAGGGGAGAGGGGCAGAGGCGTGTTTCAAAAAAGACGGGGTAAGCAGTTCTCAGGCAGCGTGCAGGAAGAGATGTTTGTTACAACTCTGAAATTCCAAATGCACAAGATACCCCCAAGATCAACACCGTTAACTGTCCTGGGTGTGACATCAGCATCAGAAACACGGTGTGCTCAAGGCTCAAGTCAGGGAAGAGAAACTCGGCAGAGAACTTTACACGAAAGTATCAGAGTTAGAGGAAGGAAGGAGGGACGAGGGGAGGAGGAGGGAGAAGAGGAGGAGGAGGGAAAGGAAGAGCAGGGGGAGGAAGAGCAGGAGGAGGAGAAGAGGGAGGAGGGGGAGGAGAGGGAGGAGGAAGAACTCTTAAATTCGCATGTATAACACCCCTGTTCGCCTATGCCGATTTTCTTCATTCAGTGCTTTGAAAAGTTCGTATGTTTGTGAGATTCAAAAACCAAAAAGAAAGAAAAACCTATTGCCCACCTGACCCCATCTCCCCCATTCCCACCACCCTCCCCCCCATCGGGTACACACACAATCAAGTCTGAATACAGACACTCACTCCTCCCTCTCAGGTCTCCTTCTGCACCTGCACGTGCCAGGGACCTCCCCATCTGGCCTCCAGACCAGCGACTCTCCAACCTGGCTGCAGGCAGCCCTGCATGCCAACATTCGAGAGGCCTGGTGCCTGGGGCTGCGGGTGCGGGGGACCCAGGTTCTGCGCGTGGGCCCCGCGCTCCCGGACCTTCACCACAGCCCACACTGGCCCCCGTTTCTGTGGGAAGAAAGCGGAGCTGCAAGAGGCAAGGAGGAGGCCCGGTTCGATCAACGACAGCCACAACCCTAAGGCGGGTCTGCCCGGCGGCTCCCAGAACAAGGGTGCCTTCTCCTTGAAAAATAAACAGTTGACCGTCTTCGGCCAATTTGCAGAGAAAATGTAATAAGCTCCGAAAGTCTCTCAATTTCAAGATTTCCAACTGCAACGCTGTTCAGCGCCAGCACCTCCGCTATCACTTTCCACTCGCCTTGGCACAAAATGGCTGGGACTGCTGGCTCCCGCCGCGATCCCCCGGGGAGCCGGGGCAGTCCGGCCAGGTCCACCGCGCCCCGCCCCGCGGGGAGGCCCGCTCCCGGTTATCAAGGAGCCGGAGCCGGCAGCTCGGGGAGCAGGGCAGACACCAGCTGATCGCGGCCAGCCCAGACCTCGTTTTTCCATCGAGGACACGAGGTCATGTTTATATTCTGACATTGTAAACATATGAATGGTCATTTCTCTGTGAGTAAAACAGTTGGGAGTTGACATCATGGAATCCAAGACATAGCTATTTCCTGTATTCTGCAGGGAACGCCCCGCCCGGGAGGGCACCTCGGGGCGGCTCCCCAAGGAGCTGGAGCCGCGCGGTGGGGAGTGTTTGGCAGCCACCCACCAGCAAGGGGGCAGGATCCGTGCTGCGACACGGATAAACCTTGAAAACATTATGCCCCGTGAGATAAGCAGACAGCGGCCGCAGCTTGAATGACTCCGTTTACACAGAAAACCCCGGGGAGGCGCGCTGAGCGGGACAGAGAGCAGATTACTGGCTGCCACGAGCCGGGGGAGATGGGCACTTCCCGGTCCTGGGCACAGAGTTCCTTTTGGGGGCGATACAAATGTTCTAGAACTAGATAGTGCTGATGGTTGCACCACCCCGGGACTATACTAAAAACCAGCAAATTGTGTACTTGAAACTGGTACATTTTATGATACATGAACTAGACCTCAATTGTTTTAACCGGGGGGAATGTTCAGGGCAAATCCAGTCTGCCCACACACTCAGGGCTCCCCCACACTGGAGTCGGGCGCCTTCCCACAGCCTTCCCACAAGCAGAGCCCGGAGCTGGCAAAAAGAGCCCGTCTCCCACCATGGCTGCCCGCGTCCTCCTGAGCTGCACGTGGCCTTGGCCGGGCTGATCTGGTCGCACTGAGGCCAGGGCAGAGGAGTCGCCGGGAAGGTGGGTCTCGGTCCCCTCGGGCCCCGGCTCAAGGCCCACCCAGCGAACTGCAGGGTCTTGTGCCCTTGGGGTTGGCTCAGCCAGCTCCGTCCTCCTCCCCTCTCTCCCTCAACTCCCTGAGCTCTACCGAAATAGACAGAAAAAGGGCCCTTTGCCCGCCGGCATGGCTCCGTGGTTGAGTGGTGGCCTATGAGCCAGGAGGTGGCTGGTTCGATTCCTGGTCAGGGCACATGCCCAAGTGGTGCATGCAAGAGACAGCCAATCAAAGATTCATATTCTCTCTCTCCCTCTCTCTCTCTCTCTCTCTCCCTTCCTCTCTGATTTTAATTTAAAAAAAAAAAAAGAGGGCCCTCTAGATGGAAAATACTGGGGATTGCACTGCCCCACACGCAGCCTTCAGACCCCCTGCCTTGGCCTTGCAGAGCTCCTGAGCAAAGGCAGAGGCGAGCCTCTCACTGCTGCTTTGTCCACAGAGGGACCCAGAATGTCTGGGTGCATCTCAGGCACAGACACCCCCAGCCACCCACCCGCCCACCCACCACGCACTCAGAAGGCCAGGCCAGCTCCCTCCGCTGCTGCAGAATACAGAAGTGTTCACAGATTCATTTTCCTCTGTCCCACAGTGTGTGTCTACACTTGACATTCAGTAACTACTTATCCACTGAGGACAGTCTGAAAACTGAAGAATACACTCGTACTAAAACATAGCCCCAAAGTTTCATATGCTGTTATTACTATTTGTTATGGTATAGTAAATTCAGGGTTTGTCATATAAATATGTTTAACATCCTTTATTTTTTATTGAATTCAGAGAGGAAGGGAGAGGGAGAGATAGAGACATCAATGATAATAATCATTGATCAGCTTCCTCCTGCACACCCCTCACGGGGGAGAGAGTCTGAAACCCAGGCATGACCAGGAATGGAACCGTGACCTCCTGGTTCATATGTCCACAAACAACCACTGAGCCACACTGGCCAGGCTAACACCCATTCTTCGTGGAAACCCAGAAATCAGGCCTCTGTGGTCTTCCCTCTGTATCTAACAGCTCAGTGACTGTCAATCAGCTCCTAAGCATGAATGATGGTAACCAATTAGACAAAGGCAGTTCCAGGTTCTCAGCCAGGCCATAGTGCCCTGCCAGCCTCCCAGCCCCACCCCAGGGGACACGTCGCAATGTCTGCAGACACTTGTGGTGGCAGGGACTTGCAGGTGGTGACTGGCATCTATGAATAGAGACCACTATCGAACCCCCTAAGAACCACCCCCCAACAAAGAACGAGCCCGTCCCGCGCTAGAGGCACACCTGCCCCAGCTGGCTGCGCCAAGCACTGCCCATCAGCGACCCAGTAAGGCGAGCAGTCAGCACGCTTCTCAAAGGAGCCGGTCACTGCGCACTCACCACCACCAGCAGCAGCTCAAACCCAGAGGGCGTGGGAGTGGGCTTCATGGGAGGCTTTCGGGGGACCCCTGTGAGTCTCAGGCCTCCTAGGGTGTCAGCCAGATTCCTTCGGTCCCCTCTGACCTCACCTGCCTGAATCCAAGCATCGGCTCACTCCTGGCACTTCGCAATCCCTGACCAACCCCTGCCTCGTCTAGGCCTAGCGCCCGGGCCGCTCGAGCTCAGGCCCACCACTATCTGCGAACCCCGCTGATGGGTCCCCGCTGGCCTCTTCTCCAGGGAAGCCACCCCACCCACCGGCCCCTATGGGGCGAGCTCCTCACATCCGACTTGGTGCCTGACGTGAGCGAGACTCCAGGCCTGTCCACAGCAGGCAGGACCGCTAGGGGGTGGTGAGAAGATGGACGTCAAATGCTTGGTGTGATGCCACCTACGCCTGCAGTCAACGTCAGCCGCCGCCTCAAACCGAGTGGCTCAGAACACGCAAAGGCGCTCTGGCCAGAGAGGCGAAGTGGTACTGAAGGGTCTCGGGTTCAATTCCTGGTCAAAGGCATGTACCTGAGTTTCAGGTTCGCTCCACATGCCCAGCTGGGCGCATGGAGACAACCAGTCCATGTGTCTCTCTCACATAGATGTGTGTGTGTGTGTGTGTGTGTGTGTGTGTGTGTGTCTCTCTCTCTCTCTCGCTCCCCCCTCCCCTCTTCCTCTCCCCCTTCTACTCTATCTGGAAAGCAATGGAAAAAATACCCTCAGGTGAGGATTAACAAAACAAAACATGAAAAACACGCAGATGCATTGTCTCGCAGCTCTGGGGGTCAGAAGTGCACGATCAGTTCCATTCGCCAAAATCGAGGTGTCAGCAGGGCTGCGTGCCATGGCCAGGCCCGGCGGAAAACCTAGCTCCTGGCCTCTTCCGGCCGCTGGAGCAGGGCTGGGGAACCCTGTTTGTGCCCCGGGCCACTGGGATATTTATAACATCATTGGAGGGGCTTATAAAATCATCAGCTGAAAAATGAGCCCGCTCTATTGGTCAAACATTCAATTAACTCGCCTGCATACCTTGGCCGGGCCAGACCACATGATTTCTCAGGCCGCATACGGGCTGCGGGCCGCACGTTCCCCACCCGTTCTAGAAGCTGCCTGCATGCCGGGCTCATGACCACATGACTCGCAGCATCTGCGTCTGCTGCCACGTCTCCTGTCCCGGCTGAGCCTCCCGTTTCCCTCTTGCAAAGACCCTTGTGATTATGCTGGGCCCACCAGCTAATCCCGGATAATCACCTCATCTCAAAATTCGGCATTTAACCCCACCCACAAAGGTTATTTGCCATAGAAGGCAACTTGCTAACAGGTTTCAGGGACGAGGACATGGGCATCTTTGGAGGGTCATTATCCTACCTACCGCAGGGAGGGGTTCAGTATCAGACCGCAATGGGTGCCCGACAGCAATAACCAGTGGGTACGTACAGGGCAAGGGGCACAGACGCAGCCACGGGAGGGCTGAACTCTGGAGCTGGGCAGCCGCTGCCCCTCACTGGTGCTGGGAGTCCGGGTCACCCTCCCTTGGCCTGGCTTCCTCACCGGCCCCCTCCACCTGTGTGGCCTCTGTGGGCGCTCAGTAAAAGCAGCCACGCAAGGCCTAGAGCACGTGGCTCAGGGTAAGCACGCCACGTACCTCTGCCAGAACCATGACCCGAGGGATTTCAGCGGGAACCAGCAGGCAGCAACCGCGTGGTGCGGCCTTAGGGGGAGGGAAAGGAGGACCCAGCGCACTGTAAGCCCCTGGAGGTGGGGCCGGGCCGCTGGTGCTCCCCACTGCAGGCCCGGACCCCGGGGGAGGGCCGAGACTAAGAGGCTGTGCACAGTGGACAGATGGGTATGTGGATGGATGGATGGATGGATGGATGGAGTAGGGACTGGGCAGTTGGGTGGTACAGTGGAAAGAGCACTGGCTTCTGGTCAGAAGTTCAAGTCCCTGTCCCTCCAACTCCCAGAAGGTCGCACGCCTTGACTGTGGCCCTCAAATGTGAAATGAGAGGTTTGGACCGGACGGTCCTAGCTCTTCCAACGCCGCCGCTGCGGGGTCCTAAGTCCTGTGTGGTCTTGCCTGAGTCCTCCCTCCCCTACAAAGACTCTGGGTCAAACTGTCCGATTCCCTCATGTATTCTGAACCCGCCCAGCACTTCCTCACCTCCAGTACTTTCCTCGCGTCCCCACTTTTCTTCCCCGGCGCTGAGAAAGCCCCCCAAACCCTCAATCCAGAAGCTCAGTGGCTGAGAATAAAGACCACCGCAGGCTCCTTTTGCTGGGAGCCGTCACCAGCTGCTAATACTACCTGGTAACCACCACTGTCTTCATTTCACGTCCGTCTCTCTCTCCCGGACAAACGTCCCCATCTCCCGACCCAGCACCCAGGAGGCCAAGAACCTCCGTAAATAGTTCTTCGCTTCCCCGGATTGAAAGGGGAATGACTGAAGGCAGCAGAATGTACCGCCGCTTTTCTTCCGTCAGATTAATGATCTCGGTTCTTGGAAAGGCAGCCAACATGAGCAAAAGGACCGGCGCTGGAAGCGGCTCCCCAGGTGACCTTTCGCTCGTCACTTGGCCCAAGGGCTCCTGAAGCAGCAGCCACAGGACGGGGGGGAGCACGTTGCTTCCACTCCCAAAATCAGAGTGAAAGGGACGAAAAGGAAACTTAAGAGATTTCCAAACATCCGGGAGCTATTTTTGAAAATGAATGACTTTTCCATTCACTTCAAAAAAAAAAAAAAAGGAAGGAAAGAAAAAGAAAGATATTAGACCAAGAATAGACCAAGAAGTAGTTGTTGATCATCTACAGGGAAGAACATTCTTGCAGGAGTTCCACCCCTTACGTCCTGAAAATCGAGACACTCCCACACATTCATCCACACACCACCTATAAATGAAAAATGGAGGACCCGCTGCTTGTTTATCAGCAAGTTCAGAGAACACCAAAATAGACTCTGCGGGATAAATATAGTAAGCGTCCTATTAATTAATACGAAATAAGTGTTCCAAGAAGGTAGCAATCAATGATGTCATCTGGCTCTGCTCTGTGGGGCTCCAACCTGGCAGAGGCCCGAACCACGGATTGTTTTCTCCTTAAAGCGATAGCCTGCCCAAAGGGCTTTTACTGGAACCGCGGAATTCCTCCCTGTGGCGCAGGCCACACCCGTCTCGTGGACAAAGGGTCCCTAAAAGCGTTTGTTACGCTATCATCTGGGCCTTGCATCACCATTGTGATCATTTACACTCTGTTTTGACCGCCGACCATTCCTCAGCGGCTCAGGGCTGGCGTTGCCCGGAGTGTACAATGAACTGTGCACACGGAACCCAAAGGGGCACCCCCCACCCCGCTGCCCACCTATAGGACAGACCAACACAGCCCCTCAGGAAGCACACGTATGGATGCACAGCCGTCGAAGGCACTGGGTTTTTCCAAAGGAAGCAAAAAATGTTCTTCCCACATTTTCCACCTAAATGGGAAATACCTTTTTAGAAAGTGGTGACTGAGCTCTGAGCTCATATATGTAGAATACCACAAAAGACTCGCCCACAGAAACTACCAGCCGCAGAAATGGTGAATTCGCTCTATGTTTTTAAAGAAAGTCCTTTGGTACGATTCCAGAAACGCGGAAAATTCTCCTCCCGGTACTGACCTGCAGAGATGGTGCGTTTAAACCTATGGTGGGTTCAGAATCAGACTCAAGAACTGGGTTTGGAAATGCGATGTTTCCAGCCACATCTGTAAAGATGTTCCCTTAGGCTGCAACCTCTTTGTTGTGACTTGAAAAAGAAAGTAGAGCCGCAGTAATTCACCAGCATGTCCTGAGCCCACAACGGCAAATGCTGTTAAACGCAACAATAAGTGGAATGAACAGAAAACTCTAGAAGGGGCTGTTCACCACCCTTGGCCCTCGGTGACTTCACTTACAACAACAGTATATGTTTTTAAATATATTTTATTGACTTTTTACAAAGAGGAAGGGAGAGGGATAGAGAGCTAGAAACATCCATCAGCCACCTCCTGCACACCCCCCACTGGGCATGTGCCCGCAGCCAAGGTACATGCCCTTGACCGGAATCGAACCTGGGACCCTTCAGTCCGCAGGCCGACGCTCTATGGACTGAGCCAAACCGGTTAAGGCCAACAATATAGTTCATACTCATACAGTTTGTGCTAAATTACTTTACATATGAAATGTTTTAAGTCAGCAACAATGTGCACCTCGCCTACCACATTGAAATTCCTCCATAATTTCCATTTCATTTTTCCTTTCCTTTAAAAACCTATCAGCTTGCCTCTCTCCCGCCAGTTGTGTCTTTGGAAGCTGTCTGGGGAAAGTCCTCCTTTTTAGAACACCGTTTTCTGATCACATGAATCAAAGGCCACTCAAAGGGGGTTTTAACTGTCAGATGCATATGGAGAAAATGTGCTTCAACACAGCTTTCTCCATATAATAAAACAAGTCCAACTTTAAAGGACAACCGGTCACCTATAAAAACCGGCGGGGCTCTGTTGTGAAAGAAGAAGAAGAATGGCTATTACACCATTTACACCCTTCAGAGACTCCCCTTCAATGTTTGTGGCTTGCCGAACATTCCATACATATTTCGGGCAAGGTATTATGGGAGCTGCAGAGCAAGCTGTCCCCTGCTGAATTTTCACTCACTATAAAAACAATGTCTCATAAACGTATACACATGTTTTTACTTTACCAAAAATGTAAAATATCCACTTTTGTTCACTCAGACGACACTTTGGGCATTGGAAACAAGGCTTTTGAAAAATGTCGGCCAAGGGGGAGAAGTCATTGAGTAACACAGGTTTCTGGAGGAGGGAGGAGGCGGCGTGCACGAGAGCTGGCTTCTGCAGGGTCTGCTCACCTAGGTCCGAGGTCATTCCCCCAACGAGGCAATGCTCGCGTTTAGACTTTTCATCCCAAACCCCGCGCCTCTGGAACCACCACTGTTTTATATTACCCTCATAAAATGCGCCTTAGCCTTTTCTAAGCAAAACGCCACTCTTAATTGGTTCGTTTTCCAGTTGTTTGGGTTTTTCACACACACACACAGCATAAAAGGGCACCACATTCCAAGCAGTTCTAGCAATTCCAGAACCATCCGAGGCTTGATCGGACAGCTGTGGCTCTGGCCTCTGGTTAAAATTATAATATGATCTCACCTGATTTTCAAAATAACTAAGCATCCTTTTAACCCATAAGGCTGTGCTAGCACTCCCTCCGTTTCGGAGTCCAGGGTTTGCAATGTTCGGAGCGAAGGTTAGGGCACCCCCACGCTCTTGCTTTGTGGGGCTTTGTTTTGCTTTTCCCTATCTGAACCCAGAAAAAGATCTTCCAACAGGAATTCCAGCAGCTGCCCTCTTGCAAGTTTATTTGCCAGGGCCAGTGCCATGCAGCGCTGCCTTTCCTGGGCAGGTAGGCGGAAGCAGGCGCTCTGTCACACCACACTTGGCCTTTTCAAGTCTTAAAATCACCGGGAAGCCCGGAGTGTTTCCTTTCTGGCACTGGGGCCGTGGACGAAATTTGCTCCAGACAGGACAAGATATCAGATAACCGCGGGAAACACTCGGTTTCACCAGAATTCCCAAGCCCAGGAAAAGTGCATCTCAGCAAAAGCAGCCGGGCCATTGAAAAGGTTCAAGAAAAGCACCATTCCGCGGCCTTAATGAAATGCAAGAATTCGTGTTTGACTCCATTCGGCTTATTTGCATGAATAATAAGGCAACCTAGTGCCCTATTCATTGCCTGCACAAAGGGGAACCCTAAAATTCGACTCTTGTTTTTCGTTTCTTCCCAAAGCATCTGGGTCTAATCATACTCCCTCTGGCCGCAGTACACAAGGCTGTTTCCACCAGGATTTTAACTCAGTGTTTAGGGCGCTAGAGAGGAACTAGCCATCACAGCTGGGAAGAGGCTCTCCCAACTCCCCAAGATCTGGGAAGCCCGGAGGTGTCCCGCCTGGCCGCGGTCCCTGGATGGAAACTGGGCTGAACCCGCCAGCCAGGGAGCCCGCACCAGCAGGCTGGGCGCAGGTCTGTGCTCCAAGGTGACAGCTCCCCGGCCACCGCGGGGCCGGGGTGCTCGCGGGGCCAACGCCGGGGCGGTGGGCCGCGGAGGCCCGGCGGGGATGGGCGAGGCCGCGGCGGAAAAAGGAAAAGAGGGCCATCCGTCAGCCCCGGGAGAGGAAATTCCAGGCGCCCAGCTCCCCGGCGCCGGTCACCGGGTGACGTGAGGGAACCCAGTCAGTTGGTCCGCCGCGGCGGGGGCCGGGAGGAGGCCGAAGCTCCGCGCTCCGGGGCTCCGAGCCGGGAGAGGAGGTGCCTCGATCCTCAGCCCGGGCCCCGGGGATGGGGACGTGGGGGCGCCCTGCTCGTCGCCCGCCCCGGAGACCTCCCGGTGTCCCCGCGCCCGTCCCAGAGCCGAAGGAATGGGGCGTCCGGGCGCCGGCCCGGGCCCCGCGCCGGCGCCCTTACCGGTCTCGGGGGTCGATCCACGACGTCTGGCGCGTGTTGTGGTCGATGTAGAAGACGCGGCCGTCGTAGTCGCGCGCCTCCTCCCAGCCGGCCGGCAGCGGCAGCTCGGCGCTCTCGCGGGCCCGC